>BTSY01000002.1:35772438-36304703 GCA_036245785.1 Pristionchus fissidentatus | reverse complement strand
CCTAAGCCTAAGCCTAAGCCTAAGCCTAAGCCTAAGCCTAAGCCTAAGCCTAAGCCTAAGCCTAAGCCTAAGCCTAAGCCTAAGCCTAAGCCTAAGCCTAAGCCTAAGCCTAAGCCTAAGCCTAAGCCTAAGCCTAAGCCTAAGCCTAAGCCTAAGCCTAAGCCTAAGCCTAAGCCTAAGCCTAAGCCTAAGCCTAAGCCTAAGCCTAAGCCTAAGCCTAAGCCTAAGCCTAAGCCTAAGCCTAAGCCTAAGCCTAAGCCTAAGCCTAAGCCTAAGCCTAAGCCTAAGCCTAAGCCTAAGCCTAAGCCTAAGCCTAAGCCTAAGCCTAAGCCTAAGCCTAAGCCTAAGCCTAAGCCTAAGCCTAAGCCTAAGCCTAAGCCTAAGCCTAAGCCTAAGCCTAAGCCTAAGCCTAAGCCTAAGCCTAAGCCTAAGCCTAAGCCTAAGCCTAAGCCTAAGCCTAAGCCTAAGCCTAAGCCTAAGCCTAAGCCTAAGCCTAAGCCTAAGCCTAAGCCTAAGCCTAAGCCTAAGCCTAAGCCTAAGCCTAAGCCTAAGCCTAAGCCTAAGCCTAAGCCCTAAGCCTAAGCCTAAGCCTAAGCCTAAGCCTAAGCCTAAGCCTAAGCCTAAGCCTAAGCCTAAGCCTAAGCCTAAGCCTAAGCCTAAGCCTAAGCCTAAGCCTAAGCCTAAGCCTAAGCCTAAGCCTAAGCCTAAGCCTAAGCCTAAGCCTAAGCCTAAGCCTAAGCCTAAGCCTAAGCCTAAGCCTAAGCCTAAGCCTAAGCCTAAGCCTAAGCCTAAGCCTAAGCCTAAGCCTAAGCCTAAGCCTAAGCCTAAGCCTAAGCCTAAGCCTAAGCCTAAGCCTAAGCCTAAGCCTAAGCCTAAGCCTAAGCCTAAGCCTAAGCCTAAGCCTAAGCCTAAGCCTAAGCCTAAGCCTAAGCCTAAGCCTAAGCCTAAGCCTAAGCCTAAGCCTAAGCCTAAGCCTAAGCCTAAGCCTAAGCCTAAGCCTAAGCCTAAGCCTAAGCCTAAGCCTAAGCCTAAGCCTAAGCCTAAGCCTAAGCCTAAGCCTAAGCCTAAGCCTAAGCCTAAGCCTAAGCCTAAGCCTAAGCCTAAGCCTAAGCCTAAGCCTAAGCCTAAGCCTAAGCCTAAGCCTAAGCCTAAGCCTAAGCCTAAGCCTAAGCCTAAGCCTAAGCCTAAGCCTAAGCCTAAGCCTAAGCCTAAGCCTAAGCCTAAGCCTAAGCCTAAGCCTAAGCCTAAGCCTAAGCCTAAGCCTAAGCCTAAGCCTAAGCCTAAGCCTAAGCCTAAGCCTAAGCCTAAGCCTAAGCCTAAGCCTAAGCCTAAGCCTAAGCCTAAGCCTAAGCCTAAGCCTAAGCCTAAGCCTAAGCCTAAGCCTAAGCCTAAGCCTAAGCCTAAGCCTAAGCCTAAGCCTAAGCCTAAGCCTAAGCCTAAGCCTAAGCCTAACCTAAGCCTAAGCCTAAGCCTAAGCCTAAGCCTAAGCCTAAGCCTAAGCCTAAGCCTAAGCCTAAGCCTAAGCCTAAGCCTAAGCCTAAGCCTAAGCCTAAGCCTAAGCCTAAGCCTAAGCCTAAGCCTAAGCCTAAGCCTAAGCCTAAGCCTAAGCCTAAGCCTAAGCCTAAGCTAAGCCTAAGCCTAAGCCTAAGCCTAAGCCTAAGCCTAAGCCTAAGCCTAAGCCTAAGCCTAAGCCTAAGCCTAAGCCTAAGCCTAAGCCTAAGCCTAAGCCTAAGCCTAAGCCTAAGCCTAAGCCCTAAGCCTAAGCCTAAGCCTAAGCCTAAGCCTAAGCCTAAGCCTAAGCCTAAGCCTAAGCCTAAGCCTAAGCCTAAGCCTAAGCCTAAGCCTAAGCCTAAGCCTAAGCCTAAGCCTAAGCCTAAGCCTAAGCCTAAGCCTAAGCCTAAGCCGAAGCCTAAGCCTAAGCCTAAGCCTAAGCCTAAGCCTAAGCCTAAGCCTAAGCCTAAGCCTAAGCCTAAGCCTAAGCCTAAGCCTAAGCCTAAGCCTAAGCCTAAGCCTAAGCCTAAGCCTAAGCCTAAGCCTAAGCCTAAGCCTAAGCCTAAGCCTAAGCCTAAGCCTAAGCCTAAGCCTAAGCCTAAGCCTAAGCCTAAGCCTAAGCCTAAGCCTAAGCCTAAGCCTAAGCCTAAGCCTAAGCCTAAGCCTAAGCCTAAGCCTAAGCCTAAGCCTAAGCCTAAGCCTAAGCCTAAGCCTAAGCCTAAGCCTAAGCCTAAGCCTAAGCCTAAGCCTAAGCCTAAGCCTAAGCCTAAGCCTAAGCCTAAGCCTAAGCCTAAGCCTAAGCCTAAGCCTAAGCCTAAGCCTAAGCCTAAGCCTAAGCCTAAGCCTAAGCCTAAGCCTAAGCCTAAGCCTAAGCCTAAGCCTAAGCCTAAGCCTAAGCCTAAGCCTAAGCCTAAGCCTAAGCCTAAGCCTAAGCCTAAGCCTAAGCTAAGCCTAAGCCTAAGCCTAAGCCTAAGCCTAAGCCTAAGCCTAAGCCTAAGCCTAAGCCTAAGCCTAAGCCTAAGCTAAGCCTAAGCCTAAGCCTAAGCCTAAGCCTAAGCCTAAGCCTAAGCCTAAGCCTAAGCCTAAGCCTAAGCCTAAGCCTAAGCCTAAGCCTAAGCCTAAGCCTAAGCCTAAGCCTAAGCCTAAGCCTAAGCCTAAGCCTAAGCCTAAGCCTAAGCCTAAGCCTAAGCCTAAGCCTAAGCCTAAGCCTAAGCCTAAGCCTAAGCCTAAGCCTAAGCCTAAGCCTAAGCCTAAGCCTAAGCCTAAGCCTAAGCCTAAGCCTAAGCCTAAGCCTAAGCCTAAGCCTAAGCCTAAGCCTAAGCCTAAGCCTAAGCCTAAGCTAAGCCTAAGCCTAAGCCTAAGCCTAAGCCTAAGCCTAAGCCTAAGCCTAAGCCTAAGCCTAAGCCTAAGCCTAAGCCTAAGCCTAAGCCTAAGCCTAAGCCTAAGCCTAAGCCTAAGCCTAAGCCTAAGCCTAAGCCTAAGCCTAAGCCTAAGCCTAAGCCTAAGCCTAAGCCTAAGCCTAAGCCTAAGCCTAAGCCTAAGCCTAAGCCTAAGCCTAAGCCTAAGCCTAAGCCTAAGCCTAAGCCTAAGCCTAAGCCTAAGCCTAAGCCTAAGCCTAAGCCTAAGCCTAAGCCTAAGCCTAAGCCTAAGCCTAAGCCTAAGCCTAAGCCTAAGCCTAAGCCTAAGCCTAAGCCTAAGCCTAAGCCTAAGCCTAAGCCTAAGCCTAAGCCTAAGCCTAAGCCTAAGCCTAAGCCTAAGCCTAAGCCTAAGCCTAAGCCTAAGCCTAAGCCTAAGCCTAAGCCTAAGCCTAAGCCTAAAGCCTAAGCCTAAGCCTAAGCCTAAGCCTAAGCCTAAGCCTAAGCCTAAGCCTAAGCCTAAGCCTAAGCCTAAGCCTAAGCCTAAGCCTAAGCCTAAGCCTAAGCCTAAGCCTAAGCCTAAGCCTAAGCCTAAGCCTAAGCCTAAGCCTAAGCCTAAGCCTAAGCCTAAGCCTAAGCCTAAGCCTAAGCCTAAGCCTAAGCCTAAGCCTAAGCCTAAGCCTAAGCCTAAGCCTAAGCCTAAGCCTAAGCCTAAGCCTAAGCCTAAGCCTAAGCCTAAGCCTAAGCCTAAGCCTAAGCCTAAGCCTAAGCCTAAGCCTAAGCCTAAGCCTAAGCCTAAGCCTAAGCCTAAGCCTAAGCCTAAGCCTAAGCCTAAGCCTAAGCCTAAGCCTAAGCCTAAGCCTAAGCCTAAGCCTAAGCCTAAGCCTAAGCCTAAGCCTAAGCCTAAGCCTAAGCCTAAGCCTAAGCCTAAGCCTAAGCCTAAGCCTAAGCCTAAGCCTAAGCCTAAGCCTAAGCCTAAGCCTAAGCCTAAGCCTAAGCCTAAGCCTAAGCCTAAGCCTAAGCCTAAGCCTAAGCCTAAGCCTAAGCCTAAGCCTAAGCCTAAGCCTAAGCCTAAGCCTAAGCCTAAGCCTAAGCCTAAGCCTAAGCCTAAGCCTAAGCCTAAGCCTAAGCCTAAGCCTAAGCCTAAGCCTAAGCCTAAGCCTAAGCCTAAGCCTAAGCCTAAGCCTAAGCCTAAGCCTAAGCCTAAGCCTAAGCCTAAGCCTAAGCCTAAGCCTAAGCCTAAGCCTAAGCCTAAGCCTAAGCCTAAGCCTAAGCCTAAGCCTAAGCCTAAGCCTAAGCCTAAGCCTAAGCCTAAGCCTAAGCCTAAGCCTAAGCCTAAGCCTAAGCCTAAGCCTAAGCCTAAGCCTAAGCCTAAGCCTAAGCCTAAGCCTAAGCCTAAGCCTAAGCCTAAGCCTAAGCCTAAGCCTAAGCCTAAGCCTAAGCCTAAGCCTAAGCCTAAGCCTAAGCCTAAGCCTAAGCCTAAGCCTAAGCCTAAGCCTAAGCCTAAGCCTAAGCCTAAGCCTAAGCCTAAGCCTAAGCCTAAGCCTAAGCCTAAGCCTAAGCCTAAGCCTAAGCCTAAGCCTAAGCCTAAGCCTAAGCCTAAGCCTAAGCCTAAGCCTAAGCCTAAGCCTAAGCCTAAGCCTAAGCCTAAGCCTAAGCCTAAGCCTAAGCCTAAGCCTAAGCCTAAGCCTAAGCCTAAGCCTAAGCCTAAGCCTAAGCCTAAGCCTAAGCCTAAGCCTAAGCCTAAGCCTAAGCCTAAGCCTAAGCCTAAGCCTAAGCCTAAGCCTAAGCCTAAGCCTAAGCCTAAGCCTAAGCCTAAGCCTAAGCCTAAGCCTAAGCCTAAGCCTAAGCCTAAGCCTAAGCCTAAGCCTAAGCCTAAGCCTAAGCCTAAGCCTAAGCCTAAGCCTAAGCCTAAGCCTAAGCCTAAGCCTAAGCCTAAGCCTAAGCCTAAGCCTAAGCCTAAGCCTAAGCCTAAGCCTAAGCCTAAGCCTAAGCCTAAGCCTAAGCCTAAGCCTAAGCCTAAGCCTAAGCCTAAGCCTAAGCCTAAGCCTAAGCCTAAGCCTAAGCCTAAGCCTAAGCCTAAGCCTAAGCCTAAGCCTAAGCCTAAGCCTAAGCCTAAGCCTAAGCCTAAGCCTAAGCCTAAGCCTAAGCCTAAGCCTAAGCCTAAGCCTAAGCCTAAGCCTAAGCCTAAGCCTAAGCCTAAGCCTAAGCCTAAGCCTAAGCCTAAGCCTAAGCCTAAGCCTAAGCCTAAGCCTAAGCCTAAGCCTAAGCCTAAGCCTAAGCCTAAGCCTAAGCCTAAGCCTAAGCCTAAGCCTAAGCCTAAGCCTAAGCCTAAGCCTAAGCCTAAGCCTAAGCCTAAGCCTAAGCCTAAGCCTAAGCCTAAGCCTAAGCCTAAGCCTAAGCCTAAGCCTAAGCCTAAGCCTAAGCCTAAGCCTAAGCCTAAGCCTAAGCCTAAGCCTAAGCCTAAGCCTAAGCCTAAGCCTAAGCCTAAGCCTAAGCCTAAGCCTAAGCCTAAGCCTAAGCCTAAGCCTAAGCCTAAGCCTAAGCCTAAGCCTAAGCCTAAGCCTAAGCCTAAGCCTAAGCCTAAGCCTAAGCCTAAGCCTAAGCCTAAGCCTAAGCCTAAGCCTAAGCCTAAGCCTAAGCCTAAGCCTAAGCCTAAGCCTAAGCCTAAGCCTAAGCCTAAGCCTAAGCCTAAGCCTAAGCCTAAGCCTAAGCCTAAGCCTAAGCCTAAGCCTAAGCCTAAGCCTAAGCCTAAGCCTAAGCCTAAGCCTAAGCCTAAGCCTAAGCCTAAGCCTAAGCCTAAGCCTAAGCCTAAGCCTAAGCCTAAGCCTAAGCCTAAGCCTAAGCCTAAGCCTAAGCCTAAGCCTAAGCCTAAGCCTAAGCCTAAGCCTAAGCCTAAGCCTAAGCCTAAGCCTAAGCCTAAGCCTAAGCCTAAGCCTAAGCCTAAGCCTAAGCCTAAGCCTAAGCCTAAGCCTAAGCCTAAGCCTAAGCCTAAGCCTAAGCCTAAGCCTAAGCCTAAGCCTAAGCCTAAGCCTAAGCCTAAGCCTAAGCCTAAGCCTAAGCCTAAGCCTAAGCCTAAGCCTAAGCCTAAGCCTAAGCCTAAGCCTAAGCCTAAGCCTAAGCCTAAGCCTAAGCCTAAGCCTAAGCCTAAGCCTAAGCCTAAGCCTAAGCCTAAGCCTAAGCCTAAGCCTAAGCCTAAGCCTAAGCCTAAGCCTAAGCCTAAGCCTAAGCCTAAGCCTAAGCCTAAGCCTAAGCCTAAGCCTAAGCCTAAGCCTAAGCCTAAGCCTAAGCCTAAGCCTAAGCCTAAGCCTAAGCCTAAGCCTAAGCCTAAGCCTAAGCCTAAGCCTAAGCCTAAGCCTAAGCCTAAGCCTAAGCCTAAGCCTAAGCCTAAGCCTAAGCCTAAGCCTAAGCCTAAGCCTAAGCCTAAGCCTAAGCCTAAGCCTAAGCCTAAGCCTAAGCCTAAGCCTAAGCCTAAGCCTAAGCCTAAGCCTAAGCCTAAGCCTAAGCCTAAGCCTAAGCCTAAGCCTAAGCCTAAGCCTAAGCCTAAGCCTAAGCCTAAGCCTAAGCCTAAGCCTAAGCCTAAGCCTAAGCCTAAGCCTAAGCCTAAGCCTAAGCCTAAGCCTAAGCCTAAGCCTAAGCCTAAGCCTAAGCCTAAGCCTAAGCCTAAGCCTAAGCCTAAGCCTAAGCCTAAGCCTAAGCCTAAGCCTAAGCCTAAGCCTAAGCCTAAGCCTAAGCCTAAGCCTAAGCCTAAGCCTAAGCCTAAGCCTAAGCCTAAGCCTAAGCCTAAGCCTAAGCCTAAGCCTAAGCCTAAGCCTAAGCCTAAGCCTAAGCCTAAGCCTAAGCCTAAGCCTAAGCCTAAGCCTAAGCCTAAGCCTAAGCCTAAGCCTAAGCCTAAGCCTAAGCCTAAGCCTAAGCCTAAGCCTAAGCCTAAGCCTAAGCCTAAGCCTAAGCCTAAGCCTAAGCCTAAGCCTAAGCCTAAGCCTAAGCCTAAGCCTAAGCCTAAGCCTAAGCCTAAGCCTAAGCCTAAGCCTAAGCCTAAGCCTAAGCCTAAGCCTAAGCCTAAGCCTAAGCCTAAGCCTAAGCCTAAGCCTAAGCCTAAGCCTAAGCCTAAGCCTAAGCCTAAGCCTAAGCCTAAGCCTAAGCCTAAGCCTAAGCCTAAGCCTAAGCCTAAGCCTAAGCCTAAGCCTAAGCCTAAGCCTAAGCCTAAGCCTAAGCCTAAGCCTAAGCCTAAGCCTAAGCCTAAGCCTAAGCCTAAGCCTAAGCCTAAGCCTAAGCCTAAGCCTAAGCCTAAGCCTAAGCCTAAGCCTAAGCCTAAGCCTAAGCCTAAGCCTAAGCCTAAGCCTAAGCCTAAGCCTAAGCCTAAGCCTAAGCCTAAGCCTAAGCCTAAGCCTAAGCCTAAGCCTAAGCCTAAGCCTAAGCCTAAGCCTAAGCCTAAGCCTAAGCCTAAGCCTAAGCCTAAGCCTAAGCCTAAGCCTAAGCCTAAGCCTAAGCCTAAGCCTAAGCCTAAGCCTAAGCCTAAGCCTAAGCCTAAGCCTAAGCCTAAGCCTAAGCCTAAGCCTAAGCCTAAGCCTAAGCCTAAGCCTAAGCCTAAGCCTAAGCCTAAGCCTAAGCCTAAGCCTAAGCCTAAGCCTAAGCCTAAGCCTAAGCCTAAGCCTAAGCCTAAGCCTAAGCCTAAGCCTAAGCCTAAGCCTAAGCCTAAGCCTAAGCCTAAGCCTAAGCCTAAGCCTAAGCCTAAGCCTAAGCCTAAGCCTAAGCCTAAGCCTAAGCCTAAGCCTAAGCCTAAGCCTAAGCCTAAGCCTAAGCCTAAGCCTAAGCCTAAGCCTAAGCCTAAGCCTAAGCCTAAGCCTAAGCCTAAGCCTAAGCCTAAGCCTAAGCCTAAGCCTAAGCCTAAGCCTAAGCCTAAGCCTAAGCCTAAGCCTAAGCCTAAGCCTAAGCCTAAGCCTAAGCCTAAGCCTAAGCCTAAGCCTAAGCCTAAGCCTAAGCCTAAGCCTAAGCCTAAGCCTAAGCCTAAGCCTAAGCCTAAGCCTAAGCCTAAGCCTAAGCCTAAGCCTAAGCCTAAGCCTAAGCCTAAGCCTAAGCCTAAGCCTAAGCCTAAGCCTAAGCCTAAGCCTAAGCCTAAGCCTAAGCCTAAGCCTAAGCCTAAGCCTAAGCCTAAGCCTAAGCCTAAGCCTAAGCCTAAGCCTAAGCCTAAGCCTAAGCCTAAGCCTAAGCCTAAGCCTAAGCCTAAGCCTAAGCCTAAGCCTAAGCCTAAGCCTAAGCCTAAGCCTAAGCCTAAGCCTAAGCCTAAGCCTAAGCCTAAGCCTAAGCCTAAGCCTAAGCCTAAGCCTAAGCCTAAGCCTAAGCCTAAGCCTAAGCCTAAGCCTAAGCCTAAGCCTAAGCCTAAGCCTAAGCCTAAGCCTAAGCCTAAGCCTAAGCCTAAGCCTAAGCCTAAGCCTAAGCCTAAGCCTAAGCCTAAGCCTAAGCCTAAGCCTAAGCCTAAGCCTAAGCCTAAGCCTAAGCCTAAGCCTAAGCCTAAGCCTAAGCCTAAGCCTAAGCCTAAGCCTAAGCCTAAGCCTAAGCCTAAGCCTAAGCCTAAGCCTAAGCCTAAGCCTAAGCCTAAGCCTAAGCCTAAGCCTAAGCCTAAGCCTAAGCCTAAGCCTAAGCCTAAGCCTAAGCCTAAGCCTAAGCCTAAGCCTAAGCCTAAGCCTAAGCCTAAGCCTAAGCCTAAGCCTAAGCCTAAGCCTAAGCCTAAGCCTAAGCCTAAGCCTAAGCCTAAGCCTAAGCCTAAGCCTAAGCCTAAGCCTAAGCCTAAGCCTAAGCCTAAGCCTAAGCCTAAGCCTAAGCCTAAGCCTAAGCCTAAGCCTAAGCCTAAGCCTAAGCCTAAGCCTAAGCCTAAGCCTAAGCCTAAGCCTAAGCCTAAGCCTAAGCCTAAGCCTAAGCCTAAGCCTAAGCCTAAGCCTAAGCCTAAGCCTAAGCCTAAGCCTAAGCCTAAGCCTAAGCCTAAGCCTAAGCCTAAGCCTAAGCCTAAGCCTAAGCCTAAGCCTAAGCCTAAGCCTAAGCCTAAGCCTAAGCCTAAGCCTAAGCCTAAGCCTAAGCCTAAGCCTAAGCCTAAGCCTAAGCCTAAGCCTAAGCCTAAGCCTAAGCCTAAGCCTAAGCCTAAGCCTAAGCCTAAGCCTAAGCCTAAGCCTAAGCCTAAGCCTAAGCCTAAGCCTAAGCCTAAGCCTAAGCCTAAGCCTAAGCCTAAGCCTAAGCCTAAGCCTAAGCCTAAGCCTAAGCCTAAGCCTAAGCCTAAGCCTAAGCCTAAGCCTAAGCCTAAGCCTAAGCCTAAGCCTAAGCCTAAGCCTAAGCCTAAGCCTAAGCCTAAGCCTAAGCCTAAGCCTAAGCCTAAGCCTAAGCCTAAGCCTAAGCCTAAGCCTAAGCCTAAGCCTAAGCCTAAGCCTAAGCCTAAGCCTAAGCCTAAGCCTAAGCCTAAGCCTAAGCCTAAGCCTAAGCCTAAGCCTAAGCCTAAGCCTAAGCCTAAGCCTAAGCCTAAGCCTAAGCCTAAGCCTAAGCCTAAGCCTAAGCCTAAGCCTAAGCCTAAGCCTAAGCCTAAGCCTAAGCCTAAGCCTAAGCCTAAGCCTAAGCCTAAGCCTAAGCCTAAGCCTAAGCCTAAGCCTAAGCCTAAGCCTAAGCCTAAGCCTAAGCCTAAGCCTAAGCCTAAGCCTAAGCCTAAGCCTAAGCCTAAGCCTAAGCCTAAGCCTAAGCCTAAGCCTAAGCCTAAGCCTAAGCCTAAGCCTAAGCCTAAGCCTAAGCCTAAGCCTAAGCCTAAGCCTAAGCCTAAGCCTAAGCCTAAGCCTAAGCCTAAGCCTAAGCCTAAGCCTAAGCCTAAGCCTAAGCCTAAGCCTAAGCCTAAGCCTAAGCCTAAGCCTAAGCCTAAGCCTAAGCCTAAGCCTAAGCCTAAGCCTAAGCCTAAGCCTAAGCCTAAGCCTAAGCCTAAGCCTAAGCCTAAGCCTAAGCCTAAGCCTAAGCCTAAGCCTAAGCCTAAGCCTAAGCCTAAGCCTAAGCCTAAGCCTAAGCCTAAGCCTAAGCCTAAGCCTAAGCCTAAGCCTAAGCCTAAGCCTAAGCCTAAGCCTAAGCCTAAGCCTAAGCCTAAGCCTAAGCCTAAGCCTAAGCCTAAGCCTAAGCCTAAGCCTAAGCCTAAGCCTAAGCCTAAGCCTAAGCCTAAGCCTAAGCCTAAGCCTAAGCCTAAGCCTAAGCCTAAGCCTAAGCCTAAGCCTAAGCCTAAGCCTAAGCCTAAGCCTAAGCCTAAGCCTAAGCCTAAGCCTAAGCCTAAGCCTAAGCCTAAGCCTAAGCCTAAGCCTAAGCCTAAGCCTAAGCCTAAGCCTAAGCCTAAGCCTAAGCCTAAGCCTAAGCCTAAGCCTAAGCCTAAGCCTAAGCCTAAGCCTAAGCCTAAGCCTAAGCCTAAGCCTAAGCCTAAGCCTAAGCCTAAGCCTAAGCCTAAGCCTAAGCCTAAGCCTAAGCCTAAGCCTAAGCCTAAGCCTAAGCCTAAGCCTAAGCCTAAGCCTAAGCCTAAGCCTAAGCCTAAGCCTAAGCCTAAGCCTAAGCCTAAGCCTAAGCCTAAGCCTAAGCCTAAGCCTAAGCCTAAGCCTAAGCCTAAGCCTAAGCCTAAGCCTAAGCCTAAGCCTAAGCCTAAGCCTAAGCCTAAGCCTAAGCCTAAGCCTAAGCCTAAGCCTAAGCCTAAGCCTAAGCCTAAGCCTAAGCCTAAGCCTAAGCCTAAGCCTAAGCCTAAGCCTAAGCCTAAGCCTAAGCCTAAGCCTAAGCCTAAGCCTAAGCCTAAGCCTAAGCCTAAGCCTAAGCCTAAGCCTAAGCCTAAGCCTAAGCCTAAGCCTAAGCCTAAGCCTAAGCCTAAGCCTAAGCCTAAGCCTAAGCCTAAGCCTAAGCCTAAGCCTAAGCCTAAGCCTAAGCCTAAGCCTAAGCCTAAGCCTAAGCCTAAGCCTAAGCCTAAGCCTAAGCCTAAGCCTAAGCCTAAGCCTAAGCCTAAGCCTAAGCCTAAGCCAGTGTCTACTGATCTTTGATCTTTGATCTTTGATCTCAGTGTTCGGGACTTGTAAATTGCTCCAAGTCCCCTAAGCTTAGGCGTTGGCTTCGGAAGAAACCTTACATTTTGACCCCTCTGTTTAAGGTACTTCCGGTGGTCTTTGAACTTTGATCTTTGATCCATTCGACGTCATCGTCGATGTAACTTCAGAATCCGAAGGAACCGTGAGCTTAGACGCCGTCATCGTCGAGATACAGATGCCGCCTGTATAGAAGTATGGTAAAAGGGGAAAAACAAGAGGAAGTTGCCAAGCCCAAACCTAAATAGCGTCAGCGGGGTCGCTTCGCTCCCCCGCTGACGCCAAGCCTAAGCCTAAGCCTAAGCCTAAGCGAAGAGACTAAGCACTAAGCCTAAGCCTGAGCAAAGAGCCTAAGCACTAAGCCTAAGCGTGAGCAAATAGCCTAAGCGTAAACACACACTCAAAGCCTTAGCGTTAAGCATAGCCAACCAAACTAGGAACGCAAAATCTTCATCTGAGATTCAAGATTTTCATATTTGTCTCTTTTTCATATCTGTCCCCTTTTTCACACTTGTCCACTTTTTCATATGGCGGAAGAGACCGTGGCCGTTCCTATGAATCTTTCTTGTTCTTTGGCATTGTACGTGTGACATTATATTTATTCATTTAATGGTTTAATTTTTTACATGAACTTGCAAAATAGAGATACACTACAGTTATCCGCGCCTCCTCTTGCTATTCGCGATTCCTCCTTGGAGAGCGTCCACATATCTCTTGATGATCTTTGCGATGTGACCACCCTTCGAGAACGAGATAAATACGCCATCGGTACTTTCCGAAACCTGGAATCGAAGTACAATTTTGATCTTCCTTTAATACTTAATCTGAGAAAATACTAGTATCATAGTAGTTGTTCATACTAGTATCATGGTAACTTTGTATCCTGATCCCAGTGACTTTTTTTGCTGAATATACCTGAGCAATTCCCTTGACTTCTGGGTTCTTAGGAAATCCACGAGGCGCTTGGACCGAGACGAGAGGCTCACCTGCAATGTTATCTTATTTAATGTATTTGATACAGTAGATTAACAATTAGGAATATATGACAATTCAAATTGAGATTGTATGAAGTGAGAGAAGATGTGGCGACAAGTGAGGAGTATGGATACAGAGACATGGTGCAGAGCAACTACCGTGTGGACCCCTTACAGCAGAGCTCGTCCCCCAGGCCAGTCAAGAGCAAGATGGAGAGATGACCTAAGGAGAGCAATCGGCGCGAACTGGTGGAATGAACTTATGAAGACTACCGACCCATCCTCATCTGAGCGACTACCGCTTGATATGATAAATTGATTGATTGATTTATTGATTGAAGTGAGAGAGTAGGAACTACTCTATAAAAGAGGCTTTTAGAAGCCACAAATGCTTGCATCTTCCCAATGAACTGAAGAGATCTTGCTTTCAAGGACTATATAAATTACCCTTTAAAGAGTGTATTCATTATCCTGTCATTTCGGAATTACTAATAACGCACCTTGCATATTGTACTTGACAGCGACTAAATGTGGTGGAGCGAACGAATTGTACATCGCCTTGAACACTTCCGAGGGAAAAATCTGAAGAGATGTGAATAATTATCATTGTCCGTTTAACACCATTCCAATTTTGATCCATTTGATTAATGATTTTAAAAAAATATTATGTAATAATTTGGGTTTTTTGATAATTCTCTATTCTATATTTTCGGAAATGATATGATTCGCCTCACCGACAGCATAATCTTCCTCACGAATGGCCATTTCTTCAAATACTCGGGCAAACTTTTCGGTGCTCCCACCTCGTCCAAACGCGTTTCTTCCATGGCAACCTAAATGCAATTTAACTGAATAAAATTAGCTATTTTTAATGTCATCCCCTGATACGCACATGATGTCCTATTATTTATATTGGGGATGGCATCTAATTGATATTGCCGTTGAGATTTAATTGAGAAATATAACGTAAAGAGGAAGTTTTCACCCACAACTCGTCTCTCGTGTTTGTCAATCTGATCAGAGAGGGAAGACCGGGCACCTGCTCAGTGAATCGACTCAGCGCCTTGTTCCGCATGTTGTAGCTGAAATTTAAAAAAAAACTAAAAGATTTTGTAATAACGATCAACAACGACGCTCAAACGAATAGTTGAAGACACGAAATACACTGATATGCGACTCCTATTGTACGATACACTCAATTTTGGGTGTATTTGCGAGAGGTTGTGCGAAAACAAGAAATTAGTAGTGTAGAAAAATGAACTCAATAGTGTATACGTGCGTTTTAGTGCAAATGATTTCGAGAGTAACGACCTCAAAACGCTGCCCGTTCCCGTCTCGGCAAATATGATGTGGTCTCTGTCCTGTGCAACTTCCACTCCCGCTGGTTCGAAGAGTCCAGAGAGAAGCTCGGTGATCCGATTGCGGGAGATGTCGTAGTGGAACAATCTGCAATTGGGAGTCGGGTAGATGTTCTGTTTATGGGAGCATTTCCTTTTGACTTTCATCTCACTATACTCTCACTATATCCGCCCATTTCGTTAAGTTCGAAACCGGTATCGGGCAATGACCGTTAATTGATTGGGAAATTTGTTCACCTTATTGTACCTTTTACATTTTTACATTTTTATATGATAGTAAAAGGACACACCTTCCATTCGGCTTGTGCTCCATGCGCTCGTACGGGCGGAAATGAGGCGAGTATCTGAAAACAATCAAGTACCGGAACCGTTTAAAATGCCTTTCATTTTGATCGTGAAAAATGAATCGATCTAATTATACCATCGACCACATCTGAAGCGTATACAATACATTGTTTTTATCAGGGCCAAAAAAGATACATTTTTTTCATTTTTTACATTTTTTATTTTTTTAATATTCGAAGCGTGTTTCACTTTGTCGATCTCTCCGTGAGCACGATGTTGTCCTTGTCGATAACTGCCACATCATGAATGTAATGGAGAGTGGTGAGACGATCGATCTGTGTCGAGGCGGGGAGGAGTGGAACAACCTCTGTGAAACAGTCTTTTCGTTTTACTTGAAGAGTGTATCTATAAAGTTGCCTCTATTCTACACAACCTAATAAATCCTAAAAATGCATAAACATATCTATATAATTATATTCCCGTGCACTTTTCTCGTCGATTTGAATACCACTAAATATTAGTCACCGTACTTTTATTGTCAAAGTCAACAGAGAGAATGCCACGATAGGCATCGACCACGAGAAGGGACGAGCCGTTGAGACGACGAATTCCTAGATGACGACCACAGAGAGACGGAGAGGAGGCTGCAATCGACATTATCAGACCGTTAAAATCAATAATTCGTTAAAAAGTTATTAGTGCATTGCTTATAAAAAACCCATTTAAAACCCATTTATGTCGCGGGCGCTACCTGCTAGTCAGAGAGTCCGCATAGAAAATTGATGTTCTAATAATAAAGTTTACCATGCAATTTACATAGCAAATTGTAATATAAATTTGAGACGAAGTGAAAATAACGCTAGGATACGGAAGAAGCGAAGGAAGGCCGTTGTGCAAGAATAAGTGGTAATGGATAAACCCACTCGAGCAATGCTCGCTGAGATAGAGGGAGGATTCGATTACGCCGTGAACGATTTTAAGGAGACGACCGTCGATCGATGTCGCCCATACAATATCTGCAAATTATGTCAATTTCAAAAATATTATTTTGCCTTCCGAGCAAAGGTTTCCCCCCTGTTTACAAAAGCTAGAAACGTTTTAAATATTTGTTACGATTTTTAAAAAAATACCCGAAAACAAGTTGTGAAACGATCAGTTCAAAAATAATGTACTCCCGTCAAATCTTTCTGCCGTGCTTTCGCAACAATTCGGGTTATTCCTGATTTTTTTTAGTAAACTCCAATGAGGACATACTTCCCTCGACGAGAAGTCCCTCCGATCCGCTGATCTCGCCAGCCACCAACTTTACTGCGGAAAAGATCAAATCGTTGGAGACCAGCGCGTTGTTCAATGGAGCTGGAGCAGGCAAACTAGAAAGGATCAACGAGTTCTCATTTTGACGCAATTTCTTCTTCGAAAAGATTCCTCGTCATTGAAGAAAAGAAAAAGGGAAAACTCATTTGTTTGTGTTCATCTTGTAACCAATACACTCGGGTTTCGTCCAATACTTTTACAATTGTGCTACTTTTTACTTGGCTCGACAGATCGCGAATACAAGATCCGCAAAAAATAAAGTCGCATGAGAACTCTCGAAATACAATATTTTTTTGGAAAAAAAACTAACTCAAAGGATTGCGTGTCGAATGACGATGCGGCTGCGACCAATGAAATAATGAGAAATGTGAAGAGGAAGGGAGAGAGGCAGATGAGCAGGCATTTCCTGCCAAGAAATAGACGCTACCTTTACAACATTATTTTATCACTAAGAAAACATGAGGAAATCGAATTATATAACTAAATTTGGACAAACTTTGTTGGTCGACAGCATTTCAGTCGCTTCTGAATTTCATCGTCATCTAGGACCAATCCGACGTATTCGGTAGATCTTTGCTGGGTCCACGGCTGCAATATTCTTTTCATTGGAGAATAAATTAGTGCGCACAGATTTTGTTTTTCTGTCGATGGTATCATTTGATAAACTGCCCGAGAGCGTCCAATGAAGAAATTCTCTGCCCTCATATTTCCGTTCAGAAAGTGCGAGCGATGCGAAACACATCATTCCACAGGCCGGTCAACCTTACAGAAAGGCCTTTGGAGTGAGAGAGCGTGTGAAATCGAGAGGGACTCTCTCACTTTAGCATACTCTCTCGCTCTAACCCTGGTCTGTAGGTTTGGAATCATGTGGAAAGGTACTCACATCTGGCGGCGGAAATGGTGAATATGCAAGGGGTTGTTCCTCATGCGGATTGATATTGTTCCGCCGACGAATCATGGCAAAAAGAAGGGGAAGAATAGCGTCACTGATAGCGATGATAAGGACCGGAGAGAGGAGAGAGAGAGAGACGAAGGAAGAGAGAAGCTGGAGAGAGGGAGATGAGAAGAGAGAGATACGAGCGGTCTGAGGGAGACAGATCAATGACAATTGCATACGCATGTATTCTCTTTCCGCACATCTCAGCAGATCATATAAGACTAGTGCATCTAAAAAAAGTACCAATTTCCAACTCCAGAATATGTTGTTGTAAAAATGTGCCATTTTCATGTTGAAATGCTACAGAAGCGTATTTTGCTACATTTAAGTGATGTTTGCCACAGCATGTTTGAAAACGTATAATGCCAATTCACTACATTTAACTTTATTGATTTATCCACAACTTTTCGTCATTCATAATTTAGTAACAACGTCCTTGAAATTGACAGATACAAACTACAATTGCCATTTTCGAGCGCTCGAAATTGGCAGATACAAACTACAATTGCCATTTTCGAGCGCTCGAAATTGGCAGCTCCTTATTTTCCAGGCCTCGATTTTGCGGAAGCTGCCAATTGCAGGAACGCAACAAGGTGCGTCAGCTGCAGCGACAGGTGGAGGAGCTGCAGGAACACAGTGACACGATGCAGAGGGAGAACCAGCAGTTGAAGGTACGGTAGATGGGGATTATCGATTGATGGGAGGGTACAGTAGACGATGATTATCGAGTAATGGTGATGATCGGTGTGAATTACTTCCTGTCTACTCTGGATACGATCAATGTAGCTGCAGGATGATTTTGGAATTGCCATAAACGACTACTGTACATTAGTGTTGTTAGATCGAATAATTCCATTCGCGAGTAACAAAGTTTGTTCGTGTTCGTGAATTCGTTATTCCCGAATAGGATTATTCGATCGGACAACACTACTGTGCATAGATTACGGTATGGTGTCCATTCAGGTTCGACTGAACACTGACCGTCGATCGACGATGATGAGTGGAGGCAGCGGCCACAGCAGCTATGTCGGACCGATGAGAGCCGATCGAGTGGGACGATTCGGCAGCAATGCATCGCTCAGAAGTGAGTACAGCATGGCGTAAAAGTCATGGTTTTGTAATCTTGTTGAAACGGGGAAGAACCTGGTTGGCATTGTGACTTTTAAAAATAATTCGTAGGGGAAATTGATGATTCATATTCCTTCCTGTTTACTACCATATTTCGGATGAGTAGCACTACAACGTTAATTGTATTGCAGCCCTGGATGACGCGGGAAGCGTTCGCGATGCCGGAGACAGACCGGGATCCGCACTGACATCATCTCATGAAGCCCAGAGTGATGATGGATCCAGCAAGTAGAAGAGACGTCTCCCTCTCTCTCACTTGAGACTATCCCATCCCCCCAAAATTCGAGTGACCAATGCTCACGAATACCACAATTCTACGTATCCCTTTGCCTTTTAGAACCCATTCGTCTCTGTATCATAATTGTGAGCTACTACTCGTTTGTGTATAATACATCTATATGCGAGTGTGATTTCGTCAATGATTGAATGACTTTTGATGCGCTTGTAGCGGTATAAGTTTGTCTGTTTCTTTATGTTGCGGTAACTAGTAATTTGAATTCTCGATGTAAGCAATGCAAGTGTCCGCATAATCTCCTTTTATCTGCCGATACCCATCTCATAATGAGTGAATCACTTATCATTGATCTTTATCAACTCTTGATCATCATCCTTTTTCTCGTTTTCTTCTCTACCATCCCTATGATATACACAACGTCCCCGTCCCCTCATTTCGCTTGCCCTAAGGATCGGTATTTTGTCCACTCCCTTTTCTAGAGTAAGTACATATCATAGCCCGCTTAATTAACTAAGTAATTAAACGTCTCTTCTTTTAAGCTTGATGTATCTGCTTGATAAATTAATATCAATAGTTTATGTGTTTAAAATTAATGTGCTGGTTTTTTTTTCGGATTAAATTCAACTTTTCCATGATTTTCGAGAAAAAAAGTTTGCGGGCGAGGTTGATTTTTCGGAAAAAAAATCTTCAAAAAAATATAAAATCAACTGGATTCGGAACAGTAACCATCATAGCGGGATCTTTTTCTTTAGATTTTTTTCAATATCGGAGAAATGAAATTCGGGCAAACGGAAAATGCAACATAATAAATTTTGTATGTGCGGGTGTGGGGAAGTTGGGAATGTGTGGCCGTGGATAATGTATCCATATGAAAAAAGGGACAGATATGAAAAAGGAGACAAATATGAAAAAGGGACAAATATGAAAAAGCGACAAATATGAAAGAGAGAGCGCTTTTAACTCCTATGTCAGAACCTCTCCCTGTCCAACAATCTGAATATAGCTCAGTTGGTAGAGAGCTTGTGTACCATTCCTGTGCATGTGAGTTCGAATCTTACCCACGAAATTTTCTTTTGCTGATTTTATATATCTTCATTTTTGTACTTCATTTCTATTTTGCAAATCGATGAGCCGAAGAACTAAGCCTAAGCACTAAGCCTAAGCCTGAGCGAAGAGACTAAGCACTAAGCCTAAGCCTAAGCCTAAGCCTAAGCCTAAGCCTAAATCCAATAAATTGTCAATATTTTCAGGCGTCATCATCAATTTTGAGGTCTCATTGAAGGAAATTGAAGAGTGGCATTTCCGAAGAACCCAACCCCTCCCTTTGCTATTGTGTCTTGCGTGTTTTACCTGTCAGTTGGTTGAATTCGGAACTGTCTAATTGTGAATCAAATGAGACGAATCAGGCGAAAATTTAGTGGAATTGTAAATGACAGGAAAACACGCAAGAATTTAATTATTGCATGCCAATATATTGTTTAAAAATGACGTTTCTGCTGTATTTGTCGATACACATTACATTATCATTTGCTAGTGCTCGAAAATGGCAATTGTAGTTTGTATCTGCCATTTTCGAGCGCTCGAAAATGGCAGCTTCTGGCAAAATACAGGAGCTGCCAATTTCGAGCGCTCGAAAATGGCAGATTGTAGTTTGTATTTGCCATTTTCGAGCGCTCGAAAATGGCAGCTTCTGGCAAAATACAGGAGCTGCCAATTTCGAGCGCTCGAAAATGGCAGATTATAGTTTGTATCTGCCATTTTCGAGCGCTCGAAATTGGCAGCTTCCGCAAAATCGAGGCCTGGAAAATAAGGAGCTGCCAATTTCGAGCGCTCGAAAATGGCAATTGTAGTTTGTATCTGCCAATTTCGAGCGCTCGAAAATGGCAATTGTAGTTTGTATCTGTCAATTTCAAGGACGTTGTTACTAAATTATGAATGACGAAAAGTTGTGGATAAATCAATAAAGTTAAATGTAGTGAATTGGCATTATACGTTTTCAAACATGCTGTGGCAAACATCACTTAAATGTAGCAAAATACGCTTCTGTAGCATTTCAACATGAAAATGGCACATTTTTACAACAACATATTCTGGAGTTGGAAATTGGTACTTTTTTTAGATGCACTAGTCTTATATGATCTGCTGAGATGTGCGGAAAGAGAATACATGCGTATGCAATTGTCATTGATCTGCGAAAGCACGGCAGAAAGATTTGACGGGAGTACATTATTTTTGAACTGATCGTTTCACAACTTGTTTTCGGGTATTTTTTTAAAAATCGTAACAAATATTTAAAACGTTTCTAGCTTTTGTAAACAGGGGGGAAACCTTTGCTCGGAAGGCAAAATAATATTTTTGAAATTGACATAATTTGCAGATATTGTATGGGCGACATCGATCGACGGTCGTCTCCTTAAAATCGTTCACGGCGTAATCGAATCCTCCCTCTATCTCAGCGAGCATTGCTCGAGTGGGTTTATCCATTACCACTTATTCTTGCACAACGGCCTTCCTTCGCTTCTTCCGTATCCTAGCGTTATTTTCACTTCGTCTCAAATTTATATTACAATTTGCTATGTAAATTGCATGGTAAACTTTATTATTAGAACATCAATTTTCTATGCGGACTCTCTGACTAGCAGGTAGCGCCCGCGACATAAATGGGTTTTAAATGGGTTTTTTATAAGCAATGCACTAATAACTTTTTAACGAATTATTGATTTTAACGGTCTGATAATGTCGATTGCAGCCTCCTCTCCGTCTCTCTGTGGTCGTCATCTAGGAATTCGTCGTCTCAACGGCTCGTCCCTTCTCGTGGTCGATGCCTATCGTGGCATTCTCTCTGTTGACTTTGACAATAAAAGTACGGTGACTAATATTTAGTGGTATTCAAATCGACGAGAAAAGTGCACGGGAATATAATTATATAGATATGTTTATGCATTTTTAGGATTTATTAGGTTGTGTAGAATAGAGGCAACTTTATAGATACACTCTTCAAGTAAAACGAAAAGACTGTTTCACAGAGGTTGTTCCACTCCTCCCCGCCTCGACACAGATCGATCGTCTCACCACTCTCCATTACATTCATGATGTGGCAGTTATCGACAAGGACAACATCGTGCTCACGGAGAGATCGACAAAGTGAAACACGCTTCGAATATTAAAAAAATAAAAAATGTAAAAAATGAAAAAATGTATCTTTTTTGGCCCTGATAAAAACAATGTATTGTATACGCTTCAGATGTGGTCGATGGTATAATTAGATCGATTCATTTTTCACGATCAAAATGAAAGGCATTTTAAACGGTTCCGGTACTTGATTGTTTTCAGATACTCGCCTCATTTCCGCCCGTACGAGCGCATGGAGCACAAGCCGAATGGAAGGTGTGTCCTTTTACTATCATATAAAAATGTAAAAATGTAAAAGGTACAATAAGGTGAACAAATTTCCCAATCAATTAACGGTCATTGCCCGATACCGGTTTCGAACTTAACGAAATGGGCGGATATAGTGAGAGTATAGTGAGATGAAAGTCAAAAGGAAATGCTCCCATAAACAGAACATCTACCCGACTCCCAATTGCAGATTGTTCCACTACGACATCTCCCGCAATCGGATCACCGAGCTTCTCTCTGGACTCTTCGAACCAGCGGGAGTGGAAGTTGCACAGGACAGAGACCACATCATATTTGCCGAGACGGGAACGGGCAGCGTTTTGAGGTCGTTACTCTCGAAATCATTTGCACTAAAACGCACGTATACACTATTGAGTTCATTTTTCTACACTACTAATTTCTTGTTTTCGCACAACCTCTCGCAAATACACCCAAAATTGAGTGTATCGTACAATAGGAGTCGCATATCAGTGTATTTCGTGTCTTCAACTATTCGTTTGAGCGTCGTTGTTGATCGTTATTACAAAATCTTTTAGTTTTTTTTTAAATTTCAGCTACAACATGCGGAACAAGGCGCTGAGTCGATTCACTGAGCAGGTGCCCGGTCTTCCCTCTCTGATCAGATTGACAAACACGAGAGACGAGTTGTGGGTGAGAACTTCCTCTTTACGTTATATTTCTCAATTAAATCTCAACGGCAATATCAATTAGATGCCATCCCCAATATAAATAATAGGACATCATGTGCGTATCAGGGGATGACATTAAAAATAGCTAATTTTATTCAGTTAAATTGCATTTAGGTTGCCATGGAAGAAACGCGTTTGGACGAGGTGGGAGCACCGAAAAGTTTGCCCGAGTATTTGAAGAAATGGCCATTCGTGAGGAAGATTATGCTGTCGGTGAGGCGAATCATATCATTTCCGAGAATATAGAATAGAGAATTATCAAAAAACCCAAATTATTACATAATATTTTTTTAAAATCATTAATCAAATGGATCAAAATTGGAATGGTGTTAAACGGACAATGATAATTATTCACATCTCTTCAGATTTTTCCCTCGGAAGTGTTCAAGGCGATGTACAATTCGTTCGCTCCACCACATTTAGTCGCTGTCAAGTACAATATGCAAGGTGCGTTATTAGTAATTCCGAAATGACAGGATAATGAATACACTCTTTAAAGGGTAATTTATATAGTCCTTGAAAGCAAGATCTCTTCAGTTCATTGGGAAGATGCAAGCATTTGTGGCTTCTAAAAGCCTCTTTTATAGAGTAGTTCCTACTCTCTCACTTCAATCAATAAATCAATCAATCAATTTATCATATCAAGCGGTAGTCGCTCAGATGAGGATGGGTCGGTAGTCTTCATAAGTTCATTCCACCAGTTCGCGCCGATTGCTCTCCTTAGGTCATCTCTCCATCTTGCTCTTGACTGGCCTGGGGGACGAGCTCTGCTGTAAGGGGTCCACACGGTAGTTGCTCTGCACCATGTCTCTGTATCCATACTCCTCACTTGTCGCCACATCTTCTCTCACTTCATACAATCTCAATTTGAATTGTCATATATTCCTAATTGTTAATCTACTGTATCAAATACATTAAATAAGATAACATTGCAGGTGAGCCTCTCGTCTCGGTCCAAGCGCCTCGTGGATTTCCTAAGAACCCAGAAGTCAAGGGAATTGCTCAGGTATATTCAGCAAAAAAGTCACTGGGATCAGGATACAAAGTTACCATGATACTAGTATGAACAACTACTATGATACTAGTATTTTCTCAGATTAAGTATTAAAGGAAGATCAAAATTGTACTTCGATTCCAGGTTTCGGAAAGTACCGATGGCGTATTTATCTCGTTCTCGAAGGGTGGTCACATCGCAAAGATCATCAAGAGATATGTGGACGCTCTCCAAGGAGGAATCGCGAATAGCAAGAGGAGGCGCGGATAACTGTAGTGTATCTCTATTTTGCAAGTTCATGTAAAAAATTAAACCATTAAATGAATAAATATAATGTCACACGTACAATGCCAAAGAACAAGAAAGATTCATAGGAACGGCCACGGTCTCTTCCGCCATATGAAAAAGTGGACAAGTGTGAAAAAGGGGACAGATATGAAAAAGAGACAAATATGAAAATCTTGAATCTCAGATGAAGATTTTGCGTTCCTAGTTTGGTTGGCTATGCTTAACGCTAAGGCTTTGAGTGTGTGTTTACGCTTAGGCTATTTGCTCACGCTTAGGCTTAGTGCTTAGGCTCTTTGCTCAGGCTTAGGCTTAGTGCTTAGTCTCTTCGCTTAGGCTTAGGCTTAGTGCTTAGTCTCTTCGCTCAGGCTTAGGCTTAGTGCTTAGGCTTAGTTCTTCGGCTCATCGATTTGCAAAATAGAAATGAAGTACAAAAATGAAGATATATAAAATCAGCAAAAGAAAATTTCGTGGGTAAGATTCGAACTCACATGCACAGGAATGGTACACAAGCTCTCTACCAACTGAGCTATATTCAGATTGTTGGACAGGGAGAGGTTCTGACATAGGAGTTAAAAGCGCTCTCTCTTTCATATTTGTCGCTTTTTCATATTTGTCTCCTTTTTCATATCTGTCCCTTTTTTCATATGGATACATTATCCACGGCCACACATTCCCAACTTCCCCACACCCGCACATACAAAATTTATTATGTTGCATTTTCCGTTTGCCCGAATTTCATTTCTCCGATATTGAAAAAAATCTAAAGAAAAAGATCCCGCTATGATGGTTACTGTTCCGAATCCAGTTGATTTTATATTTTTTTGAAGATTTTTTTTCCGAAAAATCAACCTCGCCCGCAAACTTTTTTTCTCGAAAATCATGGAAAAGTTGAATTTAATCCGAAAAAAAAACCAGCACATTAATTTTAAACACATAAACTATTGATATTAATTTATCAAGCAGATACATCAAGCTTAAAAGAAGAGACGTTTAATTACTTAGTTAATTAAGCGGGCTATGATATGTACTTACTCTAGAAAAGGGAGTGGACAAAATACCGATCCTTAGGGCAAGCGAAATGAGGGGACGGGGACGTTGTGTATATCATAGGGATGGTAGAGAAGAAAACGAGAAAAAGGATGATGATCAAGAGTTGATAAAGATCAATGATAAGTGATTCACTCATTATGAGATGGGTATCGGCAGATAAAAGGAGATTATGCGGACACTTGCATTGCTTACATCGAGAATTCAAATTACTAGTTACCGCAACATAAAGAAACAGACAAACTTATACCGCTACAAGCGCATCAAAAGTCATTCAATCATTGACGAAATCACACTCGCATATAGATGTATTATACACAAACGAGTAGTAGCTCACAATTATGATACAGAGACGAATGGGTTCTAAAAGGCAAAGGGATACGTAGAATTGTGGTATTCGTGAGCATTGGTCACTCGAATTTTGGGGGGATGGGATAGTCTCAAGTGAGAGAGAGGGAGACGTCTCTTCTACTTGCTGGATCCATCATCACTCTGGGCTTCATGAGATGATGTCAGTGCGGATCCCGGTCTGTCTCCGGCATCGCGAACGCTTCCCGCGTCATCCAGGGCTGCAATACAATTAACGTTGTAGTGCTACTCATCCGAAATATGGTAGTAAACAGGAAGGAATATGAATCATCAATTTCCCCTACGAATTATTTTTAAAAGTCACAATGCCAACCAGGTTCTTCCCCGTTTCAACAAGATTACAAAACCATGACTTTTACGCCATGCTGTACTCACTTCTGAGCGATGCATTGCTGCCGAATCGTCCCACTCGATCGGCTCTCATCGGTCCGACATAGCTGCTGTGGCCGCTGCCTCCACTCATCATCGTCGATCGACGGTCAGTGTTCAGTCGAACCTGAATGGACACCATACCGTAATCTATGCACAGTAGTGTTGTCCGATCGAATAATCCTATTCGGGAATAACGAATTCACGAACACGAACAAACTTTGTTACTCGCGAATGGAATTATTCGATCTAACAACACTAATGTACATTAGTCGTTTATGGCAATTCCAAAATCATCCTGCAGCTACATTGATCGTATCCAGAGTAGACAGGAAGTAATTCACACCGATCATCACCATTACTCGATAATCATCGTCTACTGTACCCTCCCATCAATCGATAATCCCCATCTACCGTACCTTCAACTGCTGGTTCTCCCTCTGCATCGTGTCACTGTGTTCCTGCAGCTCCTCCACCTGTCGCTGCAGCTGACGCACCTTGTTGCGTTCCTGCAATTGACGCTTATTCACACTTGTGCCATGCCAGACGTGTTTTATTTTATTGAAGCATGTCAGATCGTATTATAGTACTGCCAAAAACTGGAGCTCAACAAAAAGAGCTGGAAAAGTTTACTACAAAAGAGTTAGGCCTCTCACAAATACGTCATCCACTCTCTCAATTGCTCACTCCAGTCAGAGTTTGGCATCATACATTTTCGTTGGCCGAGATTCTCGGTTTACACTTTTTTGAACTAGGCAGTTTAGAGACTCGAGACCCATCTAGGAATGCGCAGAATGTCGAGTTTAGTAAGAATTGTCCCCTATCTGACCTGTTTTATCGAACTTCCGATAGAAATCTGACGTGTTTATGAAATATCTGACGTGTTTATGCTAGGCGAGAGAGTGCGTGAAAATGAGAGATCTCGGCCGGGCGAAAATGTATGTTTGGCATTCAGTAAAAAAGTAGGAACTGATCGTTTGATTTTGCACCACAATCTCTACACGGATAACTTCACGAGAGAATATGAGAAATGGAAAGAACTCTAATTTCAAAATCTCTGACTCACCGTCTGCAAACTGTCCTCCATCTCCTCCAGCGAGCGACGCACCGAACGAGCCTTCGCGCTAGCACGATCCACCTTTAATGGATACAGATATTATGAAAATCTCTTACGTCCTCAAGGAAAAACTAAAAGAACAAGGTGTTTAGGAATAGTTCTCTTTTAAAATAAATTTACGAAGAAAAAAAACTTACAAATAAATTTACGAGTGACCAACACAAGTGCCCACTGTCTGCTGCTCATGCTCACCCACCATAGGTCAAAAAGTCAAATCGACGGATTTAAATTATTTTTACTAGAATATTTTCAGGAAGAAAAACCTGCCGGTCTTTAGCTTTTTCGATTCCTCTGATGATCCTCTTCCTAACAAAAATATCGCTTACTGGCTCGCTGCACGGGAGGGCAGGTTTTTTTTTTCGCGAAATAAAATTGCACTATGAAATGCATTTTTGACAGTCGGGTAGGTTTATTTCCGAGTGCCGCAGATTTTCATAATTCGCCTCAGGTTTTTAATTGATTGGGGCAATTGTAGCTAATATACAAAACAGTGTGGGTATCTCGGCCCTAGGTAATCGCCTTGTACCCGAACCTGTCAGATCGAATTCAACCCAATTTTAGAGCTATGTAGGGGACAATTAACCCACCGCCTCCTTCTGGTTGGCCGTCTCAAGTCGTTCCGCCTCCAGTTGAGTGTTCATCTCCGACAGACGCGTCTCCAGACGACGCATCTGAAAGAACCGACAATTATGATGTTTTTGCAGACTTTGCAATCATTTTCACGACTAGTTATTGTGGCACGGTTCAACCACAATAATGATAGCAAAATGCGTAACTTTTTAAAAAAATTAATAAATATTTTATCAATTATACTGACTCCTCTCGTGAGCCTCGTCTTCTCCTGCTCGTCAGCAGCAGCATTCGCCTCCATCTGCGAGATTCTGAAAAATAGTCATTATTTTTTTAAAAATTCATTTCTACACTCCATTTTTTCCGAGTACAATTAGAGTCACGTAAATGAATAGCGCACAGAGCACGGTACTTGAGCAGTAGTTAAATACCTAAACGAACGGTACCTGAGCAGCACCTAAGAGTACGGTACCTACGACTACTACCGTACCTGAGTTCGGATGCGTTGACGGCCGTCCGAATGCGGTTAGCGGTACTGTTCGTCGTCTCTTCCAGCTGAGTGCGCAGTTCTCGCAGTTGTCTGCAAGGGGAGTGATCACTTCCACTTCCAAAGAAGTCCGTCTACAATCGAAAACTAATCCTGTCCCGTCCAAATTACGGTTTAATATCGTGTCGATCTTGATGCCTTTGCTCCCCTTACCTCTCGAACGTATTCCTATCAGTTTCCATCCTCTCGGCCACCGATCTTTCCTGTGCGAGATCCGTCGTGAGCTGCTCCATCTGAACAAAAGTTTTTGAAAATCATTCCACAATACCGTTAACTTTAACAGCTAATGCGTACAGGCGCAACTGCTGAAGCACAGATCCATGCGCCGAAGTTTCAGAACAAGATCATTCGAAATTAGCTGTTCTATTAACCAGATTTGGGCCCCAGAGCAGTAGAGCTGAGTTCCGCCCCCGTTCTCCCCCCCCTCATCTTTACGGTAAAGACTTTACCTGTCCCTGTGTCTTCCTCATTCTCTCCTGTGCCATCTCCACATTCGACTGCTCATCGTCCAATTGTTCCTCCAGCATGGCAATCTTCGACTCCAATCTAAACAAATACAAAATATTATTTATTTAAGTCATTTATTTAAAAAAGTAGATGATAGTATACAAACAAGTGCTCAAAAGACACTCCCGGAGTCGGCAGAACCATATTATCGCTTCTGCGAAACAAGAAATCAGCTTGTTCTACCAAATATTCTATTTTCGTTAGTATTCATCTCGAAAATTTCCATCCCTCACCGTCTCTTCTCCTCTGATCCCATCATTCCTCCCTTTTTGATCCGATCCAGCTCTTCGGAGATCTGAAACAATCAATCAATCGAAATACATTTGGTTTCTAGAATTCGGTATTCATGTGGCGTTAAAAATCTTCGAAAAGATCTCAAATGTTGACATCTGCCTGTTAAAAAATTCACTACCAAAAGATCGAAAAGATCTCAAATTTGAATTCCCGCATTTATCGATTTTTGCGCATATCTCGATTCCCAGTGGGGCTAGAATGTTGAAACCTTAGGTAACCATCGACACTCCTATTTGGAACACGTCATCGAAAAATTGAGTCTCTACTAGGGTTTCCCTTTTTGGTAGGTGAATATTCAACCTAAAAATCCCCCATTTATTTTCCCCTGCGCCGAGCCCACCTATAGGTGGAAGCAATAATAGGGGGAATGTTTTTTGTGTCACCTGAAAATATCAATTTTCCGAATCCCTCATTTCTGTGTTCTATTTCATTGTGATGAGGGGTCTGACCCACCCCCTAACAAAGAGCAATCGGAGAGAATGAGTTGAGTTTCAACCGCTCTTCACAGTGGTGGGGGAAATAAAATAGGAGTTTCAGGTGACACAAAAATCAATCTAAAAGTGATTTTGCCTGATCAGGTTAATTCGACCGGGAAAATGAAAAGTTGCTCACCTAAAACACAAAAAGGGAAACCCTAGTCTCTACCTTCTCTGGGAGCCGAGATAATCGATAAAAACAGAAAGTGCGGGAATTCAAATATTCGATCTTTTGTCGATCTTTTGGTTGGAATTTTTAACAGGCAAAAGATCACTTCTCAGATCTTTTCCTCGATTTTTAACATCGCATCTGTACCTCCAGCATCTACAGCAAGGAGGATTTAAAAAGTTACAAATGAGAAAATGAATGAAGCAATTTTTACTAAATCATTTTCAAATATTAAAAAAATAGATTATCATTACCTCTTCTCTTTCATTCTCCGCCTTCCTCTTGGATGCCTGCGCAGTTGAGAGCTGGTCTTGCATCGCAGCCAGATCAGATTCCAATGCACGCAGTCTGAAAGTTTGAAAATATTCATTTAAAAACACGGATCAATAAAATACCCAAAACCTTGAACACTCGACTTTTGTATACGTGAGGTTCCATACCAGCTCTAAGCTAGTGGTCTTGTGTTTCGCAAAATTAATATATTATGATAGAGATAAGTTCATACTTCTTCTCCGTCTCTCTGGCTGCCTGGAGTGCCTCGTCCATGGCGGCGCGTGCCTCGATTCCCTCCGACGCAGCCTCCTTCGCCTGCTTGTGCGCACGATTCATCTGAAAACACTGACAATAATCATCACCTCAAAAAATATCGATTGTTTCATCAGAGGGGGGGGGGTCGCAGGATAAAGTAGAATATCGATAGACGAGTTATGTATGCACATTCCACAGGAGGTACTGTAGCAACGGGGGTACTGTAATACAGTATCCGCATCCTACCTGTCTGGTTGCATCTTCCAGCTTCTGGCGCGCGTCGGCCGTGCTCTGGTTCAGCGACTCAACCTGCAACATTCATTCATTTGCATAATATCAGAAATTATTTAATAAACACATTTTGTAAATAAAAAATTCTAAATATCCTACCTCCATCTCGAGTTTCTTCTTGGCCGCGACCACAGTTGCCTTCGACCGCCTCTCCATCTCAAGCTCCGCCTCCATATCGCGCACCTACACATTTCGGCATAAATTAACTGACCACTATTCGTCATTATAAAATCAGTCATCGATTCACTACTTCCATTCAAGTACAGTAGTACCTTCTTGACGAGCGTCTTCTTGTTCTCTTCATCCTCGGCCTCTCTGGCGGCGTTGGCTCGGTCGAGCTCCTGACGAGCGGCCTGCGCGTTCACCTACAATATGCATTAATCAACAATGTGAATGCACATCTAGCTCTCACGTCTAGAAGGAGAGACAATATTTTTTAATCAGTAAGTGATACCTCGAGTCGAGAGCACTTGTCCTCTGCCAGCTGTACCGCATCCTCCAGCTCCATGATCTACAATATTCAAAAAATATAACAATCACACAAGTTGGTAATTCTTTCGGATATCATAAAATTCCTCCCTCAAATAAACGAAAAACAATCGCAAAATCGATTTTCCCAATTTTCCTATCACTCCAGTGCCACTTCACCATAGGTCAACAGGGTGCGTTGGGGAAATACGAAAATGTGGGTTGGGTTTTTCATGTATGGTCATGAAAAATTGAAAATGTGGGTTGATTTTTCAATTTTTTTTCTTTAAATCCAAAAATGAGGGTAGGATTTCGTCAAAAATTTGCATAGAAAATGCCGAAATGTGGGTTGGCTTCGTCATTTTTTACGTACCTTTTGACCTATGCACTTCACCCATAATCAACTGACCAGCTCCTTATTCTCCGCCAGTTCCTGTTCCAGCTTCCTATTCGTCTGCTCCAACTGGAACTTGCTCTTGCCCGCGTCGTCCTTTGTCGATGCCTGCAATACATTATTGAAATATAAAATGTTGATTTATTTATTGTAAACACCCAGATGAAAGCTGTGAATGTTGAAACAAATAGGATCAAAATATGAAAGACTATCCAAAGAGAGATCATTTTCGAGCCACCACTTCTCGATAGTCCCTCCTTCTACCGTAACCCCTCACCAGATTGTCCACCTCCAATTGCAGCACTTTCCGCTGTCTCTCGTTCTCCTCCAGTCGACCGTTCATCTCCTCCAGATCACGAGTCAGCTGAATCAAATGTTTGTTTATATTATGTTGCTAATTTCTCTTTTGAAATTGTTTTTAAAAAAATATTTGAATAAATAATATTATTACCTGCATGTTCTTGCTCTCCTGCTCACGCACCTTCTGCGCCTCAGCGTCGCGTTCGGCGGTCATCTCAAGAGTAAAATTGTCTTTTTTTTAAATCTACCGTATCCCCGTCGCCTATCGTCCATCTACAGTATCCTCTTTTCAGGATCTACCGTATACCTTTCCAGCAGCAGCCTCCTTCTCTGCGAGGACTCCGTCAAACTTCCTCGCCCGTCTCTCCGCCTCGCGTATCTGCGCCACCAGATTGGAGATCTCCGTAGAGGCGTCCTCGCACTGAGAAAGTTCGCGAAATTAAACGGTACGCGAGAAAATTGAAATGTCCAAAGGCATAGGACCTTAGGATTCATTGAATACGAGACCAACGGTTGAAACAACATTAATTTTTCGAGAAAAACATTCAAAAAAGAGACTCAAAATATTGAGACAAACTAAGCACTCCGGTTTCAGGATACTGTAGATACCATCCCACTACCGTACCTCCTGCAGCGCCTTCCTCTTCGCCTTCTCCGCCTTGTCGCGTGCAGACTCCGCCTCGGCTGCACGCCCATTGACCGCATCCACCTGCAATCATAGTTATGACACGTAGCAACAGCCAATAGACTACAGTAATCCTAGTGGAATATGTATCATGAGAGTCAGTACATTCAGCACAGTTATTGCATCAGTATACTGCCGCCATCAACCGCAGACACCAATCAATAATAAACGACATACGGTATTCATCTACCGTACCTCTCTCTGCATTTTCTTCCTGAGATCTTCCATCTTCTCTCCCACTTCCACTTCCAACTTCTTCTTGATCTCCGTCAGCTGCACTCTCGCCAGCGTCAGTTCCTGTCAAATTTTAAATACTTAAAATAATAATACAAATTTTGAAATTTGTTCCCGCATCTTCCACGCAAATCGATCGACCACAATGTATGTCCAATCAACCTGGTATCATCCCGCCTCTTCATTGCCTCCACTCCCTCCCCCCCTGACCCCTTTTTGGAGGTGTCCCCCTCACCTTCTCCATCTTATCAGCTTTCTGTTCCGCCTCCTCTCTACTCTCTTCCATCATCATCTTCTCTTCTTCGGCAGTTCTCAATCGATCCACAGCCAGTCTCTTTCCTCTCTTCTCCTCCTCCCAACCAGATCGAGTTTCCTCCAATTCCGCCTGCAAATACAGCCGTAGATCGAAAAGTACGTCAAAAACGACGAAGCCTACCCTAGACACCCGCAATTTGGCAATTATCATCAGTAATTTTCAAAAAATCCTTTCCGTCTGCAAATGCAGCACAAAATGTATTTAAAATTAATAGTTCGGCAACAAATAAGGCATTGCGAAAAAGATATTCGCTATCCAATTGGTACGTGAAAAAATCATCATAATCTTCCAATTTTCTATTTTTACTCCCATTAATCCTCCTCCACACACCTCGAGGGTAGCAATCTTTTTCTGGAGTGCGACGGACGACTCTCCTTCGGCCTCTCTCGCCTCGAGCAGACCATCTCTCTCAGCAGTGATCTGAAAAAAAAATCATATTTAATATTTGTAGTATCTCATAGAACTCAATTCGTATTCGATATTGGAATCCCAATCGTACAACAACCCGGCGAAATAGAACTCTGATAGCAATGAAAGCACGCTTATACGTGCAATCAAAGGAGCAAGTGCAGTCAGAGTTCCGTTTTCGAAGTAACTTAGTTAACTTCCTAGAACCGTACCTTGGTCATTTTCGTCTGCACGTCTTCCAGCGACGCTCGTACATCGGCCATCTTCGATTGGACATCAGTCAGCGAGATCTCCGCCGCCTTACGACTGCAATTCAAATGGACGTTAGTTTGAAAACAAGGGAAGCTAAATCCCCCTAGAGGCCAGCCTGACTTTTCGACGTGAATACATCGATTTCAAGAGAAAAAAACCGTTATCGATAATATCCTTTACTCTTATTTTTAAATAATAAAATGAATCACCGTCTATCAGCCTCCATCTTTGCAGCTGCAGCCGTTGCAATCTCCTGTCGGAGCGTCTCCAGGTCCGAGTCGGCAGACTGACGCTGCTTCTCTATCTAAAATTATTATTTCATGATTATTCAAAATACTCATTTTTTGTTTGTTTACGTCATATCGAAACGCTCGGGCAAAAAAACAAATCAGGCTTCTTATTTCACTAAAAAAATATTGTTTAAAAAATTAAATATCTGACCGCCATCTTCTCCTTCTTGAGTGCCGTGCATTCGTCCTCGAGCAGTTCGTTCGAACGGGACATCTGAAAGTAAGACTTTTTTTGGGTTTTGTCATAGCTAAAAACATTTTTGCTTATAAAAGTCATCATCTTTTCACGTAGCAAATAAAATCATCAGATAACGAAATAAACTGCCAAATCAAGCACAGATAAAATGGTATATTGAGCTGGGGGACGCTTACCTTCTGCTTCAACTTGTCCATTTCCTCCTCACTGCGCCTCGCCTGCTCCTCCATTTGTTTCTGCAATTACATCAAAATTACGTCATCATTCGCTAATACATCATTTAGATCCCCTACAGCAGCATTTCTGTCATCCTACCTGCAGATTAGCATACTCTTCCTCCCTCTTCGCTCTCAGCAGCTGATTTGCAGCAGTCTTGTCCTGGCTCTCCTCCAGTTCCTGAAAAAAAGAGAATTTGCACAAGCATAAAGACAACGTGAACTCAAATCTACCTACAAACCACAAATGCACACCTGCTTGAAGCTCTCCAGCTCCTCCGACATGTCCAGACGGTCCTTGTCTGCCTTCTTTCTGCAATTTGAATTGCTCATTTTGCCCCATCACACCATACCGTAGTTAAGTATCCGTACCGTATCTACCACACAGGCTACAGTATCCCCACTACCGTACCTCAACAACTCCTGCTTCTCCAACTCCTTCTCCAGATCAGCATTCTCCTTCCGGAGATCCCTTGTCGCCTTCTCCAACTGAACACGCGCAGCCTGTTCCTCTTCCAATCTGCAAAAAAAATTTATACGATGAAATAATGGAAAAATAGGATCGTTTCCAACAGCGCTAGCCAATGTAATGGATTGGGGTCAGCATCAAATTTTGTAAAATACAGACTTCATAAAAAGTACTAAAATATAGTTGGCGACATCTATGATCATCCCGACCAGCTCCCTCCTCTCTCACTCACTTCATGAGATGCTCATTGTTCTCCTGTTCCTTTCTCGTGAGCTGTGCAGTCAGATCCTCCGCCTTGGCCAGTCTCTCGGTAGCCGCATCCCGTTCCTGAAAAAAATAAGCTAATTAAGTAAACTTTACGCGAATATGACGATTTTAACTCGAGTTTCACACAAAAGTAGCAATCCACGAGCCATTCCCTTCACGGTCCAAAAATCCTATTTATTTTTCTTTTCATGTCTACGCTTGTCTTTGGAAATTCATAATACTTTAGCAATTAATGGTGGACTACCCGAAATGTGATTTCCGAAAGGAAAACGCAGATCTGGCTAAGGAGTAGAAGGACCGGGAACTTCGGTAGTGGGGATACTGTAGTTACAGTATGGTACGATACGGTAGTGGGATACTGTAACTGAATTGAGATAACTCCGTACCTGTCTCAGTTCGGCCTCCATCTGCCTCTTCATCTGCTCCATCGCCGCCCGCATGTCCTTCTCCTGAACAAAACGCATATCACATTGCAATTTCGAAAGTAAAATTGATAAGCACACTGTGAAACATTAAAACACGTTCTTTGTAAGAACGCAGGACAAGCGGCACAACTAGTTTAAAGTTGTCACCCAGGGTTCAAACTTTTTGCACAAACAGTTTGAGGTGTAAAGTAAATTTTAAACGTGAAAAATACACAAAATTTGAAAATTTGAAAAATCAATAATTTTTTTACGAAAAAATATTTTTTTTTCAAATTTTATATTTTGGTATCGTGTTATATATCATTCGAAAGAGCGTCAAAAGTTATGTTATAATCCCAAAAATCATGAAGATTGGACATCTGGGAGCTGAAATACTTGACCTGATCCGAACAAAATTCACATTTCTGCAAATCTTAATTTCAGGAAAATATGTTCCCATTATTAGCACCCTCTGGCTCTGGCATATATAATGTATTTTTTATCACAGAATCGGATGGTGAACATTTCATGACAGATTTTGGTAGTAAAAGTACTCAAATTTTCACAAGACCACTACCACCCTGTGGAAAAGGTAAATCACAAATTGTGTAGAAAACTTTTTTCAGGCATGGAATCTTAATGAAATGTATACCATCTGAAAGAGCATCAAAAGTTATATATAAAACTTTAAAATCAGGAGGATTGAACCACTAGGAGCGAAAATCGATCATCGCATCCGCAGAAGTTGAAAATTTGTATTACGCTATAATTTTGGCTGTATTTTTATTGAAAGTGATCGACCAGGGCTCAAACTTTTTTTACAAGCTTTATTAGGTATGCGGTAAATTTTAAACACGAGAAAGTGATGAAAAGTTGAAGTTTGAAAAATCGATAAAAAAAATTTTTCGAAAAAAATCATTTTTCAAATATTAAAAATTTTCCTGTAGTGTTATATCTCATTCGAAAGAGGACGAAAACTTATGTATAACCCCGTTGTTTCATGAAGATTGGGGCTCTATTAGCAGAGAAATAGTAATTGCAGTCTGACAAATTAATCGATATTTCCGATCACATATTTTCACTCCTAGAAAATCAATCATGATGAAAATGCGTTTTCATAAGTAACTTTTCGTCCTCTTTCGAATGAGATATAACACGATAGGAAAATTTTTAAAATTTGAAAAATAATTTTTTTCGAAAATTTTTTTTACCGATTTTTCAAACTTCAACTTTTCAGCACTTTCTCGTGTTTAAAATTTACCGCATACCTAGGAATGCTTGTGAAAAAAGTTTGAGCCCTGGTTGATCACTTTCAATAAAAATACAGCCAAAATTATAGCGTCATACAAATTTTCAACTTCTGCGGATGCGATGATCGATTTTCGCTCCTAGTGGTTCAATCCTCCTGATTTTAAAGTTTTATATATAACTTTTTATGCTCTTACAGATGATAACATTTAATTACGATTTCATGCCTGGAAAAAGTTTTCTACACACTTTGTGATTTGCTTTTTCCACAGGGTGGTAGTGGTCTTGTGAAAATTTGAGTACTTTTACTACCAAAATCTGTCATGAAATGTTCACCTTCCGAATCTCTGATGAAAAATACATTATATATGTCGGAGCCAGAGGGTGCTAATCATGGGAACATATTTTCCTGAAATTAAGATTTGCAGAAAGGTGCATTTTGTTCGGATCAGGCCGTATATTTCTGCTCCCAGATGTCCAATCTGCGTGATGTTTGGGATTATAACATACCTTTTGACGCTCTTTCGAATGCTATATAACACGATACCAAAATAAAAAATTTGAAAAAAAATTTTTTTTTTCTTTGACATTTTGTGTATTTTTCACGTTTAAAATTTACTTTACACCTCTGACTGGTTGTGCAAAAAGTTTGAACCCTGGGCGACAACCTTACAATAGTCGTGCCGCCTACCCCGGCCTCGCACTGCGCTCTTACAGAGAACGCGTTTTAACTCACCGTCTTGAGTTCACCCTGCAGCTCTTGGATGGACGCATCGAGGCGGTGCCTCAGCTTCTGAGAATGGAAGTGATCATTACCGTGCTCCGTCGTACTACCGTACCTGAAGTGCCTTGTGTCGTTCCTCCTCCTCAATCAGTCTGTTGGACAGAGCAGCGGCCTTCTCCTCGACCGATTTCTTCTCTCGAGTGAGCTGCAAGGAATGGAATATTTCATCGTGCCAATACAGACAGTTCGGCCCCAATCAATAAAAACAAGGAATTCGAACAGAAAACTAGCCACTTTAAAGCTCCTTCAATTAAAAACCCCCTGCCTCACCTTGGCTACCGTATCAGTCACTTCCGACCGATCCTCTTCTGCCTTCTTCGCACGCTGCTCCGACGACAACCTATAAAATCAGTAACTAGCGGGGTTGTATTGAGGTTAAATGCACTACGCTCTATGCGCACACTACGCTCTATCCATAGTTCTGGGTGCGGGTTCGGTCCAGGGGGAGCTCGGTAGGTGGCTCCAGTTTCGGTTCAGGGGGACTCGGTGGCCGGCTCAATGTTCAGTCCAGGGGGACTCGGTGGTCGGTTCCAGGTTCGGTCCAGAGGGAGCTCGGTAACTGGCCCCATGTTCGGTCCAGGGGGAGCTCGATAACTGGCCCCAGGTTCGGTCCAGGGGGAGCTCTGTAACTGGCCCCAGGTTCGGTCCAGGGGACCGAACCTGGGGCCCTTAGATTTTTCAAGTTATGCTCGAACATGTTCAGACACGTTTCCGACATCGTAAATCACTTTTGTATTGATCCCCTACGCTTTCTGAATCATTTTGGAACTTTTCAAAATTTTCGATTTTTCACGTTAAAACGCGTTAGAACACGTTCGGACACGTTTCCGACATCGCAAAGCACTTTTGTAGTGATCCCCTACGCTTTCTGAATCATTTTGGAACTTTTCAAAATTTTCGATTTTTCACGTTAAAACGCGTTAGAACACGTTCGAACACGTTTCCGACATCGCAAAGCACTTTTGTAGTGATCCCCTACGCTTTCTGAAGCATTTTGGAACTTTTCAAAATTTTCGATTTTCACGTTAAAACTCGGCAAAACAGGTGAATACGTGTTTCACGGTACTCAAAAACGTTTTAGAACAGTTTCTGGCATTTGCGAAAAATGCGGCAAAAGGTTTGCCCGCGGCGGGGGTCGAACCTGGGGGTCTTGGATTTACAGTCTGACGCGCTACCGACTTGGCCATGAATTTAGCGCATTTTTCTTTTTAAATTTTGAAAGGTTTTCTGGTCAGTTATCATATGCAAAAGGTTCTGAGAAGATTTTTAAGCGAAATATAAGGAAAATGAGAAAAAATCTGGACGGACATCTGGACAAAAAAAAACGAACAGACAGACAGACAGACGTTAGCATTTTCTAATATATAGTAAACCGTAATAAACAATTGACGCATGCACACTACCGTATCACAAGTACACCATAATTCATTGCAGTGCTACGAAATTACTCAGCGTTACTCGGAATAACGATGATTTTTTTATCGTCGAAAAGTGCTTTTTAACCCAATCCCAATACCAATCTCCGTACTTCTCAAGCTGTGTCTTCTGTCTCGCCCTCTCCTCCTCTTCCAACTGTGTCTCCAGATCGTGCACTGTCTCCAGCAACTTCTTTCTGTCAGCCTCGGCCGCCGTCGCTCGCTTCTCCTGAAACACACACGATTTGCACTCGTTTGCGACCAAGTGGAGTTGTTTCTCGGTTTTCCGAACTTTCAGTAACACCAAAATAACAGATCTCAATCGTCCCCCCCCAAACAAATTCTGGGAAACATTGTCGTGCTGCTAACCCGAAGTTCCGAAACCTACTATCGTCGATACAGTGACTACCAATTTTCATCACCCACACGTACCTCAGCAGCGAGCAGCTTCTGCGCGGTCGTCAGCGATTCCTCGAGCTCGATGCGACGCTGCTCCAGTCTGCAAATACATAGTCTTGTTGCATCATCAATTCACCATCCAGTCGCCATATACAAAAGAGTGAACAGAAAAAAACGGGTGAACAAAATTGACGTTAGCTGACCCCCAGGCCATGTATGCGCCCCCCATTAATCTCAGTATCATACAGTATAACCCGTCTACCGTAACCCCTCTTCCTCTCCCTACCTCGTTCTCTGCTCGTCCGCCTCCAGTCGCTCCACACTCTCTTCCTCAAGCTGTCGCTGCAGGCGCTGACGCTCGTCAGCCATCGGAAATTAATCGGTTATTTAACAAAAGTAGATTATTCCAGGACTCTGCTGCTGAATCCCAGATTCATCCAACAGAAATTCCGGAAAAAACTCATTTGGAATAAGCTCAATGGCTTATTTCAGTCGAATCTGGCGCCGCCAATCGTATTTATTCATAAGTCAAAAGGGTGCGTTGAGGAAAGTCGAAAATGTGGGTTTCGGTTTTCTAGTATGGGCATGAATAACTGAAAATGTGGGTTGGTTGCACAAAAAAGCGGGTAGGATTTTTTTCAAAAATTGGTCTTGAAAATGCCAAAATGTGGGTTGACTTCGTCGTTTTTTTTGCGTATCTGTTGACCTATGTTTTTATTGACCAGATCTAGGATTCAGCGGCACATTTTTGGAGATTAAATAGCTCAGTTATTGATCGGTGTCTTCCTCCTCTTACCGTATTCAGTCGAGACTCCACATCGGTCACGTGAACCTCCGATCGACGCAGGCGCTCCGTCGTCTTCTGCAATGTATTTAGTTTTTTTTTTAATTTTAATATTTTTATTTCAGCACATTACATCGGAATTTCAATTTCTTTGGCAAATGTTAATATATCTCTCGAATCGAGCAAATGTCGATCATAGCTTCGTCAACGTTTCACATGATAATTTGCTACCAACACCTGTCCACGCATTCCTCTGATTCTCCAATTCGGTTTCAAGTTTCCGCAACCCGTCAAAACCAGTGTTCAGCGTTTCCCCAATTGTGACGTCCGGCAGAAGTTCATTTGGCGAAAAAAAACAATAATCCACCATACCTTGAGCTCCTCTTCTCGCTGCATCATCTCCTCCTCGCGAGAGTTCACCACCAGAAGAGGACGAACCTGCATACATTCAGGTCATATTCATAGTGGTATCATATGATGGATGCTTCGAAAGGTATGAATGCACCATCTTCGAACTCTTGGACGGGGGACACCTCATTTCGGACCAATTGATAGTTCAGAAACACCAACTCACTCGACTAAGCAGTTTCCACCACGGCCACTCTCTCAGTCTCATCCAGGCCACTCCGTTTCTCTGCAGTACACGAATGGCATTCGCCTGGTCGACTCGCTTGCGGAACGCACGACGGGCGAGGTGACCACGGGCAAGCGCCTGCAATTCAATCAATTTATATACACCAATATTTTTTATTAAATTTTACCATGAAATCTCTATGTTGTTCACCAAACTACCAAAAACATTCCTGTCTGTCCAAAATATAAGAGATTATTCCTTCCGTATCATGGCCAGCCACTGAATTACAGTAACCCCCATTGCTCACCCAACTACCGTAATCCTCAGTCGTGGTCTCACCTGGAACTGGACGATGAGTGCGGCGAGTGTCTGGTCGCGCTGCATCTCAATCTCCGCCAGCACAGAGGCACGGAAGAACACCTGACACACAAACAATCAATTATTGTTGGATACAGTAATCCGCATAATAGTACGATACCTTGCTGAGGCCGATTCTGTACGTGTTGGGATCCACTTCCATGAACTTGAGGATGCGCCTGAAACAGGAAACAGTTACGTATGCCAGCAACCATCAAATCCGAGACGATGGATATAAATAATAATGATGATGTAGTCTTGAAAAGATCAGTGCGGATAATTCCTATACACAAACTGCACCCACTTGACTGCCTCCTTTCCGTCCATGAATCCAGCAGGCACCGAGTTGGGGGCGAGCAGGCGCTCGTAGCGCTGACGGAACTCCTGCAATCGCGATTTGTTTTAAATTTAAATTTATTTAAATTTGGGTAGCAAATAGAGATGGACAGTTGAAACAATATGGGAGTAGGAAACATGTATTCCGGAAAGAGCCGACAACTTCCATTGTCATCAGGTACTTTTCAACGAAAGGATTTTTCGACTGATCAACTCAGGGGGTCCAGTAATGGTACCGGGTGCCCGTACCTGGAAGAATATGCGGGTGGGGAATCCCTGTCTCGAGATGCGAATGCCCTCCAGCACTCCGTTGCAGCGCAGCTGCTCCAGCACCAGCGTGCTGTCCATCTTGCCCGGCTGAAAAAGAGCAACAATCAATCAATAACCATGCAAGTTATAGAAAAACCACCCATCACAAATAAAGAGGCTATGTAGCAAAAATTCCAAAATGTGACTGATTTTAGGATTTTTTGCATAAAAGTCCCACCGCTATACCCACGTTTCAGAGTTCCTACAAGTACACACCTTCTTCTCGTGGTTGGGTATGATGCAGCGGACAAAGTGCGGCGATGTGTTGTTGAGTGTCTGCATCAGTCGGCTCAGCTGCTCCTTGTGCATCTGCAAGTTCATGGGTGATTATTTATTAGTGGCACAAATCTACCCAAATTAGCGCTCCCACCATCTACCGTAACAGATAACGATGTAATTTCGGTATTCGTTCATGGCATCTTCTGTGAACGGTCGAAAATACGGGAGAAGCGAAGAGTCAGAGAACGCGAGACTACCATAGGGTATTTCTCCTTCCTTCTACCGTAGTATGGTTTTTTAACCGTACCTGTGACACCGTCCTGAACATTCCCTTCTTCGCCCTCGCTCCGAATGCCGACGCGGCGTCGCTCACTTCCGTCGTGCCGATGCCCGCATATTCGGCTGCCAAATTACGGTTATAACGCATTTAAGCATAATTTACGCGTACTTCATAACAGACAATCACCAAGTGATGGAAGTTTTGGCACATCCGTTTAGGAACTCGAGAAATAAAATAAATGATGTGAAACGTACCCAAACAAAATCTGGGGGCTGTATAATCTGTCAGAAATGTGCGAGAAAAATATGGCAAAAAACATCGCTAAAAACATGGCAGATTTTTCTCTAATTCTCTCAATTTAGCATGCTATTTTCGTCACTCTAACCAAAATTCAATCGGAAATGTGCGAGAAAACTTGGCGAAGTTCTAAACGGAACTTGGCCAAGTTTGGTTAGAGAAAGAGAAATAGCACGCAAATCGAGAGAGGGAAAAGTATGCATGTATGTGAGCCTTTTTAGGGTGGAATTTGAGGCGCAATGAAGTGAACGCTAAAATTCTAATTTTGGCATTGTTGGGTGCTGATGGTCTGTTGCATCCTTGTTTTCATAATGAAATTCCAGCAAATTCTAAATCAACGTAGCAAATTGGGTTGAAAGTAGAGTTTAAAAATCGGCCATGTGTAAATGTCTGAATCATCGGAACGTTTTATTCGAATTTCGCATTTTTCTTTATTTTTGCAATTTTGCACGGTTTGTTTAGTTTTTTCGCTCCTTTTAATCGTACAACTACATCCGCAATGCTATTATCGTCTTGTGAAGCCCATTTTCTTATATATCACTGCATTATAACGCTTCCTATGAAATGAATTGTTTTCTTTGTAGAGACTTTGATTTTGTTCTTGGAAGCGAAGGAATGGATGAAATGGAATGATCCTGCCAGTTAATCAATAGTAATTGCATTAGAAATTGCCAAAAATATTAATACTAAACGAGTATAAACAACAGAAACAAAAATGTAAACAGGCTGATGACGTAGATGGCTGATTTCTAAAGAAAACTTGGTGAAGTTTTGAACGATGTCATTGAAAACTTGGTGAAGTTTTGAACGATGTCAGTGAAAACTTGGCAAGTTTTTTGATGAAGTTTTGACAGATTATACAGCCCCCTGGAAATTTTGTCGGGTTCCTAAACGGAACTTCCAAAACGTACCACCATCGAACATTCTGGGTTAATAATCACAACTTGTAAATCCATGTCTCACCATTCTTCCACAGTTCAACCACGAGCGAGTCACTGCTCGCCTGCAGCACCTGCACCACATTCTCGTTCAGCGGGTCCATGTTCTTGACGCGCCATGCAGCCGCAGAGTAGTCAACGCGACCCGCATAGTGCACAATCGCAAAGTCAGATCTGAACGACAAAATAGGTACGGTACGGTAGAGCAAATGGACCATCAAGAAGTGGTGAGCGACCCCGATTTGCAGCCTCCCACAAACATTATTACTGGGAACCAGTATCTGGCATCTGGTTCCCGTTATCGCCGAAGGGTCATAACTGCACAACTCTACAACTCACTTGGATCGAATCTCGGGCGTGAGATACTTGGGGTGCTCGTGGTGGTTGGCGTTGAGCTTGTCGACGTACGATCGATCAGTCGCCTTCGGGAACAGACACTCCTCGTCCAGCAGAGAGAACAGACCCATTGGCTGCAAGCAACAACCAATTGTGTTTCAGAAGAATAACAAGAATAATCCTACTTTTTAAAAAAATGTCAGCATTTCCAATCTACTTCAATAAAATATTCAAACATGTTCCGTAATTAATAAAAGCAAAAACGTCGTCATACCTTCTCAATCAGATCGATAGTCGGCTGGAGATCGAGGCCGAAATCGATAAATTTCCAGTCGAGACCCTCCGCCTTGTACTCCTGAGATCAAACTTGTATATACTAGACTTCACTCGACATGTTCATGATAGTCTAAATTTTCAGTATTCAGCCAGCGTGAGTGGATTTTTCCAATTTTCATGGCTTCCCTAATTCTAGGAAATACTGGACTTCATGCCAATTCATACAGTGATTCAATTAACAAAAGTGGTAAAAATGGTAGTTCCTATGTTTAGCAAAAAGTATCTAACATTTTAATACCGTATAAATTTTTGCTCATGTTACCGTACCTCTTGCTCCTGGATGAACATCGTCTTGTTGAAGAGCTGCTGCAGCTTCTCGTTCGTGTAGTTGATGCACAGCTGCTCGAACGAATTCAGGTCGAAAATTTCGAATCTGCAAATAGACCAGCGCTTAAAAACGTTCTTTGTAAGAACGCAGGACAAGCGGCACAACTAGTTTAAAGTTGTCACCCAGGGTTCAAACTTTTTGCACAAACAGTTTGAGGTGTAAAGTAAATTTTAAACGTGAAAAATACACAAAATTTGAAAATTTGAAAAATCAATAATTTTTTTACGAAAAAATATTTTTTTTTCAAATTTTATATTTTGGTATCGTGTTATATATCATTCGAAAGAGCGTCAAAAGTTATGTTATAATCCCAAAAATCATGAAGATTGGACATCTGGGAGCTGAAATACTTGACCTGATCCGAACAAAATTCACATTTCTGCAAATCTTAATTTCAGGAAAATATGTTCCCATTATTAGCACCCTCTGGCTCTGGCATATATAATGTATTTTTTATCACAGAATCGGATGGTGAACATTTCATGACAGATTTTGGTAGTAAAAGTACTCAAATTTTCACAAGACCACTACCACCCTGTGGAAAAGGTAAATCACAAATTGTGTAGAAAACTTTTTTCAGGCATGGAATCTTAATGAAATGTATACCATCTGAAAGAGCATCAAAAGTTATATATAAAACTTTAAAATCAGGAGGATTGAACCACTAGGAGCGAAAATCGATCATCGCATCCGCAGAAGTTGAAAATTTGTATTACGCTATAATTTTGGCTGTATTTTTATTGAAAGTGATCGACCAGGGCTCAAACTTTTTTTACAAGCATTCCTAGGTATGCGGTAAATTTTAAACACGAGAAAGTGCTGAAGAGTTGAAGTTTGAAAAATCGGTAAAAAAAAGGTCTTACAGATGATATACATTTAATTACGATTTCATGCCTGGAAAAAGTTTTCTACACACTTTGTGATTTGCCTTTTCCACAGTGGTCTTGTGAAAATTTGAGTACTTTTACTACCAAAATCTGTCATGAAATGTTCACCTTCCGAATCTCTGATGAAAAATACATTATATATGTCGGAGCCAGAGGGTGCTAATCATGGGAACATATTTTCCTGAAATTAAGATTTGCAGAAAGGTGCATTTTGTTCGGATCAGGCCGTATATTTCTGCTCCCAAATGTCCAATCTGCGTGATGTTTGGGATTATAACATAACTTTTGACGCTCTTTCGAATGCTATATAACACGATACCAAAATAAAAAATTTGAAAAAAAATTTTTTTTTCTTAAAAAAATTATCGATTTTTCAAATTTTGACATTTTGTGTATTTTTCACGTTTAAAATTTACTTTACACCTCTGACTGGTTGTGCAAAAAGTTTGAACCCTGGGCGACAACCTTACAATAGTTGTGCCGCCTACCCCGGCCTCGCACTGCGCTCTTACAGAGAACGCGTTTTAACTAGTTTACAAGAAACTCAGATTCACTAGGTAATCCTCATTACCAGTAAAGAAATTAAAAGAAGGAGATTTAATTTACTCACATGGGAATGGTCTGAGGACACATATCCCGATTTTCACCCAAATTGGAGGGTCTACTAAATCGTCAGGAGCCGGAAATTTACTTTTTCAGTAAGTAGTTAAAGGGAAGAGAGGAGAGGGAAATCACGCACCCTGCAATATCGAGAATGCCGACGAAGGAGACGCCGTGCTGTATGGTTCTGTCGAGGGATCGATTGATACGGGCAACGAGCCAGCGGAAGAGTCGTTCGTATGAAGCCTGCAATTAGACTAATTAAATTAATTTTAGAAAAAAAACTATTCAATATTACAATAGAATTTTAAGAGTCAGAAAAGCTATTTTCGTTGCACCAGTACACATTTGCATAGTCCTTTACAACAACGACACAATACATCCTCAACACACGCAAATCCCCGGAAAAAGCGGGGTTCAACTAAAGAAAAGTGTGCAAATGCTCACCTTAGCAATGGCCTGCACACTGAATCGCGCCTGTTCCTCAGTCTGACTGCGCTGCACATGATCACGACCCACCTGAGCACCAATGTTTAGTTTACAAAATTATTAAAAATGAATAAAATTAATAAAATACAATTTTAGAAAGTATAACCTTTATCTTCGGCTTAGTGAACGCCTTGATGAGGTCGACGAGAGTGAGGCCGAGGAGATGGCAGATCTTCTGCGCCACCTGATCAAGGAAATTTGCTAAAAATGTATAAGACCAGAAACACTAAACCACGGCAGATTGTGCAATTGCCGTTCGACCACAAATTAACGAAATGCCCAATGATATTGGAAATTTGCGCAATCCGTAGGCGGATCCAAATACTCCCTCCGACTCTCACCCATGCGCAAATTTTTCGCACACATTGATGCAAACTTGTGGTGGTCGAAAAAAGCACATTTCGGAATGATCGGATACTGTAATCCCCTAATAACCTTATCATCCGCGAGTATCGCCTGCTCTCCGCTCTTCTCCGATGTGAACTCGAGATTGCCGAAGAGGAGGCAGGAAGAGACGACACGGTAGATGGCTACAAAATGAAACCCCAATTAGCCGAGCACCTATCGATAATTTCGGCGGCTCTTCTTGTGCATAAAGCTCGATTTTGCAACAGCAAGAATGAATCAATAACTACTCATGCTACCGTACCCGTAATCTCGTCATCACTGAATCCCATAATCTGCATGGCCTTCAGCGTGGACGCAAACTCGTCCGCGTCATCTACGCCGCCAATCGTCACCTGATATTGAGTGTATTTATCTTTTAACTTATATTTCAAATTCCAACTCCAGAACACAAATGCCCAGCGGGTTGGCTTTTGATGACATGTTGAAATAGCAGAAGAGAAGGAGGTTGGGACACATATTCAGATTTTTCCCTTCGATTTCTCACCTTTCCATTCGACATGAAGGGGTAGGCTGCGGCACTGTCCTCCAGCAGGAGATCGGCTGAAATGATACATTTTAAAATTCAAATTTAATAATAGTCAATATTAAAGTCAAGGCGCATTGCTGTTTCGCGCAGCCCACTTATCACCGCTTACCTCTCTGCTTTGCACTGGCGCCAGCGAGCAATTGGTAGAAGACGTGGAATGAGCGCTCCGCAGCTGCTTGTCTGAATGTTTATTTATTTATTTATTTTAATAAATAAATAAATACAACTATTACTACTATATTTAAATAATGAAAAGTAATATTGTACGCTTGTAATGTGTCGAATGTAAAATAAAAAAATAAAGCACTACAAGACCGGATCGGTGCACAAATACTACACTCTGGGTCGCCAAGTGCTGCTCAAGATACAACAACAACAAAAACAGAACTATAATTAGTAAAATTATTAATTACCTAAGCACTCTGCTCTTCTCGAGGAGATAAAACTCGATATTCGCTCCCGAGATGCAACCGGAGCAGTCGAAGTTAATGCGAATGAACTTGCCCTGAATCATATTCAATCAATCACTTTTTTAAATAGATCATGCAGATCATATAGTCGATTTCAACCCGATTACAGTACACTTCCAAAGTAGGCAGCACGAATAATTCGCGTCCCCGCTAAATTAGAGAAAAAAACTGACAAATCTGGACGAGTTGTCATTCTTGACAGTCTTGCTGTTGCCGAAGGCTTCCAGGATCGGATTCGCCTGCAATTGTAACAATATATTGATTGGAAGGCCCTCTAACTGTTAAATTAAAGCAGTCGTCGATTGACATCTACAGTATCTACTAAAATGTGGTTTTGTTTCGTCGTAATCCGTACCTGCAGCAACTGCTCCTCCAGCTGTCCGACCTGTCGAGTGCCCGACGAGTCGTGCACTGTCGATCGTCTCGACTACAAAACAATTATTTTGCAAATCTCTAGTATCACAAAAAAATGTTAACCCAAAATGTGTAATATCCAGAAAATTATGGCATGAGCGTGCGACAAAACGTGACCAAGATTGTATAACTGGGACGAAGCCTAATTTCACGGAGCAGATTCTACCGTTCCGTCTCATCGACACAGATTACAGTAACCATTATTACAGTAGTCCCCCTCACCGGTTTGGGCGTTCCGACCGCTGCGGGCGCCGTCGAGTGCGTCGAGCCGGCAACGTGCGCGAGGTACTGGATCACCTTCTTCGTGTTCTCCGTCTTGCCCGCACCCGACTCTCCCCTGCACGCACGATTCAATATTAATATGTTATTACACTAACAAATCAGTGACATGATGTACAAAAATGGGCACAAACATACAACGTTGGTAATTTCTACTAGATTTCTTCCAGCATGGGAAATATGCAGGTATTTCGGGTTGGGTCGACACTTTGGACTTGAGAAACTGCACTCACGTGCACAGAATCGATTGATCCTCTCTGTTCTGCAGCATACTACGGTAAGCATTGTCAGTGACGGCGAAAATGTGCGGCGGCAGCTCCTTGCGCTTCTTGCCTCTGCAAAATCAAACGATGTATTATTCGCTACAGTAAACCGGCTCATTTATCGATTATTACCTAAACTTGCTGGCGAGAGAGTCCGTGTAGATGCCCAGTCGCTTGTACGGATTGACAACTACGCAGAAGAGACCAGAGTATGTCTGCAAATACGCAATTTATCTCTCCCTTATCATCAATCGATACCTACAGCTACAGTAACTTTCTCTTCGGATACCGTAACTCACATAAATGAGGTCGGAATAGTATCGATCGCGCAGATTGTGGAGCACCGAGGCCTCGTTGAGGCAAGTCATGTCGGCCATGTCCTCAGACTGCAATACAATCGGTGAATTAATTATTATTAGGAAAATATGGCATTATTTTATGCAGCTGAAATAGCGCTGCGTCCTAGTTTCTTCCAAGCTGCGTTTTGTCTTCTAGCTGAAGCGGCTATGGCCCCTGCCTGCGGTGGCTATACCCCATGGAACACTAATTAGTATCAAAACACACAAAAATAGTACTACGGTACTGAATAAAAACAGTCAAGAATGGTCGAAAGGCATGATGATAGCACAAACACGTTTAAATCAATCAATATTACCTTATCGAATCGGGGAGGATTGGGCTTCTGGACGTCGTCTCTGGATACGCGAAGCACCTCACCCGTCTCGATGATTCGTACCTCGTATGCATCGCCACCTAATAACAAATCGGTATTATTCAATTGGTTCTGGTGAGAGAAACGGTTGAGTGATCGAAGGCTTTGGAAGAAGCAGTCAATATATTTACGACAAATTTATCTCACAAAAATTGTAATTAACAGGAATTTCATTTTTAACGATTATATTCCATTCCATCATTTACCAAATCGATGTCGGGAAGCTGCGAAGAATATTAAATCTACATTTTATCTATGACCTGATCCGGGGGAACGGGTAAGAGAAAGGGTGAGAGAGATCGTATCGCACCATTCTAGATAACGAGGAATCCTTGACCGATCCTCAATGAGGTTCCCAGTCGAGAGGAGTAACAATTAGAGAGAGAATATTAATTGAATCTCATTGATCAATATTTACGCGGTTTTAAATAACCAAATAACAAAACAGTAGAAACTGATGTTAAATGAAAGACCTAGAAGTATTTATACAACCTAAAGTCACAAAAAGACCGTCTGGCTGCACGACTCCCCTCCCAAAATCAGTCTGTTGTTTCTCACCAAAGGCGAGAGCAAACATTCAAGCCTTTCTGGCAAATAGTCCCATAGGTCAAAAGGGTGCGTTGGGGAAAGTCGAAAATGTGGGTTTCGTTTTTCAAGTATGGGCATGAAAAACTGAAAATGTTAGTTGGTTTTTTTCCAATTTTTTCTCAAAATCCAAAAATGTGGGTAGGCTTTTTAAACAATTGGCTTTGAAAATGCCAAAATGTGGGTTGGCTTAGGCGTTTTTTACGTTCCTTTTGACCTATGAATATTCCTGTCAAAACTAGGTTGCAGGCTCACAAGTATGGCAATCTGTTCGCCACTACTCGATAGTGACGCCTTATCTCTTATCAGCATTTTACGAGCCCAACAACCTGGTGGTCTGCTGTTTCTCACCGTCTATCTCTTGCAGAATCTGTCCGAGCTGGAAGGCGGCCGTCTCATGGGGCACCCACGTGAAGCGCTTGCTCGCCCAGTCCGCCTGCAGGCTCGGGTCGGTGAACACCGAACCCTGCTTCGTCTGAAATACATGCATCATTTAATTTACTAAAATATTTACACTATTATTGAATAACAGACCATCGCTGTGCAAGACCAGATCGGTTCTCCGACACAGACCATTCCGAAGGAATAAACTTCTTAATAAAAATTCCGGCTATCATCCAAGCTGGTCTTGTACAGTAGCATCACTAATAGTATAATATGCCTCACCCTGAGCAGATCCAGCTCCTCCGTTGCCGGCATTCTCACGTACTATGTGTGTACCAAATGACGAGAGGATATTCACAATGTACCCTCAAGTCGCCCGTTGAGAAATATCACTTCTCCGCGTAATCACGGCGAAGCGCTGAAAGGAAAATCAATTAAATATAATAAGTATTACCATTAAAACATTATTTGGAAATTTCACTAGCAGGCAGCACCAGCGAACACGTGGAATGGCTACGGGTCACGCAAGAAACAGTTAATCGATGGTGACAAATAAAAACGGCGGCCGCTCTTTCTTGCGCCGCGTTTACCCATGACTAATATTTCAAATAGCAATATTATTGTGTAGAAAGCCCTCAGGACAGAAGGCGGAAGCGGCATTCGGGTGGGGTAGGGGAGGAAATGTACAGAGAAAGCACGGAACGCGTCTAAATCCGAGCGGCACACATGGGAAAGAGGAGCCGATAGTGGAAGTGGACCAGCCCGATTAGGGCACTGATAGGGGGGGAGGTTTCCGAAAGGCAAACGGACATGAAAACACTGATCGTGGGTCAGTTACCTCGTCAACAGGAGTAAGTAGTCGTGCCACCGCGCGTTAGAGCGGGCGCAACGAAAAGTGAATAGTTGAGGGAATGGCTGGCCTCGAAAACAGGTAGAGAACTATGCAAAATATGCACGAATAAGATCAATAGTTCGCAATACACGTAGCTCGTAAGAATGTGAGGCGTGGGGGTGGAGGGATGGAGAGACGGAGAGAGAAGGGGAACGAAAGATGTCATCTGATCAGGGGGAAGAACCGCCGGTATGTCGCCTCTTTGGACCCGCGGGTGAAACGATATACCACAAGAGATGAATAGACTGTGGAGAGCGCCAGACTACACGACGAAATGCTAGTGAACGAGAGAGATGGCCAGCCCAAAAGCGATAGATTTAGTATTATACAAAAACAGCTCGATTGAGGCTTTGAGTGAGTGCGAGTGACCAGATGTGGGGCAGGGGTGAATCGTTTAGCGCGAGCGAAACACATAGACAACACTCGCGAGGGGCGACAAAAAAGAGTACTCCGTATACAATTCCTGCCCCGCAGCTAGCCCTCACAGAGTCGCAGAACCACTTTATAGCTAGCCGGAATATGGTATGAACACACGGCGAACACCACCTGTACCTTCCCGCCAGCTATTTCGAAAGAAGTGCGTAGATAAGAAAGAACGGGCCCTCCCCAACAGAAAATGAGTCAGCTGCGCGGGAACACACATTAGGGAACCCCATTTGAATGAGGCGCCGCGGAGAGTCAATGGATCGATCGTTCCACAGCCTGTTCAACCCTCCAAAGAGGGGTAAGGAGTAAGAAAGGGGTGCAAACCTGAGCGGCACTCTCTCACTTTCGCAAATTATCGCTCAGGCCTTTTTCTCGAGGTTTGTGATCATGTTTGGAGACAGTGAACAGAGGAATGTACCCATCGATAAATGTATATTATTTTAGCATGGATACCGCCACAAATTTGGACTATAAGGTCTAAAACAACAGATAAGAATTCAAAAACTTGAAAGTGAAAAGTTCTTCGCGCGCCGAGGAGAAAATCGGAAAATTAAACTGCACGCGGGTGGTGTGTTCATTCACCACGCATTGGCGCAGCATGCGCGCGCAATTTGCGTGGTTTGTGTTGTGTTTTTACTGTACTGAGGGGAAACAAAATGTGGTCTGTGACGTTTGTTTCTTCTTACTGTAAGAGAATCTTACAGTTTACTACAGTAATCCTACAGTAACATAACGTAATCGTATTTATTCTGATATCACTACTAAACACGAAATGTTAGCAACTGAATGATTGAAATGACAACTTTGAAACATTTAAATCAGAACTCTGACATAAGTGATATCCACCGCTGGACGTTCTCCAAACAATTTTTTTTAAACTGAAATAATAAAGAAAATAAAAAGATAATTGTAAGATAATAAAAACAAAGAATGTAATTATAGTACTGCATCTCCAATCAGCTGATTCATGCCGAATTGCCTCTTAATTGCGTTTCCAACCTGGATCCCGGAAAGAAATGTGAAGATTGCAGTTCGGATCGAGGTATATTCAGACAGCGGTCCAGCTATGAAAAAAATACCAGGCACATTTTAGCTCAAACTTACAATGCCCTTTCTGGAGGGTCTTCCTGGTCGTCATGGTATAGTCAGGTATTGCACCTACGAAGGGACCTTGCATTTAACAAAAAAATTCCTCCTGAAGATAAAGGAGACTGAACGATTGAAAATTGTGGTATGTAGGGAATCGATATCGCGCGAACCCGTTTACCGTGAGGTTTGGCAACATCGATTGAAGTTCGCAGAGGCAGATTTCAGTGGCTGAAATCGATTTCGTTCGAGCCTCCAAAAATTTATGAGAACCATTGTCTGCGCCAACACTAGTCTAGAGATAATTAGAGCCATTTTCAATGGTTGTAAACAGAGATAGCTATTATACAAAAAAAACTAAGTGTGTTTTCCCTAGTTCTTGGACGACAAAATTTTCTAAAAGAAAGTTTGCAGGCACATAAATACTCGTGTGTTACATATTTCTGTGTTTTCCTCGGTTTTCAAGTTCTCATGCCTTCCAGCATGATCTTAACATCCCATCGACCTTCTTTCCTCAATCATTGGATCGAAACACACCCGTTCAATTAGAATGAGCAAGCGCAGGTTGTTCCCAGGGACATTCAATCCCCTTCCACCCACTACATCTCTCTATCAACGGCCGCAATAGCTAAAAAGAATTTCCTTGATCCCCTGTCTTTTCGATCCAAGCTTTAGCCTCCCATCTTCTGCACTTCGTTACAATCGTATTTTTTTCCACTGTCAGTTCCTCAAACTCCACCCTACAACCTTCTCCGCTCATTTCGACTCACCTTTCCCCTTGTATTGTCCACTTTCTCTTTTATCGCCCATTCACGAACCTAGGCAGTATGTCTATTACATATGAACTTGCCTATTTTCGCTCATAAAGGTTTAAAAAATCCTGGATGGTAATTTTATTTCTGTTGAACTTTCCCTATTCCTTCCATTTCTAATTTTCAGTATGACGAACTACACGACATTATTTGTCGTGCTTTCTGGGCTGTCAATAGTCGCACTTCTTTCTGCATTGACAGGTATAAACGCACTTTGAACCTCTCACACGATAGTTGCTAATTGAATAGTGGGAATCGGGCTCATACCTCTAGAATGGGGTTCCTTCTGCAAGTACGAATTTTTTTGTTAGATTATGTGACCGGAAGTAATAAACGATGTTGAGGCCTTGCTGCGTTGTGGAATGAGGCCACGGAATTTTACGACTCCCAGATGGCTGATGTTTACCAATTCAAAGTAAGCTAATTTTCTCAGACTTCCGGTGATTCAAGCTGACTGTGTATGTTGCCCGCCGGTAGGTAAACATTTGTTAGCTAGTTAAGCTTCACCTTGTTCTGAACGAATTAAGAACAACATTATTAGTATCTGTCTACTGGCTCACTGGTAGTGGGAAACTACCAGAGTAATGTATGAGTTGTAATATCGCTGCAGCAATATTCGAACGATGCGTGGGAAATTTTATTGACTGATGCTGCGCCCACTGGCAACAAGAAATCAACAACGGCCGGCAAATCACCCTTCATTAACAGGTGTGATAATTTCTTTGCGAAGCGATATTTTCAACGCTGGAAACTATTCTAAAATTCACGTTAATGGTTGATAAATTATAGGAAAAAGCGCAGCACGGAGGATGTCTGCTCGTGCGTCGAATCGGCTCAACTGTGCCCGCCCGGCACACCTGGCGAGCCTGGCGCTCCCGGCCTCTCTGGTGCACCCGGAGAGAAAGGCGCAACGGGCGCGCACGGCGCCGACTACTTGCCCCCGCTGCGCAAGCGAAGCTACGATGGACTGGGAGAAAAGCGCTGCTTCACCTGCCCACCCGGTTAGTTCATGGGGGCAAGGAGTGTTCCTTCGAGTGGGGTCAAGGAATCAAAAAAAAATTACCAACATTACGATATTTTTTGCAAAGACTTGGTGAAAAATTTCCATCCTATTACATTCGAGCACTTCGAACTATCGCCGCTGACGTTCAACCCGTTGTTTGAGGTCTGGCTGGTCGCAAGGGACCCGACGGCAAGACGGGGTCGCCCGGCCGACCAGGCATGCCGGGCCGAAGAGGATCACCCGGTCGGCACGGACTCAAGGGAGAGAAAGGAGAGATGGGAGCACCCGGAAACAAAGGAACACCTGGTGTTGATGGAGTGAGAGGACACGCGGGACAGAAGGTGAACGATTACTTACGGCCATGGCTGTTCTTTACCTAGTTCGAGTTCGCGTAGTTGTGCATACATTGTTTTTCCTGCGATTCTGGATGTTTAGAAACATAGATCTTCGAGTTCCTGAACCCTTCGAGTTGCGAAACCACGATCAGTATATGGCCCATGCCTCTCGTAATAATGCAGATAGTCATTCATTTTCTATCTAGGGCATCAAGGGTCACGGTGCACCCGGTAGACCGGGTGCCAGAGGGGCTCCGGGACCTCGAGGAAAGCAGGGACTCAACGGGCTGATTGGTCTTCCGGGATTGCAAGGAAAGATTGGCAAGAAGGGACCAATCGGATTCCCTGGAGCTGCAGGTGAGTGCAGAAATGTACAGAGTTTGTGAACATTCCACATTTGTTCCATTGCGACACGAGAGGAGTGAAGATGAGATTCTTCAAGATGATGGCTTTCAGGAAAGGACGGATCGACTGGTCCCGAAGGCTACCCTGGACTGCCTGGACAGGATTCGGACTACTGTGTGTGCCCTGTCAGAAAGGTATGCGTTATAATTTTTTATAGTTAATATTTATATATAGATAATGGAAATATGTTATATGTCAAGCAGATGACGTATATGTTTAACTACTGAAAAGTGTCGAGACGTTTTGGGATTCAATAAAATGAGTTTAGAATTTCAAAAGAATCCTGCTCCAAGGGTTGTTCAAAAAGATAAATGTGAATCTGATGGCTACATTTTTTTTTCAGGACAAGACTGCAGAGCAGGGCGGGTCTACCGCCTCTCCTTACCTCCTCAAGGTGGACGTATCCGAGCCCAACAACTACCAACGACGTGAAACGTTGGTTACTCTCTGCGTAACTTAAAGCGAATTAAACTTCGTCGTAAGCCCCATTGCAGTCCGCTGGTTGAGACCTCTTCGCATGTCGCTGTGAAGAATCTGCCCCTGCGTAAGAAGAAGTCGAGAAAGGGATCTGGACATGGCAGAAGGTCGACGCCCGCATTCACGATTACGGAATTCTCTGGAGCCCCTAACTCGGGACTGTCGTAAATCTGTCCAGCTATCGTAAAAGCAGAATGATAAATCGATGGAACATTCTATAATAACATGCAAGAAACAGGGAGCGAAGCGATTGTCGCCCAAAGGAACTTTCATAAATCATATTTATTCAACAATTTTGACATAATTGAAACCATTGGCGAGTTCTCTCTCCCTCTTGCAACATTAAACCTTGTTTTAGCAAGTGATACTGCACGTCCTCTCTTCTCTGTCGGCCATTCCGCAATCGTCCATGTCATGCGGCTTCAGAATGCGACGGCGTCTGTAGAAATCAATAATTTAAAAGTTAGTGATCGATAGCAGCGTCGTGTGAGATTTCACCTACCTGAACTGATGACCGTCGCCGCAGGAAACGGAGCAGGAGGACCAGCGAGACCATGCACCCGGACGGCAGCCAGTCAATGCTGCAAAATAATCGATACGCATTCACAATATAAGAAGGTAAATCTGTAAACCCGCCAAACTGGAACTAGTTCCGGGTTTTTTGGGGGTTGGAACTGGTTGCCTCACTGGAAAGTCCACTAACTTCCAGTGAGGGAGCCAGTTCCAACCCAAAAAAACCCGGAACTAGTTCCAGTTTGGCGGGTTTACAGATTTACCTTCTTATATCGTCAGAAGTCACAACTTTTCATCTCTTTATCGCACGTTGTGTTTGCCGTGTATTAGAACGATGATCAATGTTCCCTTTCCTTTACAACGGGCATTGGTTATGACCGTTTCTTAATTTCGCAGAAAGGCATCAGATTGAAAGATTACATCGGCAGAGATAAGTGTGCCCTCTCAAAAGATGCCATCAACTTTAATCGAAAATATGTGCGTACTCCGACCATTCGATGACAGTTTTAAGATCCGTATCTCGGCCGATGTCTTACCACACGGCGGCATTGTGCAGTGCAGTTCCTGTGTGAGCAGATCGGGACAAGCCGCGCCGCCGTTGCGAGGGAACAACTGCAACTAATCGATTTAGCCATTACAATTTAATAAAATATGCATAATGATTCCGGTTTGTAAACGGCTACTAACGCAAATCAAAATATCAATCTCGGAAGCTGCTTAAACTTAGCATCAATATCTTTCAAAACAATGTGTCTCGCTTCGGAGCACACGGATAACTATCTAGTTGCTTTAGGAGCACCTACACTTTTTCATAGTTAGCCTTTTGTTGTGATAGATTACAAGCACAATTTCACCTCGATCGTTCTCGTTCTCGTCTTCTTTCCTCGTCCACAGCTGACACTACAATTGCCCCATGGAGACCACTCTGAGACATCGCACGGCACTGGCTGTAATATCACATTGGTACAAGGTTATCGATTGATACTTTTCTCCTTCAATCCAAGCCCTCTGATAAAGAAAACATAATCACTAACGCGGACTACCTTCTGGTGTTGAAAGTGCAAGAGCAGTAACCAATTTCGAATATTTACAATATTAAGTCAGCTCCATTCTTCCAATTTTATGAACATTTTCTGATCACTCGGCTGTGAATCTTTTAATTATTTGGGGAAAAAATTGAAACTGACATCTCCGCCGTCGTCAACATCGCCCTGCTGTCCGAACTCACTGATCAACTGATGATTGGGAACTGCAACGAATGATTCAACTCCTTCAGAAAGGGATCTGGTGTGAGAAATTACCAAAAACGTTCATGTCGAACGAACATTATATTTTTTATTACGTATACTTGACGTCCTTGGATACTGTAACTTCATAAAAACGAATAATCATGTAAATGTACTTCGACGTCGCACCATACACATCGGTGTATTATCTAAGTATATTAGTGTTGTTATAACGAATAATTCTATTCGCGAATAACCCTTTGTTCTCGCGAATCGAATTATTCGATCTAACAACACTACTAAGTATGCACGGAAGTACATTCTCAATAGAGCGCAAATTTTCTAGGAGAATCTTTCTCCTTGCACATATTATTGGTCTCACCGTGAGCCTTTCCACTTTCATAGCCGGCCACACAGGCTCTTTTGCACTCCTCGTCAGTCATGAACTGGTTACGATTACCCTTGCAGCCGGTGAACGTGAATCTGTAAAGCTTTTTTCTTCTTTCTAAAAACTATTTTCAATTTCAACTTATTTTTTCATAAAGCCGAGCCGCACCCCTAACGCCTTTGCAGATGCAGATTTTCTGTCAGTAGATTCTAATGCTACAAAATGAAATATTTCTAACCTTTCGCAAACGCCCCTTTCCGAATCGTACCAGTATCGAGGGAAGACTCCCTTGCATTGACCCTCCTCCTTCTTCTCCTGACAGATCTCTGAAAAGATGAGCTATCATGAATCGGAGTACCGGACTACTGCACCTTACACGCACAACATAATAACGAATTGGGTTGATCATTTCTATCACATTCAATAAGAGAACTCTAACCATCGGAATTTTGTTCGATGAATCGTCGGCAGCTTTGCAGACTGCACTGATCCTTCTCCATGAGTTTCACATGTGAGCAACGCTGAAAGAGAAGAAATGTCAATAATATTAATAATAATATAATAATAATGTTTATCATGCAATTTACAGAGCAATTTGTAATATAAATTTGAGTCTAAGTTAAAATAACGGCATACATGAGATACATGAGATCACATGTAGTGACAAAGAAGGTGTTCTCAGAAAAGCGGAGAGAAAGAGATAACATTTGATGGGGAGATGTATCTAACGCAAAGATTGTAAAACAAACTTCCAATATTCTTTCTCGCTCTTTTGCGGTCCACTTAGCTGCTATCATTGTTTTGAACGGCAATTAGTAATCGTATGAAAGCCCCGAATGAACATTCTAGATAAGTACTGATAAAATATCGGTGATTTGCCAAACGCAAAATCATAAAAGAGAAACTTTTTCATAATTGAAGAAATATACTTACAAGTTCGTGTTCGATGAAGAACAGTAGTCGAGTTCTGAAAAGAAGATGATTTCAAAATATTGAATCTTTCAAAATATTGAGTGCTATACGGAGCTCATAATGCGAAACATTTTGAAAAGGCGCTATAGGGAATATTTCTGCATCCGGTTACTGTCTTGCTTACCTAATCCTGACTCCATCATCGCAACTGGTGGAGCACGGCGACCACTCACTCCACTCGGTCGTCTGACACAACGGATCGGGTGTGACCGAGCAGTCGTCACCATTCTCGCCTGTAGCATAACAATACTAAACATATCGAGAGTGAAACGACGAAGCTCCCTCACATCACAATAACCCTTGTTTCGGTGAGCCCTGGTTCACTTTCACATGAGAAATTTCTATGCCTACTTTAGCAGAGAAAGATTAGGTAATTAGGAAACTCGAATGGACGGAAAATAGCAGCACAAACCTATGCAGAGATCGCGAAGAGTCAGCTGCACTTTGCATGTCTCCTCAGTAGCCTGCAAATGTTTTGTTTTGTTCAGACACCGGAAAGTATTATTCCGTAAGTTGCAAAACTTATGATGGACACGCTGATATCTGATAGCTTATTTTGCATGCATACAGCCGGCCACACATTATCTGTCATACAATTACCTCGGGCGAGAGGAACGTTCTGTTCCTGGATCGGTATCCATGACCGCACTGGACCGAGCAGGCGCTCCATCCGCCCCACGAAGACGTGGCACACTTGGCGTTGAAGGTATCCGACTCTTAATGGATAAAACACATTTGTTCTGTTTTTTAATGTTGTATGAACACAGTCATAAAAAATACGAATCCCAAATCGCGTATGCATCGTAGAAGTTCGATACACCAGGAAAGAAGTACCTATGGTCGGTATAAATATTTACCTGCGCACTCATTGAGCTTTGCATTGCAGAACTGTCTTTCCGTCGTCTGACGATGGCACAAGAACATTTGAGCCTGCAAGAAAAGAGCAGAAGTACGGTAAACTTTTAAATTCAACCCGTTCCGAATTATCTTCCAGAAATAATGTTTGTAAAAGGGAGAGTTCTCTTTCTTTTCTCAGCCCTGTCCAGTTTCTGTATAGTATACCGGGACGTGTGTCGAACCTTGATGGGGAAGAGGAAGACGCGAGATCTCATTCGAATTCCCTTTCCACAAGTGGCAGAGCATAGTGACCACGGCTCCCACTCGGACATGGAACACTCTCCTGTAAAGTCACTAGGTTATCAATTGTGTTATTAATCAAGTTTTGATTAATTAATTAGTTATTCTCTTTCGGCCGCTCGAACAGTGGTAAAACGCATATTCACATCGAGTTTTTAAATATTTTGTGTTGAAAAAAAAGAAAAAAATTAAAATGAAGAAGAACTCACGTCTATCCCTGTATTCCTCATCCTCACTGGTGTTGGTGATGTTGTGCGCCTCCGTTTGATATTCCTTATCGGATTGACAACGGGAAGAGACGATCTATTTTTTTAAATTGTAAGCCGACCAATGTGAACAAAATACAAAAAAATATACCTACAAAAATATATAACTTCGAACGAACTCCAGTGGAAATACTTAAACTCTTTGGAAGCTTTGGGGGGGAAGCTAGCAATCTAACCTCTGTCCTTCGCAGAACAACTCTCGCGAGAGGCGGGATTTCATTCGTCGTCTCATCGTAGAAGGGCGAGGTCTTGTGATCTTTAGTGGTGATCCAACGAATGGGATGACGGGGTTCAGCGGGTTGGTTGGGCGACTGAAGAAAAGACATTCGTTTATCTTTTCTTAAATAATTTATAACGAAACATAACTGATTTTTTTTAAAACTTAGACTCGAATAAAGTAGATGAGATATCATATTTTCGATTTGTTGTTACCATCTCGAATGAATTTGTTTTCAAGAGATGTTGCCAAATCAATTTTTCGATGAGTGAAAACAAGCAATCGAAAAGAGGGAAATGGTACCATATAAGTGTCTCCATCATCTGTTCCCGCATCGAATGGCATGAGATCGAAGCTTCGCTCCCCGATCCATGAGCAGTCGGGCAGACAAAGATTGACGGATGACAGACCCACGCACCTAAATTTACAATTATTGTATTTTATAAAACTTTTTTTAAAATTTGTTATTCACCCGTTCAGGCTATGGCATCGAACAAATAAACGATGAAGAACGTATGGTAAATATTCAGCCGCAAACCAGCTTTCATGCTATTCCAAATAAAAACAATGGCGCGTACCAATCTGGAGATGGACCAAACATTGTGGCAAAGGACACGAGATGATGGTACCTGAAAGGTGAACAAATTGCCTCACCAGAGTAACTGACTGGCTGATAGGTATTATTGGAAAGAAAAAGAACGCAAACTAGATGGTTATGTAGAAATTCTTACTTGTTCACAACGAATTGGGATTTCGTGCGGCCCTGCACCTCAGGGTACCACAGGCCCTTGATCTTCATTAGAGTTCTGATCTCAGAAGCCTGCAATAATTTGATGGTGAAAAACTTCCATAAATATAATTCAGTTTTAATTAAACTCGATAAGCAATACAAACCTTCTCCTTAGCTTCCTTCTCAGCAGTGAAAGTGTTGCCCCACTCAGCGATCTCCTTCATTCCGTCAGACGACGGTTCTGAAAAGAAATCAATGGACATTGCAAAGCTTGTCACTGCCATCATTTTTTTTCTTGTTTTGTAGAACCTCCTCCTGTTACTACATCGATGCTCACCTCCAATGTTCCACAGCGAGTAGTTTCTGGAATGCGAGCCGCCCAGCATGTCCGTGAAGTGAGTGAGATGGAGCACTGAATAGTATTTACTAATTTCCATTCTACACTACCACACACTCCTGGGGATATCTGCGAAATTGTATAAAATTAGTAAATATCGACAATGCCAAATTCTTTCAAATGATGTAATGTCAATATCATACGAGTGGGGAAGTCCTTGGGATGCGTGTCCTTGCTCCAGATTCCAACGAACTCCAACTCGTATTTAGCCTGCCATCAATAATAGAAATGCATTGCACAATGTTGCTATAGTTTTACGCTCACCTCCTTAAATGTTGTCACCTCAAACTAGAGAGAACAATCTCTTTCAAAGTCCATCGATTCATCTCACTATACATGTTATTTTCCTTGATATCAAATGTTTTTCGTCAGTTTGCAATTTTTTTTATTTCCACGAATTTTCTGCTTGGTATATGTGCGAAGAAAATTTAAGAACGTACCTGGTCACAGGCGCAACACTTCTCTGCCGGGCTGTCGTTAGGCACCACTTTCGTGTAGCCATCTGAATTTTAAGACCTCTCTATTATCTCCATTTTTTCGTGATTTTTTCTTTACTATTGACGAACCCTTAACGCAGATCCTCTTGGTCAGCATGCTCTCTTCCGAGTACCACGCGTATTTTGACTCGATAACGGAGGCACGAAAGACGACACAGCCAGATGACATCTAATCAATAACATTTTTAAAATTTTTAAATATTTTTACAACTATCGCTTACGCTCGATCATCGAGAGGAATCTAATCAATCAATGTATACAACGTTTCAGAAATTTCGAGAGAGAATCTTTTTGATTATGATCTAGTTTCAGAAATTTCGAGAGAGAATCTTTTTGATTATGATCTAGAGATTAAAAAAACGCAACAGAAAGATTACGCTGAAAACTACTAGGAATTGCTTTTCGGATCAATATTTTGAGATCGATAAAATTAATCGTTCTATAATTCACCTCGGGAGCTTTCCACAATACGTGGACGCTCGTCTTGGGTCGTAGATTGGCGTGGGATACTCCTGCTGCTCGGCACACAGGAGCTAGACGCGCATCGCCTCCGCGCACTATCTGAGAAAACGAGGGATTTTAAGTCGCAAGGTAAATTAGTGTCTTTGTTTGTTGTCCAGATATTGGTTAGCCCTTCTTTTGAATCAATATAGCATCATACATTTGTAATACTTGCATCAATCTTTACACTATTCTGCATTTATAAATGTGCTATACCTGGAACTTTCCAGCGGGTTTCTCACTGACTGCTTCCTCATCCTTCTCTGCCATGTGACCGGTGAGCACGAAGCCACGGAACGTCTGCACCGTGTACTGCGTGCGCCAGCCACGGATGGAAACTGTTAAATTTACCTCTGGCATAAAGCATTTCTCATAACAAATCCAAATATCTTTCATGGTATTTTTAGGGGTTTTTACAGGTATTAATTGCCTCTATTCCGTATTTCTAGAGAACACGAATTTAGAGCAAGAGAAGTATTAGCATGATCAAGATCTTGTTGGCTCTGCTTAGCAACGTTTTTTTAAGTAACTCACTCTTGTACACTTCTCCGGGTACGATATTTTCGGTCCCCGGTGCTTCTTCTCCCGCTGCATCAGAGACTTCGATAGCATAACCATTGTTGCCCTGTCGACGCTCGCCCTATGATCAAGCAGTTTAGACAGAGATCTCGGAGACTATTTTAGAATTGCAATCTGTGCCCTATTATCATTGATTTCCGAAAATCCAGATAAAATCTGTAAATACTCGAATTCTCTTTTTCGAAAAAAGAAAAAAATTCGAGTCTCGAAATTTCACAAGTCTATTCAATAACATAATAAGGTGATGAGAAAAATGATTGATTTGGTTAAAGGAGGGCGAACAGCAGAATATCCCACCACGATAACCCTGAACTTCGCTTTGGAAACGGTATGGCGAGAGATAGGGGTCAAGCGAGACGAGAGACTGATCTACCGGGAGAGTCGAGTAGAGTGTCTAGAGGTTGAGTTTATGATCTACCCCTTCCCTGGCCTTCTCTCTTCCCCTTTTCCTCCCTCTAGTGCACGTAAACTCGACGAGAGAAAGTTGACCGAGAGATTTGTTTAGTCGCGCACGCGCGCGTCGCACTTGAACCTGATTTCCCTGAGCCCTGTAGCTTCTTTGCGCGCGGGTTTCTCGGTTCAGAAGAAAGATGGGGGTGTCAAATTTTGGATTCGTATTATCGTTCACAGAAGAAATTGAGTAATGACATTAGATACAAACTAGGGTCTGCATTTTGAATCTTAGTGCGAATCTTGAATCATTGCTCAAAAAGTCGAGCGGTCGAAGATTCAAAATGAATCCTCACTTTTCAACAAAGATTCATTTGAATCTTGGTCGATTTCTATTGAATTTCGAATTTTTCTAAGACGGTTTTTTTCACATTGTGTTACTACCATCTATATGGTGCCCCAGTCCAATAATCAGATCTCATGCTACTTCCGGTGGACACCAGCTAAAGAATATTCCGAAAGTACACGCATTTAAATTTTCTATTTTCATGTTGAGTTTCACTCCACTCTTTTAAGAGTTTTGTTGTTTAAAATTCACTTTTCTCTTAAAAATGAGCTCGACCGGTCAACGAAGATTCAAAATGCAGACCCTAATACAAACTCTATTTTTCCTGTTCCTCCTTCTTTAAATTCAGAGTAGGTGTTGACAAACCTTTGCCTCGTGTGGCCTCCTTGTGCATTTCTCTTGGGCAATCGCTCCTGTTAGAAGGAGCAGCAGCGTCAAGAAGAGCCGTGGCATGGCTGAAATATCATTCGAAGTCAAGGACCTATCGAAAACGCGACAAGCTTCTGCCAATTGTCGTTAAGATCCAGCAATAAACGCCAAACGAACCGAATAAAATCGGGCGGGATATAAGGCATTGAACTGATATGGTTTGCACTGAACAGTCTCTAGGGACAACACGAGGAAGTGATTGGTAAACGATTTATTAGAGTGATGGGTCGTGCTTCTGCAAGTCCGCTAGAAGTGGCCAAAGAAGAGCCAACAAAAGTACGGAGGAGAGCAATCACAGTGTAATGAACATGTGGTCGAATGCGAGCACGACCTTTTCTCCGAACAGTGTACGATTCAATAAAAATGGTCTCTGATCACCACAATTATATATGATACATCTTACTGAATAGTTGCTACGAGCAAAGATTAGAAAATGCCCTTTCCCAGATCAAGTTTTTTTTGTTGTGAACACATAAGTAACCTGGCATAATCGTTTGCATTTTATCGGCACCGACTTTGGGCATGCATCCTGAAACACGACTGTCTCCGTGCAGAAACATACATCACACTATCGATTGGGTGATAGAGTGAAAGAAGAGAAAGAAAGCGATGGAGGAAGCTGTCAACTTGGGGGAAAGCATAGAGAGAAGTGGTGGGAAGATGGATTGGGGGGGGGGAAGAGGGGAGCGACGACATATGGCAGATCTGCCCTTCGGTCCTCGCGGTCAGAACAGAGAAGAGGACAGAGATTGATGGGTAACACATGCTTACAAAAAGGGGTCGTTCAGAGCTCCTTAATTAGGCCGTGAACTATTGAAAGAAATTTGATTAGGCCGTGAACTATTGAAAGAATACGAGCGTTTTGCAGATGTGACATAAAATGGCAAATGAGAAAGAACACTTTATTCAAGTTCGAGGACAAGTAAAACAGGTTTGGGCAAAAAAACAAGCGTGCACAAATATTAATTAATTATCCAAAATAAATATCAAGTAAATGCAATAATATATCTTGTAGGAAAATATTATTACATAGAAGTACACGTATGCTTCATCAGTAAAAAGATTGATTTTTTTCTTGGGTTTACCAGTGTTCACGTGGGTTTCAACGATTGTCGAGACAGGTCAGCCTCGTCCTCTCTTCCGTTTCTCAGATGTTCCAGCTCACGCTCATTCGTATTCGTCCATTCACAGGGCTCACCACGAATGAACAGACAGAAAATGGCATTTGTGACGAGCTGAAATATTGTAACATTTCCCCCTCATTGACGCTGAAAATCATCTATTTCGTCTTTGCCGTACCTCTCCTGCTCATGCCTCTTATGTGGTGTTAGTTTTCGGAGCAATCGACTTAAAACTTCGAATATAACATTTTTCGACTCTTTTCCACATATAAACGAAATTTTGAGTCGATTGTTCCACGGAGAACTGAGATATGAAATTGCGGGAATTCAAATCTTGGCCTTTTTCCATTTAATTTCTCCGAAAACTAACACCACATTATATCCAGTAAATAACATGGCAGCCATAGGTGAAAGTACTTTTTTAAAGAAATACCTGTACGGCTGCCGTAATCATGAACACCCAACGCCACTCCTCCTGAAACACGTCAACTATTTTATTAAAATAATTGTATAGATTACCTGTGTATTATTTGGTGTGAGGGCGGAAACCATGAAGGGGACGACGATCATAGTGAGAGTGAGCATCAGAGAGATGTTGCCAGTGACCAAGTAACTAAACACGATCCACTTTGATTCCACAGCCCCGCTAGTGTGGAGAGACTTTCTGTCATTTACATCTTCTATTGTATTCTAATCGTATGATTCGCGAAAATATGTATCATATAGGTTTAGATCTCCACATATTTTGCTTCTAAGAGCGTTAGTATATTATCAGACCTAAACTGTTTGGAGATGACAGGTCCGGATTTATAGAATCCACCCGTGCTGCATCCGAGAATGCCCGCAGCCCCTCCGAGCAGCAACATGTTCAGTGACTAAAACACATCATGAATACGCAAGGCTATTGTTATGTTTATGAACAGGTTGTGTAGTATAGGTTGTGTAGTACATAATGTTAGTGTCATACTAAAAAAGTAACCTTTGTCTCAGCACCCATGCAGGCGAGTGTGAGGAAGAAGCATGCTGAACCTCCGAATGCGATAGTATTGAACATTCGGAACTTCGTTCGCTCGCTCAAGAGGTGAATTCGATCCGAGACCACTCCTGAAACACACCGCTTTAATCATATGCATCTCTTTAATTAATCCGTTGAATAACTCACCACACAATAATTTGACAAGGAATTGAGTGAAAGGCGGGAGCGCCGCTGTGATACCAGTGGAATTGGCTGACAGCCCAAGAACTGAAATTGCTAATTATAATGTTCAAATTAATTATCTAAAAATAGAAATATGAGCTGTTAATTACCTGCGGATAGGTAGGTTGGCGAGTAAAGGAACATGAGATTGACAGCGGTGAAGTTGCCAATTGCAGCAGCCCAAACCGCCCACACTGCCGGCGTTGACAGAATGGCACCGTACGGAACGCAAGCCGCCGTCTTACTGTAACTAGTTCGATTACTGTAATCGTTTACGGTGTAAGAAGTGCGCATACTGTAGCAACAATTGAATCGACAACTGACCTTTCTGTCGTCTTGCCCGTGCTGATCTTGCGTGATTCTAGCGGCCCGACAAAAGGGTGCTTCTGCAAATCACTATTCATTTAAAAGAAATCACTTTTCAAGAGATGGCACCGCAAGTCAAATTACCTGAGGTGAATTCCGATAGAAGATGCCGTATACAGTGAACAGGAAGATCGTGGCAAAGCCATGAACGTAAAATACCGAACTGAAAACTGACCGCATAGTTTCCGATTAAAAAAAATTTTAAACAATTTATCAAAATTATGTTAATTAAATACTTACGGCCAGTTAAACGCAGAGCAGAGAGCTCCGGAGACGGGCATTGTGATTGCTGGAGATAATTGCACGTACGACACGAGAATCGCCACAAATAGACCCGTCTGAGAAAGAGATTATTGCGTAGTGCTTATGCAATCATAACGTTTCCCCTTTTATAATAAACCGATATGTAGATACTTTGAAAAGTATTCCTGCTCACACTCACTTGCCCTTTTGCACATATGCTGCGCAAATTTCATGGGGTGCAAGGTGCACATCAGTTTTATGCACCCTTTCATAACTTTTTTCCTAGTGAAGCAACAACTTCCAAACTTGATACAGGGCCCAATTAAAAGGAAAATTTTCCCAACGTGGCTTGCAATCCATGTATGAAGTTTGGAAGTCGTAGCTTCACTAGGAAAAATGTTATGAAAGCGTGCATAAAACTGATGTGCACTCCATGAAATTAGCGCAGCATGAATGTTTGAAACCATGAGGCACCTGTTTGAAGTAAGTCCATCGACTACAAAAAGCGCCGATCACGGTGAAATTGCCTGCGAATGACATTCCCTGCAACGAACTACTCTCAGTTTTTTGTACCTTATTGTCTAGCTCATGAAATGAGGAGGTCGGAGAAACGTTATCCTGGCAAATGTGTGATGTGTCTTGCAAATTCGAAAATATGGGGATGCGCTAAATCGGAGAATTGAGTTTACTGACAACATGCCGAGTTTGTGAGACTTTGAGTTTCCTCAATTCTGAACTTTGCATTTGACAAAAAATAATAATAGCAAAATTCACCTGTAGGACGCGCATGACGAGAATCCAGCTGAAGCCACTCTGTAATTATTGATTTCAATTATTGATTGTTCTGGGCCAAATGAACTCACTCTGACAGCCCACGGCAGCATAACTGTCGCAGTAGCGGAGACGACGCCGAGCATGGAGAAAACCAGTCTGAACAATAACGTAAAACGTGGTACTTTTAAGGATCAAACAGACTTTTTTAATGAAAACTTCCGTTTGTAACTACTTCCGTATCATAAAAACGCCTTTTTAAAAATCAGTATCGTCTTATTAGAAATCCATGCGTTCAATTTTCTTACATGCAAATTTCCCCATATATGCTCCGGTTTTCGTTTGCACGTTGTGCGCACGTCTCTCTTACAGTTCTTCGCTCTCTCGCCCGCGCTGATACTCATTGTCAGCCGAGAGAGGGAAGAAATGAAGAGAGTCACTACACTGTACGTGCGATAGACGTTCACTGCACAGCCGTGGTGCATGCGCGCACCGTGCGTTTCAAAACAGGAGTGTTGGACCTTCAACGCGTCGTGTGCTTGAAAAGCACGAACATCCTGGGGACGTCACTGACGAGCTCCCCCCAGGAGGGGTATGCCTGTCTGACGCTAAGGGGGGAGCGAAACAGTCATACCTATTGTAGTTTTAACCGTATTTAACTTGTAGTACACTTTACGTAACAATCGATAATGTAACCAAATTCAAACCGACTGATATTTTCGTGAAGGAAGATTCTCACCGTGTTCCGAGTCTGTTGACGATGCTCAACACGGGGAAATTGGCTACGAGTGCTCCCAGGGCGACAACAGATGTCAGCCATGATGACTCGCCTTGGATTTATCAATGAGGGACATTTTAAATTTATACTGTGAGGGAGAGAGGGCACAAAGGATATAATGTCGATTATTGAATCATGAGCAACTAACTCTTGGTGAATCTGTAGGAAACTCCTTGATTTGATGAATTGCCAGTTGGCGCCATGCAAATAACGGCAAAGTTGAAGGAGAGGATATTCGACCTGGAAAAAAACCTTATTGATACTCATAAAACACCGAATGCGAAAGTTTAAAAAGAAAATTTTGTAAAAAAGGATTTTTTAGGTACGGTTTGGCATGATGGGAAATTTTTTAAATAGTTGTGAGCAAGATAAGGGGCTGGGAAATGTTGGGGATGGTGATTAGCATTTTATGAACATTGTAAATGAATATAAATTTGAAAAATGAAACCCACCAGATGCTCGTTAGACATAGCAACACGAGTACCATGACGACGAATCGAGTTCGCGTCCCGAACAAAACAATGTACTCCTTGTCCTCATTCTGAAAGATTATGAGAGAATGTCTGAGATCACTGACATATCTCTTCACATGCCCGGCACTAGGCGAAAAAGCCGATGCGAGGGATTCGCTCCATACTCCTTGGGTGGGTAGTACTCCATGAGAGATACACATAGCCAACTGGAGAAATGACCGCGACGCGTCGGCGCCGCGCCAGGCGGCGCGAAATTTAAAATCGATATTTTTCGACTTTTTAACAAATCCAGGCGAGATATTCTTTAAAAAAAAATCCAGGAAAAAGCGAGATATTCTTTAAAAAAAAATCCAGGAAACAAATCCAGGCGAGATATTCTTTTTTGAAATTTGTTTTCTGTAATAACTTTTCCGATTTTAAAAAGTGCAGGAATTTTATTTTTGAATATCGTCCGCGAAGCACTTAAGAATAAAATAAGGCAAAAAAAAAACGAAAATCAAGGCGTACCTAATGGCAGGTTTAATGGAAAGTGCGCAGTGGTGTACTGTAGGTTTCTGCTGTTTATCAATTTATGGTGTGGATACTGTAAGAAAGTCGACTTTTCCTAAAAGTTTCAAAATTGCTCCAATCGTAATTTCTTCATCTCCTCACTATGTATAGATTCTTTCGACACCATAAGAAAGCGTGCGTGCTACGGTAAATCTTCCGACTGCATGAAACTAAGGATTTTTTGAATTTGTGCTGTCAGAGATAACGACTATGGCATTCTGAGGTGGCCTAGCATGCAGAAAACAATCGATAAATGAAAGAAATTACGATTGGAGCAATTTTGAAACTTTTTAGGAAAAGTCGACTTTCTTACAGTATCCACACCATAAATCGATAAACAACAGAAATCTACAGTACACCACTGCGCACTTTCCATTAAAACTGCCATTTGGTAGGCCTTGATTTTCGTTTTTTTTTGCTTTATTTTATTCTTAAGTGCTTCGCGGACGATATTCAAAAATAAAATTCCCGCTCTTTTTAAAACCGGAAAAGTTATTACAGAAAACAAATTTCAAACAAGAATATCTCGCCAGGATTTGTTTTTCATGGAAAGTCGTCAACATATAAAATGTTCAGTTTTGTGAGAGGAGTCGAACGGTGCCATACCTATGGCATACAAACGCGAAAATAAAAAGTCGAAAAATATCGATTTTAAATTTCGCGCCGCCTGGCGCGGCGCCGACGCGTCGCGGTCATTTCTCCAGTTGGCTTGTGTATCTCTCATGGAGTACTACCCACCCAAGGAGTATGGAGCGAATCCATCGCATCGGCTTTTTCGCCTAGTGCCGCCACTATGTCGGAAATCTTAGACATCGTCTCTTATTTTTTACAAAAAGAATACGAATTTAAATTTTATAAAATATTGATAGATGGCTTCCAAAAATCGTCTGCATCTCTGTGATTTCATAATCTCTCCCAGATCCTTGATAAACCCCATCGTATTCTACGTATTCTACCCCGTTTCGTAACCACTCAAAGGCTTCCTCCTCTTTACATGATTAGATCACTCAAGGTTATGGCATAAAAAGGGTATGGCCCGGCCAAACGAAAGTTCTTTGTCCTAATGCGAACAACCGGAAAGAAACAGTCACACAAACGTTCGAAAATGACATCACGTCCTGCTTTTAGACTTTAGTTGTTATCACCAGATCGAAACCATTAGTGGGACATTTGAAAAAAAAGGAAAAAAATGTCTTTTATTCATTTTCATGTGTGATGCAAATAAGAGTCATTCCAGAACGAAATGAGAAGGACTCTCTTACGTTCACTAACCTTATTTTCGAATTGGATAAGCGGCTCGGAAAATGCTCGATCTGACAACTTTCTGTGTGGTTTCTGAGGGTAGTCGGAGCTCATTCCTGGAATGAATCATGCCATGAGAAGAGTATTCGCGATTTAATTTATTCATCATATAAAGTACAATCGGATCGATAGTATATGATAGAACAAAAAGATCGAAACAGTTAAAATATTGATAATTAACTAGAAAAATATGAGTGAACTGTGAGTAAATTAGGTGCGCGGAGCACGGAATGGGCCAGTGGTCACCCATGCCTTTATCTAATCAGAGAGGAAAAGAGCTGTGCTAGCAGGGCCATTGTTATGATAAAACATCACAAGAGTGACGCGTGCGCTCATACGTAAACGAGAGTTCCCTGTAGTGTAAGCTAGCGCGATTGCCTAGCAACAATTCCTGCACTCATAGGCATGGCGCCAGACCTACAAATAGAGACCAGGGAAAAGGGGAGAGGACACCCCATCCTGAAGGGTTCCACTGCGCAGTGGAATCATGCGGCTTTGACAGGGTTTGGGGGGGGTATCCTAAGAGCGCCCGAGGGGCTTCAATTTCTCTCTCATCTGTGAACCCCGCCCTTGGCATTAGAGAGTGGGGGGAATAAAGGAGAGAGCGCCTGTGATTGTCTAGTTTCTGCGCGGGTGCATCCTCATGAATTGTAGATACTTTTTGCCTCTCGCTTGTCTATGATTCGAAAATGATATGGGGAAGAAAACGGAACATGTGGAAAGTCCGGTTCCGAGGGCAGATACACGGGAATATTCTAGCGCAAAGTGAGCACGCAACGTGCACAATTACTAACCTCCAGCTAGGGGTCAGTAGTAGAGTGCGAAATGTGAGACCACGCCCTCCTCATTTCACACACTCTCTCGCATGTCGACCGGTCTAGAGAGTGTGCGAAATGAAGAGGCCGTGGTCTCACATTTCGCACACTAGTCAGTAGTGAGACAGTGCACAAATCTTGTACACAAAGTCTCGCTTCTGGCCTCTTTTTGGAGGCGGGAACGGGTTTCGGAATGGTTTGAGCCCGCAGAAAATCGACAATGAGGACAGCATCCATGAATATTCCGGCAAGCTGTGCACACCCAGACCACGCCCACTGACAATGGGGATCAGCCAATCATTACTGATAAGGATGCTATTAATTACGCGGCATGACCCTATTATCAGCGGTGAGAAAATGATGAGGTTGCACAAAAAATGCGCCCATTCGGCATTGTTGCGTTGTAGCCTTTGTTTCCCTCGTCGACTCAGAGTGTTTGGTGGTGTGTTTGGTCAGCTTCTCATTACGTGCGGGAGAGGGGCGGAAGAGGATGAAATCTGAGCATTCCACGAACTATCAACGGCTTCGGAATGGAGTCAGAGGACGTGATGTGGGTAGAAGAGGGAGATGGAGATATTTTTAGGTGGGGAAAATTTCAATGAATTTCCCCCCCCCCCCAATATTCTTGTGTCTACTTTGCGGAATTCGAAATCGAAGAACAAGAAAAGAAAATAAAGATTTTTCTTCATTTTTACCTCATAATAAATGTGCGGAAAGAATGCAGATTAGAAATGAAATTTCTCTATCTCAGAGAGCCGCTGTAAACTTTGCTGAAAGAAATGATGGAGAACAATGCAGGAAACATCAAAGATCGGCCGCTTTTTCTCAATCTCTTCACTTTATCCTGTAAATGTGAACTTTCACCATTCTATCGAAATGTCACGGTGGTCTTTGGATAGCTACTAATCAATCAACATGTGAGAACTAACACGGAAACAAACCTCCCGGAAACGGTAAAATTAGATATTTTCTCTAGCGTTCGCACACTAACTGACTACTGGGGGTTGTATAATCTGTCAGAAATGTGCGAGAAAAATATGGCAAAAAACATCGCTCAAAACATGGCAGACTTTTCTCTAATTCTCTCAATTTAACATGCTATTTTCGTCACTCTAACCAAATTTCAATCGGAATAGTGCGAGAAAACTTGGCGAAGTTCTAAACGGAACTTGGCCAAGTTTGATTAGAGAAAGAGAAATAGCACGCAAATCGAGAGAGGGAAAAGTATGCATGTATGTGAGCCTTTTTTAGGGGGGAATTTGAGGCACAATGAAGTGAACGCTAAAATTCCGATTTTGGCATTGTTGGGTGCTGCTGGTCTGTCGCATCCTTGTTTTCATAATGAAATTCCAGCAAATTTTAAATCAACGTAACAAATTGGGTTGAAAGTAGAGTTTAAAAATCGGCCATGTGTAAATGTCTGAATCATCGGAACGTTTTATTCGAATTTCGCATTTTTTTCTTTATTTTTGCAATTTTGCATGGTTTGTTTAGTTTTTTCGCTCCTTTTAATCGTACAACTACATCCGCAATGCTCTTATCGTCTTGTTAAGCCCATTTTCTTATATAACAGTGCATTATAACGCTTCCTATGAAATGAATTGTTTTCTTTGTAGAGACTTTGATTTTGATCTTGGAAGTGAAGGAATGGATGAAATGGAATGATCCTGCCAGTTAATCAATAGTAATTGCATTAGAAATTGCCAAAAATATTAATACTAAACGAGTATAAACAACAGAAACAAAAATGTAAACAGGCTGATGACGTAGATGGCTGATTTCTAAAGAACCCTTGGTGAAGTTCTAAACGATGTCAGTGAAAACTTGGTGAAGTTTTGAACGATGTTTGAACGGTGAAAGTTTTTGGTGAAGTTTTGACAGATTATACAGCCCCCTGATTTCTTTCTGGAGGCTTTCTTGAATAACGTGAAATTTCACCCCCATCTTGCAAATCACGAAACTTTAAATAAATTCTAATTGTAAGATGGGAAAACAAATAGTACATTCCTAAACAAAAATATCCCATTTATTCATGACCTCATTTGGTAACCTGCAAAAGTGATCGCGATAACAGTCGATTTTCACTTGAAGATGTACGTTTCAACTTTATTTTATTGCTATCAGTCTCTTTGCTCTTTGCTCCTCTCAATCTGCTCCGTCTCTTTACCCATTATTCCATTCCGTGTTTTACAAGCAACATAAATACTGTTGAATACACTGCTTTATCATTCAATCGATTCTCACAAACTTCTCGTGAAACCCTTCGTTTAGAGTGCTTTGGCGGCGTGGAATCGTGCACGCATTCTTCTTCTGTATCCAGTGTCTCCGGAGTGCTTGTGGGACTCGACGGGTGCAGCCTCGTATCCTCTGGGTTCGAATGCGGGCGCGGCGACCTCGACGGCTGCAGGCGCAGCGCCACCGCGAGCAGGGCACGGGCAGTATCCACCGTCTCCGCCGGGTGCAGCAGCCTCTCCGTCAGAACCAGCGCTACCGGCGGAACCGGGCGCGCCGTTGCCTCCAGCGGGACCGCGGGGACCAGCGGGTCCGGGTGCACCAACGCCTCCGGTGGCTCCGCGGTTGCCGGCGGGTCCAGCCTTTCCGGGTGCTCCTCTGGGTCCGGGTCCACCGGGCTGTCCGTGTCCGCTCTTGCCGGGGGCACCAGGCGCGCCGGGAGCTCCGTCTTTACCAGGGGATCCAGCACGTCCGGCTGAACCAGCGGGACCGGCGGGTCCGGGCTTGCCTGATCCTCCGCCGACACCGGGAGCACCAGGGCGTCCGTCGGGTCCGGGCTGTCCTGCGCTTCCGGCGGGGCCGGCGGGTCCGGGTCGGCCAGCGGGGCACTGAATGCAGCCGCTCTTGGTGCCGGGGACGAGGGCGGCTCCGGCCTTTCCGTCGTGACCAGGCTGTCCGGGGGTTCCGTCGTCTCCGGGTGCTCCGGGTGCACCGGCGGGTCCGGCGGGTCCAGCGGGGCAGTTGTTGGGCTGTGCGCCGCAGTTGCAGCTGCCGCCAGCCTGACGCTTGCCACGAAGACCGCCGAAGATGGAAGAGGCGTCGGGAGCAGCGGAGGGTCCACGGGTAACAGTGATCTGCAATGAGGAATAATATTGTTTGACTCAGGATATCGGCCGCGCCGTGTCCTATATATACCATCGCCGCCTACCGTACCATGTAAAGCTACCGTACTATATCTAATGTGCAACATCAGACTACCGTACCCTTCTACTGTACCAGGACAAGTTACCGTACCCTTCTCCCAAATCCATCTACCGTACCATGTCAGTCCAGGCCTCATCAGCGTGCTCTCTGAACTCGCTGAGGTCCTCCATGGAGCGGTAGTAGAAGTCGTTGATGTCATTGAGCATGTACGCCAGACCGCCCAAGCATCTGCAAAACAGGGAATTAGGTAAATCAAGAACCAGGATCGGTGCCAGGAACCAGGAACCAAGATCGGTGCCAGGAACCAGAAAGATGCGTACCCGAGGACGACGACGGCAGCTCCGATGGAAGCGAAAGCCGCGAGTGATTCTCCTCCTCTTCCCATGGTGATGAGTGGACTGACTACTCTAAACCGAGACGAACCTTTTATACCTCACTTCTCTGTTGGAAGCTTGCCTCTTCTGTTTGACAGTTTTCCACTATCTCACCATGTAATCTCTCTACGCTCTATCTCTACTCTTTTCCCCAATCTGAACCCTCCCAAATTCGCGTTGTATTTCGGCATTCGTTGCTTGGTTGTTGGGAACTCTCTAACGCTGTCACTTGTTTTGATGCGTTAGCTATTCGAGGGAGAGCGAGCTTCTTCCATTAGAAAGTATCGAGTTTTAGCGCGCGCTATGGTTTGTGGCCCACGCATGGTCCATTTTCGATTTAGGGTAGTTCGTTCCAATAGTAAACGATTCTTCTATACGATCTTGCACCGGAGTTTATGAATGACTTCCTTAAATATCCAATACCCTTTTTCTGATGATACACACACATCTCGCATTTCCCCTTTGTATACATTACCGTTGGTATACCATTTTTGACTTATTCCATCAGATTTTGACTCCACTGATGAGACTTAAGAATTTGATGCTATCTCTTTGCCTCACCCCTTCTCCCCCTCTGGAAATTAGAAATAAATCGACATCTTTTTCATCATTGAATCTCACTCGATGCGTTTCATGAAAATACATTTATCAGCAGGACAACTGCACAAGTAGCAAAAATGATTTGTGAAATTGCAAGTAGTGAAAATCATGGAGCGGACATCGATATTTACAATCACCGGTAGCGAATTCTGTTCAAATGGAGGGCGTTAGCTTACAATATGGAAGAGTTGGAAACATGAGCCCGATTCTCCTAATTTCGGATACTCGACGAGTGAAGAGGATGTGTGAAATTCAGAAAACCGGACTCTTTCTTTTTTAAACCGCAAAATATTAAACAATTCATGTATTTGGTGCGAGTGGATTTAAATCAGTTAGCGATACGAAAATAGTCAACTGAAATAAATTTGTGTGTTTGATGTCCAAATGAGGGGTAAGGGAGGGTGACGAGAAAATGCCCATATCTCCCTTCAGATTTGGGTCGGCAAGACTGTAGCTTGTCTCGATTACGGTAAGATACGGTGGATGGAATACGGTAATACAACGGGTGACGAAAGTACAATAGACGAGCGGGGAGTGTGGGAAGAATGGAGTTGTGTGAGTAAACGGAAGTTAATCAAACCGTAGTGTGCATCTTTTCTGTGGTTTTCTCAGTTTACGAGCGGAACAGTAAAATATCATGTTTTGCTTGGCCTCTGCCGGGTTTCTAATGGGCGATTACGGTAAACTACAGTTGATGTGGTGGGAAAAAAAACTGAGCAAAGTCAGTTATCAATGCTCGGCCTCGGTGGGTTTTCGGGTGTTCTCACTGCAGTCGACTACGGTATTCCTTCTGATCCATTCGTCCTCCGTCCACTCACAAGCGTCGCCCCGAATGAAGATGCAGAAGAAGATGTCGGTGACTACCTGCAATAATCACATGATGTCCAGGCTAAATTGAATTCCAGAAAAGACCAACACCTAGACACGCAAAATTTTCGATTTCTCTAACAATAAATCTCTGCCAAAATTTGTATAGCAGATGTGTACTCGCACTTTCGCCCCTTCTGTCCACTTCTATGTGTGAATACGCCTAGTTCCGTACTCGCAGTACAGTATCAAATTGTCTCTAAAAAGGTGGAAAGCCAGTTGTCGATGGGTATTACTGGTGAGATACCGTACCTGGACGGCGAGTGTGATGACGAATACCCATCGCCATTCGTCTTGAGTGTTGTTGGGGGTGAGTGCATTGACGATGAAAGGGACGACGATCATTGTGAGTGTGAGCATCAGAGAGATGTTCCCGGTCACGAAATGACTGTAATTTTAAAAATATATTAAAAATTTAAAAAAAAAATTATACGTTTATGTACAGTTTCATCCCTCCTTTTCCCGTATCACCCGTGTCAAAGAAAGGATGCGAAATTCCTCTCCCTTGTGATCCCTTTCCAAATCTCTACTGCTCCCACTCCATCTGCATCTTTATTTTCTAGTCCACTACCGTATACCGCCGTTAAATTTCGAAACGAGGAGCGCGCGAATTCAAATTTTGCACATACCTGTACTGCTTGGAGATGACGGGGCCGGCCTTGAAGAAGCCGCCCGTCGTCGCGCCGAGAATGCCCGCAGCCCCTCCGATCAGAAGCATGTTGAAGTACTGTAATCGATGCCTATCGACAACTGCTTTTTAGGGTACCTTTTTAGGACTAGCCGGGATGTGTTGAGGTTAAATACACTACGCTCTATGCGTACACTACGCTCTATGCGTAAACTACGCTCTATGCATAGTTCTGGGTGCAGGTTCGGTCCAGGGGGAGCTCGGTAGCCTGCTCCAGGTTCGGTCCAGGGGAAGCTCGGTAGCCTGCTCCAGGTTCAGTCCAGGGGGAGCTCGGTAGCCTGCTCCAGGTTCGGTCCAGGGGGATCTCGGCAGCCTGCTTCAGGTTCGGTTCAGGGGGACCCTGGCAGCCTACTTCAGGCTCGGTTCAGGGAGAGCTCTGTAGCCGGCTTCAGGTTCGGATCAGGGAGGTGGACTCGGTAGCCGGCTCCAGGAACAGTCCAGGGGGGAAGTTAGTATGCTGGGGAATGTTAATCTCTAGAAAGAGTACTGGCTTATTACGTTGCAAAATGCTCGTGAGGCTGAGAGCGATCGAAATTTCTCAACGGAAACGCAGGATACCGTGTGTTGATTTCCCTGACGTGTTCGAACACGTTTCCGACATCGCAAAACACTTTTCCTGTGATCCCCTACGCTCTGCGAATCAATTGGGAACTTTTCGAAATTTTCGTTTTTTTTCACGTTAAAACGTGTTAGAACACGTTCAGACACGTTTCTGACATCGCAAAACACTTTTCCTGTGATCCCCCACGCACTGCGAATCAATTGGGAACTTTTCGAAATTTTCGATTTTTCAAGTTAAAACTCGGCAAAACAGGTGAAAACGCGTTTTACGGTACTCAAAAACGTGCTAGAACGGTTTCTGGCACTTGCGAAAAATGCGGCAAAAGGTTTGCCCGCGACGGGGGTCGAACCTGGGGGTCTCGGATTCAAAGTTTGGCTCGTAACCCACTTGGCTATGGATTTGGTTAATTACATTTTGTAAAATGTGAAAGGTATTCTGGTCGGTTATCATATGCAAAAGGATCTGGGAAGATTGATTGAGTTTGAAGCGATTTATAGCGAAAACACGAAAAGTTCCGTCACGCGGTTAAAACTCGGCAAAACAGGTGAAAACGTGTTTCACGGTGCTCGAAAACGTGCTAGAACGGTTTCTGGCACTTGCGAAAAATGCGGCAAAAGGTTTGCCCGCGACGGGGGTCGAACCTGGGGGTCTCGGATTCAAAGTTTGGCTCGAAACCAACTTGGCTATGGATTTGGTTAATTACATTTTGTAAAATGTGAAAGGTATTCTGGTCGGTTATCATATGCAAAAGGATCTGGGAAGATTGATTGAGTTTGAAGCGATTTATAGCGAAAACACGAAAAGTTCCGTCACGCGGTTAAAACTCGGCAAAACAGGTGAAAACGTGTTTCACGGTGCTCGAAAACGTGCTAGAACGGTTTCTGGCACTTGCGAAAAATGCGGCAAAAGGTTTGCCCGCGGCGGGGGTCGAATCTGGGGGTCTCGGATTCAAAGTTTGGCTCGTAACCCACTTGGCTATGGATTTGGTTAATTACATTTTGTAAAATGTGAAAGGTATTCTGGTCGGTTATCATATGCAAAAGGATCTGGGAAGATTTTCCTTATATTTTTTAAATATAAGGAAAATGCGAAAAAATGTCCGTCACGCGAACGGAAAAAAACAGACAGACAGACAGACAGACACAATGATTTCCTATAAGTGGAGGAACTATCGATTACTAGTCTATTTACGCAATCACCCTATAGTGTTCCAAGGACAGTTCAAAGCGCCAGAAAGGGGTTGGGAAAGCTAGAGATGGCAACAGGGAAAGATACTCTCTAGCTTTCTAACCCGCTCCCTACACCATTGCGGATGTTTGGGACTCACCTTGGTTTCGCTGCTCATGCATGCTAGTACTGCAAAGCAGATGGCCGAGCCAATAAAGGCGACGGAATTGAAGACACGGAATTTGTTGACCTCGGAGATGAACTTGATACGGTCAGAGATGAAACCTGCACGAGAATTATGTAGGATCTCCTGAAAGGGGCCAGAGTGAGAGAGCGTGCGGCTCATTTTACTCCCACTCTCTCGCTCCCTGCCTCCTTAAGGGATGTTACACAGAGGCAGAACAACCAACGTCGGGATTTTCCACAATGGTAAAGTTCAAGCTCATTTGTAAAGCTATTTAAATGATCTCACCACAAATGAGTTTCATGAGAAATTGTGCCAGCGGAGGAATGGCTGCAGAGAAACCAGTCGAGTGGGTGGAGAAACCCAGCACTGCAATTAAACATTTTGAAATTCGAATAAATTTAGCACTTTAGTTTAAAATCAAATGTGCAAAGGTTGGTAATGATGAGCAAGTGAAAGATCTTTTTTTCTAACCAGTCACATCTCACAAGCAATCTCATTCTGGACCCTTTTCCGGAGATCGTAGTGTGTAATGTTGCTGTAATAAAGTGTGCACTAACCTGCAGACAGATATATGGGCGAGTAGAGGAACATGAGGTTGACTGCGGTGAAATTACCAATGGCCGCAATCCACACGGCCCACACTGCCGGCGTCTTCATAATAGCCCAGTAGGGAATCACCTTGATCATCTTCTTGCTGCAAATTTACAACTTAAAAAAATATACATAAATTTAAATTTAAATATAAAATAGTTTTGACCGACTTCCGATTGTGACGCTACTCTAGTAAAGATAAATAGATAATTTAAATTAATTAAGTAATTAAACCAACTCGACGGTTGCCTTTCCGGTTGCGATCTTGCCCGTTTCCACTGGGCCGACGAACGGGTGCTTCTGAAATAAGACATGATCAAATATCAATCAATACATTTCAATACCAATCAATATCCAATCGGGCAGCGAAAAATATTTTTATGGGACATGGCCTGCAGGAGCGAAAGTACGAGAAACAGAGAAAAATCCTCCCTCTTTTCGCATCTGGCCCCCTGGAGGTTACGAATCAGGGGGAAGGTTACGGTAGAGCCTACCGTACCTGCGGCGAGTTACGGTAGAAGATGCCGTAGACGACGAATAGCACCAGACAGACCACACCGTGCGAGTAGAAAACGGATCTGCACGTGATCGATATTTGATTTTTTTTTAAATATATAATTATTCGTTCTATTTTATTTTAATATACAAGAATGTATTACTATCACAGTTGTATTTTCTTAATTTTAACAAACAAATATATATATATATATATATATATATAATATTTGAACACTTACGACCAGGAGAAAGCAGTGCAGAGTGCGCCCGAGACGGGGTTGGTGATGGCCGGAGAGAGCTGCACGTAAGCGACTAGCACCGACACGAAGAACCCAGTCTGCAATATTACGTAGTGATGATGCAATACATTCGGGATTGCCAATATGACACAATTCCTGACACAATTCCTCTCTATTTTTGCATGGTCTTGCTTTGGAATAGCACTTTCCAAATGTAGTTGGAACGTTCAGGGGTCATGGGGCGAGAGAAGGTGAGACAATTAGAGAAACAATTTAGATTCCCCGCTCTCTCTCTCGTCGCTTGGCCCCTTTCTGGGTGTACCTGCTTGAAGTAGGTCCATCTGCTGCAGAAGGCGCCGATCACGGGGAAGTTTCCGGCGAATCCAATGCCCTGAAGAGATCAAAGATCAAAATTCAAAGTTCAATGGCCAGACGAACTTTGTTATTTCCATTTTTTTTTAAAGTAATATAACTTACTTGGAAGACTCGTGCGACCAGCAACCACACGTAGCCCGCCTGCAAAAAAAAATTTTTTTTGTTGAAAAAATCAATTGTCAATCAGCCATATACTATTTACAGCAATCAGTCTTTTTGTTTATTGTCGATAAACTACCGTACCCGGATAGCGGTCGGCATGAGAATCGTCGCAACTGCCGAGGTGAGACCGAGCAGCGTGAATACGGTACTGAAAGAGTGGTGTTATCGATCCATCACACTAAATTGCACATATTTATTTGTATCCCTCTCTGGAGGCGTGTCGAGATGCTTCGACACCTCCAGAATTGGGACAGGAACAAGAACATGCGATAACAGTTATTTCGATGTTACACTCTCTCTTACTAAACAGACCCCGTTTTGGAGATTTGATCATGCATTACGTCATCCTTACGCAATATCTCGGTGAACTCACCGAATGCCGACTCGATTCACTATGGCAACGACGATTTGATTGCAGATGAGAGCGGCGATGGCGACCACAGAAGTGATCCACGAGTTTTGAGCTGTGATTATCGATTAATTAGTCGTTTTCATTATCGTATTTGCACTAATCATAAGAATTCTACTATAAATTCGCAGGAACCGATCAACCCTAAAGAACCGCGTTGGAAATAATATATCGTGTCAGAACGGGAAGGGTCTCTCATCTCCAAACAATCTATCGCCCCGCAACTCCTTCTGCAGTAGGGTCTGCATTTTGAATCTTAGTGCGAATCTTGAATCATTGCTCAAAAAGTCGAGCGGTCGAAGACTCAAAATGAATCCTCACTTTTCAACAAAGATTCATTTGAATCTTGGTCGATTTCTATTGAATTTCGAATTTTTTTACGGCGGTTTTTTCCACATTGTGTTACTACCATCTATATGGTGCCCCAGTCCAATAATCAGATCTCATGCTACTTCCGGTGGACACCAGCTAAAGAATATTCCGAAAGTACACGCATTTAAATTTTCTATTTTCATGTTGAGTTTCACTCCACTCTTTTAAGAGTTTTGTTGTTTAAAATTCACTTTTCTCTTAAAAATGAGCTCGACCGGTCAACGAAGATTCAAAATGCAGACCCTATTCTGCAGGTTCGGAAATGGGTGACTAGTAGAAGACATCGTGCCAATTGCGGTGTGACAGTAGGATGGCCATTATACAACTCGAATTGGCTCGCTTGAACCCGGCTTTGCATCGCATTAGTTTGACCGTGTATTTCAAAGAGAAAGGCCGGATGAATGCTGTGTGGTAATACCCTGTATAGTTCTATGAAACGGTCAAAGAATTGTGTTTTGGGAGAAAGATCAAACATCTAAATCTAGAGAGATCCACCAACGGTATCTCGGAAATCTGTCCCGTCCTGTCGGTAAAGGCAACATAGACTTGATTCCAAATTTCAGAAAGAGATCAGGGGTGTGCTCCCTTGTAAGTTCGAGGTGGACTCTCTCACTTTCCCGCACTTTCACACTCCTTTCTTGACGAACCTTTGGTGTACGAGTAGGTGTCGGGTTGGTCGGTGAGGTTGCCGAATGGATCTGCCGTCTCGTTAACTGGCTTGGGCGCCATGCAGATTACCGCAAAGTTGAAGGTGAGGATGTTGGACCTGCAAAATGAGCACAATTTAATCGAAATGGTTTGCAAATTAAACAATTTACTAGCAGAGTGTTCCAATTCCAATTTCGACAGAAATGTATACAAATCGCAGAGTGTTCCCGAAACCCTGTTTTATTTCTAGCATACCCCTTGCGTAAAACGTGTGAACATGAAAAATTTGGCAAAATTTTAAAAAAAATATATAAAAATGGATAATACCGTACCAGATGCTCGTGAGACAGAGCAGGACGAGGATCATGACGACGAAGCGAGTTCGCGTGCCAAAGATGGCAATGTATCGCTGGTTAGCATCCTCCGGGCTACCGTACATCTCGCGCTCCTAGAAAATCAATAAATAGGAATATCGATCAATAATTTCGCGTTGCGAGCTGCGTAAAGTGTACAGTGAGGTGGGGAATCAGAAAGAAACGGCTTGGTCCAAGCCGCTTGGAAATGATTATTTTGCAAACGAAAAATCTACAACGTGTGATTCAGCGCCTCCAGAAAGAGGTCAGGCCTTGACCTGTTTCTGCTGGATTTGGAGGATTTTGGAAGGGGTTCTCTGGGGGGCGTAACTTCATGCAAAAAAGAGCTTGTTCTAGGTAGGATGCGCGATAAAACCGCCCGCGCCTCACACTATTATCACTGCTATCTATCACTCACTTGACTGTGTTCCGCAAAAGGGGATTAGAGTGCGGGCGCATATATTGCGGACAGAGAGATTTCAAGAGTGATCGACGATTTGTGGACCGTTTTACCACGGGAGATCATTACTCTTTCTCTTTCTCTTTCTCTTTCTCTCTCTCTCTCTCTCTCTCTATCGCTCTCCTCACCTCATCTCTCCATTTCCGAACACTCTCACATTGGATGCGAATAAATGACCACAACAAAAGAGATGGGGCGGTAACTATTTCCGACTGTAATCGACGGCCAAAATACATCATTCGAAACAAGGTGAGGGCGAGATAGATAGTGACACAGATGACTACAGAGCGCGTGAAATTGGAGGGTCAGACAATCAGATACGTTTTTCCGGTAATTAGCAACAATGAGAGGCGTTACTTCATTACACAGCGACGTGAAACCTCCAGAAAGGGCAAAGGGCAAAGGGCGATAGAGTGTGCGAAAGTCAGAGGGTCTCTCACCCCTTTCTGGAGGATGTGACCGGGGTGTGGACGTGCAATGGCAAGAAGTAATCAAACTGAGGGTGGAAACTTTCATTGAACGCAACACACAGGAAATTGAGGGAAACCCATTGGTTTTGTCGGTTGAAAGTTGGGAGGGAAGGGCAATTGTCTCGCCCTCTCTCTACCTCGAAAACACGATCTCTCAAGCGAGAGGGACGAATCAGAGATCACATAGTCGAGAGATAGCCACGGGGTAGGTCAAGCCCCAGAGAGGAGAGGGAAGAGTTCAAGAAAGGGGTGAGGGGTTAGAGAGTGTGTGATTATGAGAGACTTTCCTATCAGCCTATCACCTTCTCTGAGGTAAGAATGGGCAGTGGAATGATGCGAAGATTAAATAAAGGGAATGAAAAGGCCGGCGGTGAATGAAATAACTCCGAATATGTCCCATGTCACGGCCGGAACTTGCACTTTACAGTAGCACTTTGCGCATGCGGTAATCATACTCATAAAATATTGGTCATATGAAGATGGGTGGGTTATGCGAGGTGAAACAACTATCCTTGATATACCCCACACTTCATAGCGCACCAGAAAGGGGTTTGCGTCGGGAGAGTGTGTGTGAAAGTGAGAGGGCATGTTCACTTTGCCACAATTACTGGTGGGTTGGGAACTGTTTGACCCCGGTCTCTCAGTTTTCGCAAACATAGAGAATCATGATCACTTGTTTTCTTCTCTTTACCCTTTGATCAATTAGGAAAACAGGAAGCTGGTGATTCTTATCTTTCCCTGATAACAGTGATACGAACTTTGAAATTTACGAGTTTTTCACTATCGGTGGGCGCGAATCTTTTGACACTCACTGACCTCCAGAAAGGGGTCGAGTGCTGAAAATGAGAAAAGAAGCCTTCGCACACCCACAATCTCTCTCTCCGTATCTATTTTCGGGAGGGAATGCGGTGGAAACTATGTGAGATAACAACTCGAATAGGTACTCTATCCATATGGTTCCAAATCTACAGAGAATTCGGGAGTGACAGATGCAGAAATCGGTTGGTAGACAATTATACAGCACAAAATAGAAAATAGCACACATCCTTTCACCCTCAAACCTCCAGAAAAAAGGATCGAGTAGCTCCCACACGTCCGTTACTTGCCCCTTTCAAGTGATTTGGAATTATCTGATTCACTAGTCACTAAAGATGGCAAATGTGCACGCGTGCCGATTCTAGTCGAGTGCGAGGTTCGCCACCTCTCTGTGAACTCTCTCTCTCTCTCTCCCTATATCTCTTGGATAATCGCCATGTGTATCAATAGACAGGTACATTGGCCATAAGAGACGCGTCATTTCCGGTAAGGAAATATCAAAAAAATCAAGTTTGGGATATAACAAGCTTTCATATTTCTATGAATCAAACATTAAGAGAACTGAATGGACTAAAATTATCACTATTTCGCTTTACTCCGATTATTTCAGGTAGTTTTGATTTGAAAACAAAATTGAAAAAAAGTGAACTACAGTTCTTTTTGCGATGACTCACAAGATTGACAGATAAGAAAAATTAACTAACTGATCACTTATCAGTAAAAAAATGTCGTCCGATAAGAAATGTACTGATAACAGACGTTGTCGACAAATCGGAAGTGTGAAAAACATAATTAGTTCGAACCTCCTGAAAGGTTGTCGGGAACATAAATATTTTGTTTTACGCACTCTTTCGAATGTGAGACTTTCGGGAAAAATTTGTACTGGGTGAATGAACTCTCCCTTTTCGAACACGAAATACATTTCGAGTCATCAAGAAACTTTTTTTTGAATTCATAAAATTAAATTCCAGAACGTGACCTGGTCTTTGGAATGACGTGCAGAGGGACCGACCCAAGGAATAACGGAAACCAGGAACCCAGTACCAAAGACACCCAGGAACCCGGGAAGCCGGGACGAAATAAATTCTGGAACCCAGGATGGCCGAGTCAATCGACGCAGGAACTACCTCAACCAACTGATAGTGGAGGGGCGACGATTCTGTTTTCGTCCTTTGTACAACCCATGAATTCACCGAATATAGTAGGGGGAATAGAGAGCGTATGAGCAAGCAAACTTCGAACGATCAACGATGGGGAACGTTGATTCAATGTTATCGACTTGTCCTACCTTTCTGTCGCCCCCACCACAGTAATCCCCTCCCATTCTGCCATAAAACAAAAGCCAGATATTGCCTAGGGATGACGCAATTTAGAGAAAAATATGCACACAAACCAGGTCAGTCGTGACCCCGGTGATTCCGTGATTTTCCCCGCCCTTGTGTACTATCAATAACCGTGTGCCATCACAATAGCGTCTGTTTGTGTTGAATATTTGAAAGAAAACGGAACTGAAAAGTGAGAATAGATAGACGATGTGATCTACAATCTATGGAAGTTCGGTGTGACCCATTACCCATTTTTCAATTCACAAAATTTCGCCTTTTTTGGGAAGAGTCGTAAACGGCAATCTACCATCGACCAAAACACGGTGAGTGTGTGAACGGAAGTTGTAATAGTGTTACGAATGTGTGATCTACACTATTACAAATAATGTCTCTCTTCCGTACTATATGTTTTTTGTTGTTTTTAGTCCATTTTTTTTTATTTCTGAGGAGAGCTTGTGAGTTTGAGATACGGTGATCTACAATATCTCTTACAATATCTCCGTATTTTGCACTTTGAAATATAGTCGCGTTTCTTTCTCCGAATCCGATTAGCACGTCATCTGAGCAAAACATCTGAGACTGCCGGTTTTTCAATGCTCCGCTTATTCCCTCCTTTGAAAACTCTCTTGAGACGATGCTGATAAGCTTTTTGGACACGGGCTTTCCCATAATCGATGAGCATCACTTGATACACATTAACACACACTCGACTCCAAAATCGCCGGTGGTCGGAATAGTGGCACTTTCCGCCGCATAGTTCGCGGCCATATACTACTTGTTCGACCACTTTTGGCTGCTAGTTCATCCAACCGACCACTAGTCCGACCATCAATAAAAGTTCTCTTGGATTGGCTATTAGTCCTACAATCACGTGCTACTACTCCGACCAATCGACCACTCTGGTATTTATTTCCATGCTGGATCCCGGTATAATCCGTGTTTCCAGCCTGGAATCAGACAGGAATCCAGCCTGGAGACGTTTCCAGGTAGGATCCCGGTATAATTTCCAGCCTGGATCCCGGTATCGCGCGATTTCCAGCCTGGATCCCGGTAAGAAATTGGAAGATTCCAGCCTGGATCCCGGTATATTTCCAGCCTGGAATCAGACAGGGATCCAGCTAGGAAAAAAAACCAGAGGACGTCTTAGGCAGCCGGCGATTCTAGAGAACTTTCTAGAGGCAGTTATCACAAGGATCAAGACGATTACGTCAACTGAAAAGGGAATAGTTGATTGTTCCACACTCTCTCACTTCTGACCCCTTTCTGGGGATACTCAAATCAAGTGGGAATGCCAAGCATGCGATAAGAAGAGAAAGAGGATACCGCTTAAATATCAGCAAACCAAAATAGCGTGTTCTTTTGGGTAGGAGGGGTGCCATTTAATGCAGCGGCATGGTAATGCTCTTTGTATACTTTGATTTTCGAATTTGACTGGCTGTTGAAATGCACGAGATAAAAAGATTTTACATTTTTGATAGAGCTCGAGAATGACCAGTTCAAAAATGGAACACTCCATTATCGAATCGCGATCTGTTGCGGTTTGCCTATTTTTTTTAAAAATAAAACACATATTTGAAAATTCTTTATGCACACGGAAACGCACCACGGGGACAAGCACATAATATGACAGATAAACAACAAATGTACAGTTTGTTTCACGCAATAATTTTGAGAAATGTATTCTCAAAATTCCTGTCGAGTAAACTCGGGCTGTTCCATGTCCTTAATCACAGAGGCACCGTGCGATTTATCGATTTTCGTCCACTCGCATGGCTCCCCCTTGACGAAAATGCAGAAAATGAGATTGGTGACGATCTGCAAAGGTCGTTTTGGTCGCTGCACTCGGCGCACCGCAACATCACACCACGGCACAGGTCAGGAGTGAGTAAAGAAATGAGAAGAAGTCTTTCCGATTCGCATACTCTCTCGTTCCCGGCCCCTTCTTGGAGGATCGCGGACTCACCTCGATTGCGGCGATAATGAAGAAGACGATTCGCCACTCATCCTGAAATTCGATTTTTTTTAATTAAAAAGAAAATATTTTGTGATTACCTGAGTATTATTGGGCGTTAGGGCGTTGACGATAAATGGTACGACAAACATTGTGAGTGGGTGCATGAACGAAAAGCTGCCGGTAACAAAATGGCTGCAAGAAGTAACATAAATGTATCTATAAATCAAGTACTGTACCTGTACTGCTGACTCAATACAGGTGCGGCCTTGAAGAACCCTCCAGTGGCGACCCCGAGTGCACCCGCGGCAGCACCAAGTAGAAGCATGTTCGCGAACTTAATAATGGCTTTCTGTGGGATCTGCGAACCTTTTTCGAATGTTTCGTGAAACGGGAATCCAGCAAACAATTTGTCCAGAGCTTCATTTTATATGTTTGGAGTTGTAAGCGTGACATCGCCACTATCTGGGAAACTACGAGAACAGCATTTTATTTAGCAGCGGAATCTGATCGAAAGTGATGAACAAACAAACAATTAAATTACTTAGATTAAACTTTAGTTAATTACTTTTGTCTCGGAGGGCATGCAGCCGAGTACGATGAAGAATACTGCGGAACCAAAGAAAGCGACCGAATTGAAGATGCGGAACTTGTTCACTTCTGAGACGCAATGAATTCGATCCGAAATGCCACCTGGGAAATATTATAAATTCACAAACACTCATCCAAAATAATAAAACGTTCCGCTCCTAAGAAACAGATACAGCTGCGAGAGAGCATGAGAAAGCGCGAGACGCGCCGAGGTATAGAAAGAGAGTACACCACTAGTAGTCCACTAGTATGAACGTATCATTTTAAAGTTGTAATACCCGGTCTCTTTCTAGATGATGCCAAAACAAAATTCCGTAATGGTTCCAAAAAAACTGAGGAAATGTGTGTTTCTCGAATTTGAAGATATCTACACAAAATTATACCACAAATGAGTTTGGCGGCGAATTGTGCTAGTGGAGGGAGAGCTGCTGAGATGCCCGTTGAATTCTCAGAGTAGCCAAGCACTGCAAACGGGTAGTGATGTCATTCTCAGGTAAACGTGGAAAGTAGCAAATTGTCGGAACCTATTAATGAATGGGAGAACGGAGAAACAACGATATACTAATAATGTAAGCCATGTGGCCCTTCCTGCTTCTGGTTGTATGGTTAGGAAAAGAATGTTTGATCTACTAAAAAAAACTGACCTGAGGAAAGATAAACCGGCGAGTAGAGGAACATGAGATTCACTGCGGCGAAATTACCGATGGACGCAATCCACACAGACCAGATGGAGGGAGTGCGAAGAATGGAGAGATACGGTATGTGACGGGCAGCAGACTTACTGCAGTTAGCAAATTACGGTGTCTCCAGAACTGATCAGGATAGAGAAAACTAGTATAATAGTAAAGAGAAATAAATAAAAGAGCTAATAAGAGCTAACAATTTAGCTAATAAACTGACTCGGTGTTCTTTTGCCGGGACACTTTGTCGCACTCGGGTTGGCCCACGAACGGGTGTTTCTGAACAGAAAACAAATTTTATTTTGTTCACTACTCTAATTATCATTGAACAGTAATTATCTGTGTCTGAGATGAGATGAGAAGGAAATTTAGAGAGCAGAAATTCATCAAATGCAGTGCTAAATCCGACCCTGAAGCGGTAACATTGAAATTGAAACTGACTTCGGGAGAATTGCGGAAGAATAAAGTGTAAACAGCGAAGAGACCAATGCACACCGAACCGTGGATGTAGTAGACCGATCTGAGATTGTTTAATCCATATAAACTTCCAAATCCCTTCTAACAAACGGGAGCCCGAAAAAAAACAGAATTTGAGATGTTAGTTAACGGCTATAATTCTGATCGGTGTGATAATATGTGAGGAACTCGTCAGTGGTTGATCTTTGATCTCCCTACTCACTGCCATGACACCCCTTCGCAGAGTGCTCCCGACACGGGCATTGTGATGGCGGGGGCGAGTTGGACAGAAGCGACGAGAGTAGACACGAAGAGACCCGTCTGAACATGATATTTTCTAGGGCTGTTCTAAAACTTTTTCCGGTTCTAAGTTGGTATAACTCCCATGCAGAAAATGCACACATGTCCAGTCTTGAAATAGATACTAGAATGGAGCAGAAAGGATAGATTATAGAGATTTCCTTTTTTAAGCGTATCTGTTCGCATCAAAACCAACGAAAGAATTACTATTTTATAGCTTTTTGAAACTGGTCAAGCAGACCTGCTTCCAGTAGGCCCAACGAGCGCAGAAAGAGCCGATTACGGGGAAATTGCCGGCGAACGCGACACCCTGCAAGGAAGAAATGTTCAGGGGATATTTAAAAATAAATAAATAAACAACTTTTAATTTAGATAATTACCTGGAACCCACGCGCTACCAAAAGCCAGGCGTAGCCACCCTGTAATAATCCTGTATTTTTAAAATATATTATTTGGATATCGCTTTATCGCAACAAATCGCCCAACCTCGATCGCAGTCGGCATAAGAATAGTGGAGATGCCTGAGATCAGGCCCAGCACCGCGAATATGGTCCTGAACGGAAGGGCGTTTAGGTACGGTAGATCACGCGGATGACCTACCGTATGCCGAATCGATTGATGGCCAGTGTAACGGGGATGTTGGCGCATAGTGCAGTGAGGGCGACAATCGACGTTCGGAACGATTTTTCAACTGCAAGAAACATTGTATCATTCACACTACGACGCTCCAAAAAGAGGTCAACAGTGGGGCAAATTGATCGTGTGACCCGTTTAGGACGCTCGGAATCATCCGCACTTGCTGCCCTATTTGTGTCCTTGCAACGAGGATTTAAGTGCACTGTAAATTCGCGAAATCTCCCAGTTATCGACCGTATTGACATTGCGAATGGAGAATCTGTGGAAGTTGATAGATCGCAAATCCGCTTACACTCCGAATACACGCACACAATTTGGCACAAACATTCTCCGGAGTACTTCACGTTATGTGTTGTATTTCAGGTACATGTATTGAAATTTATAATTTTGTCAGAAAAAAATCAAGTTCGTTTTCATTAGATTGTATACACAAAAATGGATGATCTATTCGAAAAAAACACTTTCGGATAAATCCTTTTCACATGAAATTGCGCTCAAACGACGCCCACTACTCGAAAACCCCATAACAATCCTCGTACTCCGCATTTTTTACACCACCATTCATAACTATCGACGTTGTTGTGCGGCTCTTTCTGCGATTTCGAAAAATGCACTAGGCTTCTGTTATTGATATTTACTCTATAGTTTATAAAGCTATTTGCGATATCAGAAATGGTAGGTCATAATGTAAACTCACAAGAGGAGAGCACCGTAGGATCGGTGAAGTAATTGAGATTTGAGTCACTGCTGTTGTCGTCCTCTATGCAGATGATCGTGAAGTTAAACGCCAGAATGTTCGACCTGATAATCGTCATTTATCGATTGATTACGTACTTACCGTACACCACACGATAAAAAATGGGCGTTCAAAAATCAATAAATACATTAGTCCATTACTTACCAAACACTGGTGAGACAAAGCATGACGAGTACCATCACCACGAATCTCGCGCGTGTTCCGAATATGGCAAAATAGCGCCGATCCGCCTCGTCTTGTGTTGTGAACATTGTATCTGATATATATATATATATATATATATATATATATATATATATATATATGTACTTCATTCTAAACATCGTTTCTTGTGAACAGGAATAACTGAACATCGAGTGAGAAAATGCTTGGATAAAATGTTCATGAGTTATGCAAATGTGAGAAATACGAGTGTACAAAGAGATTTAGCGAACGTCGAATAATTGTTAGAGGACGATTAGGGATTCGCAGAATCTCGTCAAGTATTTCTACTTTTCTGCTGCTACATGCAGAAGAAAAACACAAGCGCAAAGTGGGCGAGAAACAGTAGATGCAGAGAGGAAGAGAAGAGGGAAGAGGAGAATGGGAGAATGGAACGATGGTACTCTCGATATGAATTGAATGACAGTAAAAGAGTTGGATAATGGAGTGAGATAACCATCATCCCGATCAATAATTCAAAGTTTACAAAAACAGTCCATTTTATAAAAAAATTTCCACTTTCTGACTATCAAACACGTCCAGACAGCTTTTTGAGGCTTCAAATGCTACTTATGTAGTAAAATTGCCGATCAGTTGCCGCCCCTTCCCTCTCTATTCCTACTGTCTAGTTTGTTCAAGTGATTGGCAATTGATAGGTGATGATCAGATGCAATCCAATAAACAGTTAGGCACACATTCTACGACCCGGTTCAGTCTCCAGAAAGGGGGTCGCATGTGAGAGAGACGGTTACATTGAAAGGGGTTCTCTTGCTATTGATATCTCTTCCGCCGTTGACCCCTTTCTGGAGGTTGCGCTGGACCATGGAACGATGTTCCACGAGATGGTTAGATATTTGCGACGAGTACAAACGCAAACACATAACCTCACGTGAGAAGCACCCGTTGATTGCGAATCGAATTGAATGAAGTTAAAAATCAAACAACGCGGAATAAAATCGAAAATAGAAACCAGTCTGATCAAGTGAACTACCTGAGACGGATTCTGATTGAAATCATCGACTTAGTAGATGTTCGGGCGTTTAGAGGCATGGCCTTTTGAAGCTCCGTTTAGGAACACCGGAAATAATTGCTAAGCGCTCTGTAACAAAGATGCGAAAGGAAATTTACAGGAACGAAAATCTCGCTGCTGGCCAGGTTCCGAATCGTACAGTCTCCCTTATAAGCCGATAGGTTCTCGGTCGAGGGAATGAGAAGCGTGTGATAAGGCGAACGTAATGTACGGATTAGCTCTTATCTAGATATCGACACACCAAAATAGCGTGTTCTTGGCACCTTTAAAATCTCTGTAGTACGTAAAGAATGTTTGTTGCTGATAAAAAAATCCGGGAATGATTTCATTGCTTCATTGGCATGGATTAGAAAAGGGGGCAATGATTAGAAAGAATCGTCGAGACAATAGACACAAAACAATGGAAACAGATGAAGTCGAGCTGATCATTGTCAATTCACAAAGAAATCGCATTGTTCAAAACGTCCAGGATTGGCCCGGGGGGGGAGGCAGGGTGTATTTCACACACTTTCGACTTGACACCTTTCTGGAGATGTGGGATGGAGTCTTTGCAACTGAAATATCAGAGAGCGCGCTACGACAAGAGAGGTGAATAGCCATTTCTTGACCCCTTTCTGGAGTGCTGTGTGATTTTAGGGATGAAAAGCACACTGACGTCCGTCGACGAACAATTTGATCACAAGACACGACAACACCAAGTGCGATGTCGTCATTGAACTTCCAACTTCCATCGACCATAACTGTGTTGACTCAGTATTGTGAGAGGAGAAGGGGGGGGGTCGTATCAGCGATTTATGAATAGTATGGAATACGTGCTGGTGCACGTGAAGTCGAAGAGAGCATACACCATTTAATCCTGGAAAATAGTGAATGAAATATGCCGAAGGAATATTGTGAAACAGAACTTTCATTCATACATATTTTAATTCACTCAATTGCTTTTTTTATATCCCGGTTCCTCGTTAAAAAAAACACAAAATACGCATTTTTTTTAATTTTTGGAATAGATTTTTTCAAAGTCCACTGTCGGGTGGAACTATGGAACATGACATTTCGGGAATTCAAATCTCAGTCTCACCATTTCGGAAAACGTAACATTGAATGTGGACAAGTAACACATCATTTCATTGTCCGCTCAAGCTTCCAGAAAGGGGTTTGAAGTGAGAGAATGTGTAAATTGAATTTTCTCACTTTTGTGCACTCTAACAAGCTTGTAAGCTTGGTCTCTCTCTGTAGGTTAGGAATAGTGACGGCTTCGCAAAAACTATCTCTCTTCGTTTCGCACACTCTCTCATTGGTCTAACCGACGAGATAGTGTGCACAATGAAGAGGACATTTCTAGCCATCCCAAGTTAAGAATAATGTTGTGAAGTGGCCGAATTGATGTGTACTTCTCAACTGTTCTTCCACTCTCTTAGTACTTCCACCTCGCCCTCGTGGGATTAGCGCGAGATTGATCAAATATTATGATTACACCCATTGAATTGAGGGGGAGGCGGACACAGGTTGTTATCCTCTCTGGTGAGAACTCTTGTGGAGCCTCCGGTTGAAAGAGGCAGTGAAGTGGACGAAAACAGACGCATTTGCGTCAATTGGAGCAGATGTGCAGGGAGATCGACGAACAATCACAATGATTACAATTGTTTATTAGTCTAGGGATTTCATGCGAATTCTTCGTAGAGATTTTTGATATAGCCAACGGCAGACAAACTAAGAATATCGAAAGTGATTTATTTAGGTTCGTAAGTGATAGTCAATAATTGAAAACCAATTAAATGAGGTTCAGTGCGTATGATCTCTAGACTCCATTCTTGATATTTGAAACCGCTTTGCATGTGCCCTTCTTGATATTTGAAACCGCTTTGCAACTCTTTCATCTCTCATCTGCCTTGACTTTCCTTATCTCGACCGCTCATTCATCTTGAGTAAACTCGGTTCTCACTCGTGAACTGACACAAAGGAAGCCAGAGAGAGAGACCCCTCTCATCTCTACCTCCAACACCTCTACAACTAACTCACACACAATCATGCGCAATGTCACACAGAGTGAGATAGCCATCTCTTTTTCACACTACTCTTAACTTCGCCGAGGGAGAGATCATTTCGAATTTGAATCCCCAACTCCAAAGAAGATCTTTGTCAGTCGGAGCAATTCATCATTTCACTACCCGGCCATACCTCCATAAAGGGGTCAGGAGCAAGTTGGTCTCCCACTTTCACATACTCTCTAGCGTCCGACCCCTTTCTAGAGGATCGAAATCATCCCTTGCTTCAAAACCTGCAGTCCCTTCAGTTATACACACTGTTTTTTTTCTCTCGTCTCTCTCACTTTCGCATTCTCTCTCATTGCCTATCTATGAGTCTCTCTAGTGGGATTCTCTCTTCTCTACCGTATCCCGAGGTATCTCTCTCTCCATTCATGAGCATTCATTGGTCTTTTTCACGTCTGACTTTTCCTCGTTTCTCCTGTCAAAGCCTTGACGCATTGGAAGAACTTGATGAATGAGTGGCGATTCAAAATGGGAAAGAGGAACAGACGCAAGTGAACGGTAGATCACGTCTCTCAAGAAAGAGTCAACATGCACGTTTTCAAATTTCGAAAAAAATTGCATTGCATTTCTTTGATTTCACTAGGCTACGATCCCTGCGAGCTTTCCTCAGAGAAGCCGAATCCAGATGAGACAGTGCGTAATAGTGAGAGGAATCTCTAATTTTGTGTGCTCCCTCACTTCCGGCGGGTTTCTACTCTCTACACGTTTCTCACACCTTTTCTCATGAGTAATTAATTGAGTATACACTTCTCAGGGTCGGCATTTCACAAAGAGCAGCACCTAGGTGTGAATAGAAAGCACCCGGACTGTTGGTTGCTTATCGCACTGATATAAGCCATACAAAAAAGCATACCGCAAACATGGAGAATGGGAAGACCCCGCGGGTGGTCGATAATGAGACAAGACAAACCAAAGTGTGAAGGAATGCAGGTGATAAGTGAGTTCGCACCTAGCGCACCATGCGGGCTACAGTAATCCTCATGAGACGCAGTGGCCGATCGAACCACTAATATATTTCCTGTTCGCAAATACTGCTTGTTCGGAGTCCAAGACGGAATTTAGATAAGTAATACTCTTGATTGATAATCCCCCCCCCCGAGAATTTCGTTTCCGTGTATTTTCACGATTAGGAAGAGACTCTCTCACTTTCACGCACTCTCTCGTTCCGATCCTTTCTGTATCTGTTAAATCATGTGTTCCCTCGGGTGGCCATAACAATGGATCGAGAGAGACAAAAGAAAGAGAGTAGCACTCCCTCTAACATCAGCAGATACTAATCTCTCAATATGTAATAATTCCCCCTCTTTATTATGCGCAGGACCCTTTCGGTCTCTGAGGACAGGGGCCGGTTATAACTTTATGATCAACAATTTTACGATCCTCCATACATACCGAATGGTCTTTGGTATCTATGGAGTAGCCATCGATAAAATCACCCGACACCACATCTCCAGAAAGGGGTCGAGAAAGAGGGACCGCATGAATTTGAGCGGGTCCCTCTCCCACCTAACCCCTTTCTGGAGTTCTGACTCTCCAATCTACTTCACTTTCCCCCATCACTCTTCCACTTCTATACCTGTCATGTTCCCACATGTGCCTTACATCTTCATTTCTTTTCAAATTCATCCCAGAACCCTTCTTGGCTCCTTTTCCGTTCTTTCAAATCTTCCTCACTTCCCATTAGGATCGGCCCACTTTCTCTGCCAGGTGCAACATTCTTTCGGATGCAATAATTTATTTCCAATTGGCCGTATAAAGTATATGTAATGCTATACATCGAAACGGGAGGGGGACACAGTTATGGGGTCTTGCAAAGGGAGAAAGTGGATGGGGGGAGAGGGGTCGGAACATTCAAAGGGAGGAGCAAAACGACAGGCGCGATGTACCGAACAGACAGGGGTAAATACAAACTGTGAACATTGCAAGTGACCGTTCAAATGGGGCAGATGAGGGGACACAAACACAACTTGGGTGGCGCGACTTCACAAACGCCTTAGGGGAAATAAGGAGAAAGGGGAAAGGGATGGACAAGAGGAGACGCTTCTTTGACTAATAAGGCCTCCTCTGGCAGGCAAAACACGTCTAATTGGGCAATGGGCGGGCGCCAATCGATAAGAACATCGCACTACCGTACACCCTCGTGGGGTACACGGTAGTCGACGGCGTGTATCGATCGATGACCGTCCATTCGAGACTGTTGGCCTGTCAGAGGCTCGGCGGGGGAGAGACTGTGGGGAGAGGGAATCATCTCAATACGATACAGATACATATAATTGGAAAGAGCAAAAGTTTAGAGATACAAAAGAAGAAAGAGAGAAAGATATGAGGGTCGTCGGATAAAACGGGAAGTGCTTTTTCGTATAGGGAACAACATAATGAGTGTGAAGATAGGCAGGGTACGGTATGTATGGGCAGTGGACAATCGATAAAACATTGGGGAGGAAGGGGGAGGAGGGCAGTGAATAAGGTCGTCGCATGATACGGAAATGAGAGCGGCAGGGTTACGGTATTGCAAGCGGGGGCGGTACAAATATCGTCAAATTACACTTAATATTATCCAATCACTTAGGTAGAGATAGGGGGGGGGGCATTGGGTAAAGGAGGGAGGGTACGATGAGTGAAGAAAAAACAAATCGATCGTCATTACCTACATCCATTTTTGTGTGTTTAATTTGCAGATATAAATTATGTGAAAAGCATGAAAAGTAATATGGGGAAAGGAGTGAGAATACATTTAAGAAAAGACGAAATCGTAATCTGTGCACCATAATGTATCAATTATCTCTATTTCTACAAAATTGAAAGTGTAAAGAAAGCGAGAGCAAAAATCGATAATCCAATCTATACTGTCTATCGCTACAAGCGGGCATCGATTGCGTGAGGCGACTGGAGGAATACGGTGGGGCAGGAGGGGAAGATTACGGTATAAGGTAAAATACATATATTAATAGCTATCGTATCGCACCAGTCTGGCAAACAACGGGATTTCGAGAACCGGGGAAAGAGTGAAGAATCGATCGATAAAATGGGGCTAGATAGATGGGAGGGGAGCTCAGAAGGGAGAGTTGAGCTGATTAGAGGGCTGGTCGGCCGACTCGGGCGTGCCCTGGGTCGAGCAGAACCCGGAGTCGGTACCAGAGGGGGGAGTGACGGGCGGGGACTTGGGTCGGGGCGCGGCCGCCACGACCTCTGCAGCAACCGGCTGCAGCAGCGTCGAGTCCTCGTAGACGGGCGTGTACGCGAGGCTGGAGGCGTCGAAGGCGGGCGCAGCGGCGGCGCGAGCCGGCGACGCAGTGGCGCCAGCGACGGCGGCGGTGCTCAGGCGCAGTGCCATGTCGAGGTCAAAGTCGAGGAAGGCGTGGAGGGCGACGCGGAGCTGCTCGAGGAGCGCGCCCGACGCGCCGAGAACGCGCGCGGATCGCGCCAGCGACACGGCCGCCTGCATGCTCGGCTTGAAGCTCGCCTCTCGCACATCTGCAAAAAGATATCAGGTTACATTACTGCTTTAGTAGTAGTTACTCTATTTTACATCTTTACTGGCTACTACTATAAATTTCAATAGCTCCCTCTACATTTGCGACAAACATGCAACATTTTCAAACTGTCCAGGCGTGCACCTTGCTCCTTCTTTCTCTCTTTCACATTGACTCATTTCATATTCACCCGAGAGAGAGAGAGAGATGGAAGGGGGGGAGGAGAGCAGGCATCAAGTGAAGACAAAGGCCGATCATGGCGCATACCGTAGGGTGCGCATCAAGATTGCTCATTAATAATTACCAGTGTCTCTCATGGTCTAAGGACTCATCTCTTCCTCCTCTCATTCAAATACTCTCCCCCATTACCGCGCCCCCTTTCTCCATCGCCCCGTTCAAATATAATAAAGGAGGACCAGAGGAGCCCCTTTGCGCAATACCGACTCTCCGCTGCTCACACTCTCTCTCGCCGCTCTCCCACTCACTGCGCCCTCTCCCCCTCCCATTGTCTCTCGCCCTCCACAGGTACAGCATACGTCAACAGATGTTCAATACAACTTCTTCGTCTCCCCGTGACAGACTCATTACCGTACCCCTACCCGAGATTCCTCTAAGAGATAGAAAAAGAGAGAAGGCCACTAAAAGCCTCCTCATTAGCTGACTTGAGACACCCAGCTGTTCATCGCTATTCAAACATCAACACTCTCGTCCCCTAATTCATGCGACTTTAGATATAACCAGTGAAAAAAAGAGAGAAGGATACCTATTATCGATTAGTTATAGGGGAACCAATCTCATCAATTCTCATAAGAATGCAATAGAAAATGGCTGGTGGCCGGAAGGGGCGAGAGGAAATGAGGCGCCTCTCATTTTGCACATTCAGATTGGTCTCAATTTGAATGTGCCCATCTCTCTCCCTCCCCCCAGACTGTCCCCAAGGTACGCGTCCTCGTGCGCAAAAAAAATCGAACCAACGAATGAACGAATGAATGCTGACAATTCATCTTCCCCCCAGTGCTGCTCAGATTCCAACGGGCACAGACATTCCCAGTTGGAGTCCGCGATAGAGGGGAAAGGAAAAAAAAGGTGAGGAGAAATATGGGGTGAGAAATTAGCAGCGTCTGTATGTCTTTGAATGAGCGTGAGCGCTCTACCGTAATCCGCTTGTTCAAATAAACAATGCGCGCGCGATGCAACACACCCGTCCACTACAAAGGGGGCGCGTTGCGCACTAAAGCGCCTGCTGTTGGTGTCTCCTTTTCCCCAAGTCTTAGATCATCGAGTCGACTGATGAAAGGCAGGGGTTATAAGAAAAACAGACATACGGCGAGCATATGCCGCTTCTGCAGCGTACCACAGGTACACCCCCCTCAAATGATTTAGTGCCCAACCAAAGCATCTGCAATCTGGATCCCATCCGTCTTTAAGACATCTCAACACCCCCCCCCCCAGCTCTCCTTCAAACTAGTACAGAGCTTCTTCAAGGTGAACTGTCTCTCTCCAGCATCGAGAGGTCAAAACAGACACAGAGGCATCAAACTTTCTGCCAGCCCTAATTATCCAATTATTCCCCCCTCCCCTTATCTCAACCCGAGTCTCGAGATATTTGAATATGGTGCACATTAGGCACCTGTGGAATAGGAAGAAGTCATCAGATCAGGTCGCCTTCCATTCGCTGCCACCACTCACTAATCAGTGCACAAACATCCACCCGCGTTACGCGTGTTAATCCTCTCTGCATCCTAGTCCAGCAGCCATGTCCCCTGATTCAGGTTCCAAAGCCTCTATTCAAGACACACAATCACCCATCATCGCGTGACTTATCACATCTCTCCGAGTGATAGTCACTCACCCCCCCCCTACATCCTCTTCATATCCTTGGCATATCTCATATCTGGCCCACAATCACTTCATGTGTGCAGCTCACAGCGGGGAGTCTCCTCAGATACTTGATACTCCCAGCTTCCAGTCCCCCTCCCTTCCACCCCTGATATCAATGCCCCCCGAACTCGCCTGCTAGCTGATCCCATCTCTCGCAGTCCCCTAGCACGGTTCTGCCACCGTTAACCAGTTTTCTCACAGTTCAGCTACGGTGTACTGTATTGCCGTTGCACTACCCTCTGCACTTTTCCTGATTACCATCAAAGGGGGTTTAGCACGCATTTGTCATGTATAGATCGTGTGAGGAAAGAAAGAGAGAAGCGACAACCAACTCGTAGAGTGTCTTATTCTTCATCTCTCTCTCCGTCTCTTTCTTCTGTCTTTCATTCTCCTCCTCACTCCTCTCTACGCCTTTCAAGGTTAGTGCGCCAAGCGGGTGATGAGACTACTGGGGGACAGGAGGAAGGAGGGGAGAGGGAGAGGGAGAGGGAGAGGGAGAGGGAGAGAGAGAGAGAGGGAGAGAGAGACGAGAGAGACGAGAAACGAGAAGGTGAGGATGAACGGGCGAACGTTATGTCGTGATCCCTTCTCCCGATAACGTGCAAACACACCGTCGCTACGCCATGATACAAGGACGATCGGGTACGACGATTCCGACACCTCGACTACCGTATCCCCCATCAGCTCATCTACCGTAATCTGACAGGGTCGGGTCGATGAAGGGGGGGACAGTCATTCAAATCTTTCTCAAGCCCGTGTCTCCACTGTTCATAAGCAACAGCTGGCCACCGTGCATCTCATTCCGATACAGTCTCCGAGTCCTGAGGAGGGGGAGGAGGGGGGAGGGAGGGAGATGGGAAGATGACCGGGATCTCCGGATCCCCAGATCCTAAGAAAGAGCGGCGGGTGGTGGTGGTGGCGCAATCTCTCATGCACCTGGCTGCCCTCATCATTGAATCTTCCGGTATTCGAGAGAGAGAGAGACCATCAATTCTCCGGAGGAAATAGCTTTGATCTGAGGAGGCGCCGACTATCACAGGTGCTTCCGTCCCTCTAATTTACTCCCCCCTCTCTTCCACCTCCAGATCTTCTTAAATACCTCTGCGCGCATCTTGAGGCATTTGAAAGCCACAAGGATGGGGGAGAGGAAAAGGGGATTTGAATGTACCCATCAAGTGCTACAGATAATCATCACCAATTGGCATCATCCCTACTCTAATCCACTCATTCATCATTCACTTCGTTCATCCATCCTTGCACAAATCCATCGACTTGACACCTCCTTCTTTTGTTCTTTCTCTCTAATCCCTCACCATCCCTCTCCCCTCCCTCCCCTGTCCCCCCCCCCTTCTCAAAAGTGCTGCGATCACACTTCATCCCTCGATGTGAACAGAGTCAATGCATCAAACGGCTTACTACGCATCCCGCTGGGTTCACTCTTTATTCTCATAAGAAGAATAAGAAGAGAAAGAACGAGTGAGGGAGAGAGAGAGCAGGCACAGGAGGCTCCCCCAGTCTTATATCGCAATCTTTCGCGCATAATAGGTACCGTCTGCTCCCTCCTCTTCTGTATTCAGTGGAGGGGTGCGGACATCTGCCCCGCGTTTGCGCCATATAGAGCCTCTGGATGCGACGCGCCATCAATCTCATATCTACAGTATCCCCATCAAATACTCAACAGGCTTCACTGCATCATCGCCCTGTTCCTCCTCCTCCCTCCCCCCTCTCTACCGTACCCCGATATTCAAGGTTCAGCAACGCCCGTCTCAATTAGCGTCAAAAACAGCCCGACAGTACCCGTTTCCCTCAAAATCATCTCCCCCATTCCTCTCAAATAACGCCTATGAGCGAACGAACAGACAGTTGCTGGGGACAGATATTCTCTACCGATAATAATCCTCACTTTCTCTCTCCTGAGGGGTCATCATCACCACATCTCAGTGTAGATTAATATCTACGCCCCACGGGTATCCGTGGCCGTCCCTCCAAGTTCCTTTTACCTCTTATCCCTCAAAGGGGCAAACGGATAGGAGGATGAAAAGAGAGGGGATATGTGTGTGGTCTACCTCACTCTCGATCCCCCCTTCCCTCACAGGCCGCGCATTGTAATGGTAATCAGCTATCGCTGCGCTACCGCACTGAGTATCCAATGAGAACAAGGGAAGGATATCCTCGAGACGGTTTACCCACCGCAGACACCCCCGAGGGGAGGCTAGCACACAGACACACAAAGTATGCGACAACCTTGGATATCGTACTGGTGATCGCACTTTGGATACCATCCCCCTACTCCTTCCTCCCTTTCCAAGATCGATCCGTCGAGATCCCGTCTTTACAATGCAAAGACAATGAGGTTGCGTTGCCGCCAGACCCCGTCTTTCCTCTCTCTTCGAATATGGCGCAATCGGTGGGCACCGTTATTTGCTCTCTCTCGAATCGGCCTCGCCCGCACATCGCCAGGTCACATGTTCGGGTCAGGCATATCTCTTTGGTTCCAAGTTCCCGGTTCCGGAAGGGTCTCCTGCTGGCTCCAATCGAGTGGTCGTGCGGGTACTCACGAGTTGGGTAGACTACTTGGCACTGACTGTCTCCACACTCTACTTGTATCATCTATCCCTTCATCATTTCTTCTTCTTGTCCTCTCACCGAGCCATTTACACGCTAATGGGGTCTCATCAAATCTGGGGGGAAAGAGTGGGAGGAGGAAGAGGGCGCTCCTACAGGTAGATCAGAGAACAAGAGGAGAACAGAGGGCCAGCCTACTGGGTAAATCGTGTCAAGCTAGGGAAATAACCCGTGGTTGTAATGTTAGTAGCTAGAACTGTAGAAAGAATGCAAGCGCACTACCAGCACTCTGTTCCCTCATTTCACTTAGCACCTGCAATTTCGACACAGCGATATAGACAAGGATCCCCGCGGGCACAGTTCTCCACTCAATTGTTCTTATCGCTCAGTGCGGGTAAGTAGTTAGGCGCTAATCTCTTATCTCCATCCTTTGGCAGCGCCCCTTGTCTGGTCGGAGTTAGATACCAATCAATCCTCTAAAAAGCAGATAGCTAGTAGATAGAACTGCTGTCGGGTACTTAGCATACCTCCCCTACCCGACTCGAATCGAATCGGATAGCACAGTCCGTCTGTCAAAGAGAAAGACTAGTGTGCAAAAAAGTAGACAGAGAGAAAGAAGTACAAGATTGAGAGGAGATAGAGAGAGGGTAAGAAGAGGAGGAGGAAGGAAGAAAAACGATTGGAGAGAGGCGAAATTAAGCAGGCGCTGGGAGGGCCCACACACAGAGGGAAAAAAGGCGAGCGAGCTACCACATTTCGCATGTTCTTTACGCCCTTTGTTAGAGAGGAAATTCGATTGGAGAGAGAGACAGCGAATTGAGCAGATAGACACAGTCAGCCACCCCGATTTCGCGCAGTATTGCCCCCTCCCCCTACCCCTCAACTAGCGCTTACAGCACCAAAAAAAACTTCAATCAACTAAAAAAAGCGGCGCGATTCCTACCGTATGTTCCCAGACAACTATTACGCTACCGTAAGGATAGTAAATACAGTAATGCCACTCACTCATCTGCATGTCGTAGAGTGCGCGCACGAAATGGGTGCGGAGAGGGCGCAGAGCGGGCGCGCGGCAGAACACCTGGTCCACAAAGTCGAAGGCGGTCGGCAGCGCAATCTGCCACTTGAGTGCGCGCAGAATGAGCAGCTCCCAGTTCTGCAAGAACCCAATACCATCAGTAGTCGATAAGCAGCCGTTGTGACGTCATTGGCTACCGTACACTCACCACAATCTGGCTGGGACACACGCTGTTCTCGGTGAAGAAGGCGAGGCGGGCGGCGTTCATGGGCGCTGGCGCCTTCATCTTCGACGCCATCAGCATGCACGCAGAGGCGATGCCCTCAAATATTTTACAATATTAATAAGATTCAAAAAAACATTTCCATATTTTTTTATAATACAACGCACAAGAGCAATTAATGTGTGCTCAATTTATAGGGGTACTGTAACTACCGTAATCTTTATTACAGTACTCACCTGCACATCTCTCAGGAGGACGGCCTGCTGCGACAAGAAGTTGTCGAGGATGAGCACCGCCAGCGGGAACACCTGCACCACAATACCGTAATCTCTCAAGAATCGACAACTGACGAAAAAATTTAAAAAAAACGGTTCTGCGTCAATTTTTCAACACGACGACGTTTGGTGCACGTCGTCTACCGTACCTCCTCATCTGCAGCATCCTCACGCAGCACGTCGTGCATCCACTCGACGACAGTCGTGCGATGGTGCGCCTGCAGCTCCGGCTGCACCGACTCGAGGTAGCGAGGGCCGACCAGAATAGAGTCGCGCTGCAATCAAACACTATCTTCATAATTAAGGAGACGAGGAAACACTAATGTGACTTTAGGATTTCGTTTCGAAAGTAGTCACTGCAGTACGGGTGGAAATAACCATCTAGGCATTCATTCGTGGCATGTACTCTTTTTCAGAGCACGTGTGAAATCATCAATCAAGCGAAATCGGCCTCGGAAAAATTATTCTACGCTGGTACTAAAGGTGTGAGATTCGCACAGTAAAATGGAGAAGCGCCACAGAAGAAAAAAAACCCGGGTAAGCTCGTGTTTCAGCTAGATGTGAAATGAGGAGGAAGAAGGAGGAGGAGGGCGTAGGAGAAGAGGGGGTACACCAAAGAAAGGTTGAGATAGATCTAGATTTGCGACAAGACCCTACCAATGAGCGAAAGAGTGTGGAGCTCGAGGAGAGGGTGGGGAGAGAGGTGCGCGAGATATCTCGAATATTCGAGAGGGGGAGGATTTCGCGCAGCTTGACTCCTCTAATCTACGCACCTGTCGCGCACGATTGAAACAATGAAAGGAAGCAGAAAGAGAGAGAGAGGCCGAGAGAGAGAAGCCGAGATCAGATAAGTTGCAGCGCCGCTACACAAAGAACTGTGTATAGACAGAATCAATCAATAAGTTGTGAGCAACAGCTACCGTACCTCCGTGTCCTTCAGGTTCTGCAACGTGCGGTCGTCCGCCTGGATCTTGGGGTCGACGATGGGCGCAACGTGCGGATGCTGCGCCGAGTTCAGCTTCACGTCGGGTGCGGGACGACGACGCGCCGGCAGCTGCAATGGGCAAACATTGTAAACGATACTCAGGCAGGCAGCCAGAGTCATTAGCTACGCAGCGAAATCGCTCCATCAATCAATAGTGACTACAGTACAAGCTACAGTATACCTGTCCCCCGACGATGGCGTTGACGGCGCGCTGCGTGCGCACAGGCAGCGAGCGGCGGCGGTGGTTGTTGTTCGCCATCGCGATGCTGCTGGTCGTGTACGCGGCCGGAGCCGGCTTGAAGGCGGTCGTGTGGTGCGGGTGGTGCAGCGGGTGCGGCGCCGCCGACGACGAGTACGACGTCGACGCGATCAGGTCGTCCAGCTGCTGCAGCTGCTGCAGCTCGTCGCAGCGGAAGCGTGCAGCAACCGAGGAGGAGGCGTAGAGAGTCTCGGGAGCGAGCGACACGCGACGCATTCACTGCAAGAAATCAATCAATATTGCATCAGTATTCCAGTCAGGAAACAATCAATCGATAATCATTCAAGTTGTATCCATACATACACATAAGAATGATAATGAGTGGTGAACTGAAGAGTGCACTGGTATCACAATCAGACTCTAGTGTCCAAGGTTGGGGATCATGTAAAGATAAGTACAAGAATTAGAGATGGAGAGAGAAGTGACCAGCCGTCTAGGTGACCGGAGATAGTGCCTCTGGTAGTATGATGGGGGAGAGTGGAGGGGGAGGGGCGGGTCTCTCTCTCACTCTCACCTCTCTCCTCGACTCCGCCCCTTTGACTGAACCTACCCCCAGCGTCTCTTCAGTAACCTTCACTATCTCTCCCCCTCCCCTTATCCCCATCAATGACCATGTCAAATGTCAGTAGCAACATCGGAGGAGGAGTGGTTATAGCTATTAATGGGTCATGCCCGGCCCTTTTGTCGCACTCTTTCTCGATATTATGTGCACTCTAGTCGGCACTGATTGTCTGAATTCTCTCCCATCTCCCTGCTCTCTCGTCATCCGTCGCCTATCACCGGGGGTAATGATAGCGTGCGCGCGCCGTCCTTGTCGGCGTGATAGGCATCAGCGGGGGCAGAGAGAATTGTGGCAAATCAAAGGAACATGACAGGTATAATGGGCCGGCACAAAAGGGTTATGGGCATACCGGACAACCGGCAAAAGATTTGATGCCAGAACGAGCAAAGACAAGGGCAGAGGAACAAATGGTCAATGATTAGATCAGACTGATAACATGGATTGATTAAGGACAGATTACAGAAAGAATGTGGTGACAAGTATGTAGAGAAAGTGAAAGCGTAAGTAGTCCAAGGCAGAGCTGATTGACAGGTCTTGGGAATTTAGCCAAACCCGGGAGATTAGTGTCTCGAGACTCGCTATTTACCGGGGGGGACAGACCCATGCTGAATGGAGGAGCAGCAAGTAAGAGACAGTTACGAGATGGAACCCGGCCCTCTTCTTTGCCATCTTTTCACTCCCAACTTACTACTCGTCTATTATACCTACTCAACTAGCTACGCATTTGAGAGCCGGGAAGGAGGCGGCGCTCACACCAAAACACGAAATGTTGCACATGTCGTGCCTAACACGAAACTGAAACTAACATCGAAGTTGTACCCGAACCTGAATCAGAAGCACAAGTCGTACCCGAATACGAAACCAAAGTCTTACCCGAATCAGACACCAAAATTGCGACCGAATCGTAAACCAAATTCGTACCAGGAAGGAAACCAGTAACCAAAGTGATGCACGAACCCGAACCGGAACACAAAGTCGTACCGGAGCCAGAACCAGAAATCAAAGTCGTGCCCGAACCGGAACCAGAAACCAAAGAGTCGTACCCGAAACGGCGGCCCAAGCAGATCGCGAGGACGATGCGTGCGCGTTGACGTTCCGAGTGCCTGCAACAACGCAAACCTCGTTATCAACACGCCTTCTTATCACAGAATTAACCGCACGTGAACACCTCGAGCACGCAACAATCGGGTCATATTGGAACCGTATAAAGGCGGCCGATGGCAGTCCCTAAACCTGCATGCACATTGTGCAGGTTACAGATGAATTTATGATGACATGGATCAGAGGGGCGGCCGGTTTATGACAAGCTTCTGTCCGCCCTCTGTCGTTTTGAAGGAGCGGCAGGCGGGGTGAACCCAATCATCGATCTCTGACTATGACAGAGTGGAAGGGCGACACAGGACAAAGCGGCCAAGTGGAGAGACTGTTGCCATTTGGCGAGAAAGAGAGAACATAGAAGAGGGGAGAAGGAATAGACACATGAGCTGGTAGAAGTGAGAAGTGAGTGCGCCGCGATCAATATCGGCAAGCAGCCAAATAATGCGAAGAAAGGAACTGGCTCGAACGCTTGATCACCCTAGAAAATCGATATAAAACGGTGAGCGAGCAGACTACAAACTCATGCCCGGTTACGGTACGTTGATTTGAGTTGTCTCCGTTGTCAGGTCAGATCACTGATAAACATACAGTAACCCATTGTTTTCATTTGTTTATTTATGTGTTATATTATATTATTTTAATTCAATCGTATTACTAATAAATTTTAAAATTATCAGCACACAGATCGGTACAGAATGCTCGCACAAAGGTCGGTCACATAACCTTTTGCGGGAGAGAGAACAACGAGAATGAGAGAAATAAATAGAAGTGGGCAGAGGTGAGAGAGGGGAGGAAAGGAACACATCCAGTCATGATTGGACGCAAACAGTCGAGATAGCAGCAGTTATAGAACTGATCAATAACCAATATTCGATTACCGTATCCCGCAGGCTACCGATCTACCCAATTTCCGTGCAGGATCCCTAGCGGGATCGGGGGGGGGACGAAAAAAGTACCTGAGAAAGAGAACGGAAGGACGATAAATGTGGCTCTTTGTCTCTCACTCTTTTTTTGCTCGTTTCTTTCCTTCTCTCTCGGAAGGGCAGAAAATTCTCTCTCTGCCCCTTCACTGCGGGGTACTTCGTACCTGTATTCCAATCAACTCTCTGATCTACCCCCATACTTCTCCCCTCTAATAGTGTGGCAAATGTAGCAGCAAAAACCCGAGAAACAAGAACGACCTTTGATCGTGCTGAGATAACCAGCACTTTTTCTGTTTCGCTAATCAATATTAACTGGGGAAATTCGACCTGAAACTAGTCATTTTCAGCAGCAGAAAGATTACTTAACCCGATAAGTCCATTTCTCGAGACACCATGTCCTGATGGCTATCTAATCGATAATCAGATCTCCATCAGTGTGGAAAGAGACAAGTGATTGTCACCCCTCTTCAAGATAGCCCAACATTCTCGAGATTACTTGTGAAGGTCCATTAGATTCATTAGGCGATCGCGCACTATTCGCTGGCCTCCAGAAAGGGGCCAAACGCTAAACGAGAAGTCCCTCATTCCCCGACCCCTTCGGGAGATTTGGTTTAAATGGTGGATCAGGGCGACAAGAGGTTGAGGTGATAATGGTGGATTGTAAACTTCACTCCACCCCCTCTTAAAGAGCCCCTTGATGACGTCTATTCACACTTTGGCTAGATCCTACCCAGAAGCAGGCATCGGATCAGGGAGGAGAGATACGGTAGATATTCAAATCGCAGCATGACCCGGCCATTGTTTATCGCGCAACATCAAAGAAAGGAAACTTGGCTCAAGTGGCTCGCCCAGGAAACTTGCGCCACAAGTTGTCGTATCAGATTCCACATGCGCACCTAAACATTCGATAAGCTATCGTACCCTACATACTCACCACTTTTTGAGCAGTCCATTCAAGTTGAGACAGGCATGTGCGAAAATCAGATGTGCATGGCGATGGTCTCACAACGAATTAAATTTTGGCATTTTGCCATGAACGTAGCATGAAGCTTACTGTAGGTCGGAGGGCATACTGTAGCTGGAGACAGAAAATGGGGTGATAAACATAACATACTGACTGCACGGGGCGGGCTTATCTGGAACTGCGCGGGAAAGTGGGAGTAGAGGGCACAAAAATGGGGCAATGAGCGCGAAAAATGTGGAAAGATGAAAGACAATTTGAGTAGTGTGTCACCCTTTGTAGAGACGGTAAAAAATGCCACTTTTTTGCGAGCAGCTTTTTTTCTTAATGTCCTAGCTCCCCCTTCCTAGCGTAAGCATTGGGCAACGCTGACAATTCCAGCCTTCAGAAAGAGGTCAGGGGTGAGAACGTGAGTGAGGGGCTCTCTCATTTGTCCACGCACTCTCACCGCTGGCCCCCTTCTGGAGGGCAGACTGCGCTGTGGAATGGAGAAGATGGGTATGAGACGTCTGTCACCCGAGGGCTCTTTGGGGGTGATAAAATGAGAGAGTGGGGAAATTTGAAGCTTCGTCCCGTCGGTTATACACTTGTGGTTCTAAGGACAGTGTGAGTGTCGGCCGGTACCTGTTACATTCGTGTGAAAATGTCTCAATATTATCGGGAGAGAGAAATGGACTGAGGCGTAGCAGATCACAGTGAAAAGGGAGGCAGAAGATAAGGAATTGCACTACAACCGCCCTCCCCCTTCTCCCGGTCACCCTCGTTACTCACTTGATAATATGATTATCGATTAGTTGCTCCACCAGTTATCGATCGCCGCCTACCGTAATCCATCACCAAACCAGTTCCTAACCGGGGGAGATTTGCAGTGCCAGATGTGAAGTGATGAGTGAGAGATAGATCAACTAAATGAATGTGTGGTGCATGTGTTGTTCTCACTAGACCAGACTGCATAGACGGTGCCTGAGAAACATCATCATGGAATCGAACCTCCAGAAAACGGTCTAGATCTAAAGAGCGTGTAAGAGAGACCCTCGCACCTGACCCCTTCTTGGAGGCAGGGCATGGCAATACCGGAAAGACCGGGGCGGCACTAGGTCGGATGATCACCGTCGGATGAGAACTATTTTTTTGGAAAAAAATTTGCCATCTCAAAGGCTGATTCTGATTGAAATAGACGTTTTTAGATAGCAAATATTTTTTCGAAAAAAATATTAGTTCTCATACGACCTAGTGCCGACGGGGCCCATACCCGATTTTTCACTATAGGTATTTACCGTACCCTTAATTAGTGAATTGTTCTCTAGGATCAGGAATTGGTAAAGGACGTTACGGCTGCAGCCAGACAGACAGCTCATACAGCTCTGTCCACCTTCGCAACCTTTCACAACAAACTTACATAAAAGAGCAGCACCGCAATGCGAGCTCGAACACTCATTAGTGATAACCTTTTAATGGGGTATCGCCCCCCTTTGTACCGTAGGGTTAGTATACGACTACAGTATCCCGTACGAAAAATGTCGCTAGGATCACGACACAAAGTAAACATGCCCATTTCCCTTCAAGTGAATGTTACTTAATAAAAATAACATTCATTTCGGTAAATGAGCAAGTAGACCTTTTGCCCTGATCCTAGTTATTTTTCCCAGTGCAAGGATAGGAACCAAATCAGCAATCAAGCCGCAAGTGCGCCAACGTACTCACTTTTTGCAATTCGGCGCCACCAAAGGTTTGGCGGGCCCCATAACACAAAAAAACGCGAAGGAAACGCACTAGATAGTAGCCAATAACAGCAGAATTAGGTACTTGTTCGGAGGCAGAGAGGGGATACGACACACCTGCCCTGCCTGACGTTAAGGCGATCAGTCTGGTAGATCACTGATTTGGATGGGGTCTGGGGGTAAGTTATAGTATCCGGGGGTGAAAGATTGAGAGACTCTAGGGACTCTCCATCTCACCCTTCCCCTCCTTCCCCACAAGACAAAGCCCATCACTGTCTCACCCCTACCCGATCCATCATTCTCGAATTTCTGCACTGCAAACTGTCACAAAATCAGCTTATGCGAGTATAATTATGCGTTGAGGTCAATGTTGTATCCCATGCCATGGATCAGCTCTCAATGATTCATCCAAATGTACAACAATAAACATAATGTAACAGACAATCGAAAACTACCGTACTCTAATTTATCTCCTGGCTCCGGTCTTCTTAACGTCCGCCGCCTTTGACAGATCCTGAAAATTTTTAAAATTAGTCATTTCAAAATTCTAAATCACTAAACAAATTTTAAATCACTAAACACCGGAGGCAGAGAGGGGATACGACACACCTGCCCTGCCTGACCTTAAGGCGATCAGTCTGGTAGATCACTGATTTGGATGGTCAGGCAATAATGAGTGATTTGGAATTTCCGTTTAGGAACTCCAGAATAACCAGTTTCGAAATGATCTGAAACGCACTCGAAAAAAATCCAGGAAAGAATTTTTCAGTTACAAAACTTTGCAAAGCCGGTAATTCTCCTCTCACCCTAGCTGTTTGCCGGATGCGATCGTACTCCTGCATGTCCAGACGCAGTCCACGAGGCTCCGCCCACATCTCGACGACGTCCGGCGACAGGCCGAGAGCGTCGTGCAGTTGGAACATGGAGGCACCTGCAAAAAGTCGGCTCCCGGAATGCCGAAACACCCATTCTGCGAATTCCAGGCTCTGTCACTATCCGGTGCACAGTCTGTTGACAGAGGTACTAAAACATGCACTTTCTTCTCTTTCTGTTGATCTCACTTCTGCACGCACTCCCATTTACTCGGAATGGTGCAATTCTTCCGAGAAACGAGGAGAGGGAGAGGGTACCACAAAAAAACGAGACGCCTCATTCCCTATCAGCATCACTAATCAGGCTAATCATTCTCTCTCTGCTTTCTATGGACTGATAACGAGGCGCCGTTATTATCACCCACGAGTCTGCGACCTTTCTCTCTCTCTCTCTTTCTTTCGCTCTCTCACTCACACTCTCTCTCTCTATCTCTCCCGCACTGATAACGAACGTCAACGCAACGTTTTACCGCACTTCGTCACCAGTCTTCCGGGAATCTCAGAGAGTATGAAATGTGAACTATTCGCAATAAATATTTCTCCAGAGCTTCTCTACAATATCAAATAGTGCAAATTCCGAAGTTATCTTGAATTTATCTTGGACAACATTCGTTTAATTAGAGATGATCGGTGCCCTGAGAATTGAACTGTGTGTTGTCAAGATGTGTATATTTTTCAATTCCCAACTACTGTACCCCTCTCACCTGAGATGGTATCACCTCGCTTCAGATCCTTGATCTCCTTCAGGAACTGCTTCTCGCCACGATCTACCGTACTCCAGAATCTGGGAGGAGTTATCGATTAGATATTACAAAATGATTAACTTCTCACTTCTTCTCCTCATTCTCCACAGTCTTCTCAATCATTTCCTTCTCCCTCATCAGTTCGGGATAGGCGGACTCCAACGACCGTACCACCACCGGCACCAACTCTCGCAGTGCGTGACGCGGTACGCCCAGCCGCGTCACCGCGTGCCACGCAGCTCGCCGGACCATCTTGCGGACGACGAAGCCGGCATTCTCGCCGGCGGGACGCGCGCCGTCCGCCAGCGCCACGCTCACGGCGCGAGCGTGATCCGCGACCAGGCGGAACGCGGCGTCGCGGCCATCCGCATCTACGGCGCCCACTAGACCCGCGTAGCTCAGGCCGGCTGTCGATATCTGCAAAAACAGCAAAGTAGTTAGTTACTCTCATCCCTGTCTACTTTTTTTTTACTCTGCAGGCGTATAGAGAAAATAGATGTTCGCAAGCGATTCAAGCCACCTATTATCGCCGCCCGAAAAGTCCGATGCAAATTGTGTACACTCAAGCCACACGATTTCATGAATTTGTGCAATGCCTTGCTTGACCTATGATCGGTTGTCCCAATTTGTTTCTTGTGTGATGGGATGTGATTTGCCCCCCCCCTCTCTCTCTCTCTCTCTCTCTCTCTCTCTCTCTTTCTCTGCACTGTCTCATCAAGTTTCTCACACTCACAAAAAGAGCACCCCCTCCCCCCCCCTAGTGCGGGAACGAAAATGAGGATGACAGAGCCATTCAATGCGGCGCGAGATGGCCATAAATTGTTTCAATCTAAAGAGATAGGGAGGGAATCAAAAGGCAAATGGGTTTTGATTTACGGGAGCCGAAATGTTTGTTGAAATGTTAACTGTGATAGTGTTTTCCATAAAGGGAACACCGACGAAAACCTATTCTCAGCATCCAGGGAAATCCGGGATTCACATCACGTACTTCAATTATGAGCAGTCAGACAGTCAGACTAGCTCAATATCATCTGGCTCTGAACCCATAAATACATGGGCTAGGATGTAGGCAGCAACAAGACCCTCCCGCTTTGTTTCCGCAAACCCTCCCGATTTCGGATCAAGTCGTCGTGGTTTTGGATCAGACCCTCCCGCGTTTTGCTCAAATTCACTAGGTTTTGTTTCCGACCCTCCCGCTTTTGACCTTCCAGCTATAATGATTGCCCATGTATGCTCTGACCCCAAATCTCTCACATACTATCTAATGTCAAATAGTCAGTGTAATCAAAAACATGATTATCATCGTCCATGGGAACACAAGCGAGATAAAGATCATTAGTAATTCATTACTCATTCCGCTGCATTCATGCCAGAGACAACGGGAAAAGAGCAGCATTAGATCTCATAATCAATATCACGACATCAAATATTAGGGAATATTACGACATTATTAGGGAGGCAACCGCAATACTGCCTAATCAGGATCCATTATCTAATTAAGTCACTTAATTTAAGCGGCCAATATTTCCTAATTAGGGAGGGGACTTTACTGAGAAGAATGATTATTTTCAAAACTACCGTACCTTCTCAATCTCTCCAATAATCGGTCTAAACAGGTCGGTGTCGAAATTGGAGCCGACTCCCTGCACGACAGATACGAGTCGTTCGAGACCCAGACCTGCAGCATTATCAAGCGATTTTTTTCATAATAATTATAATTTACCAACATCATCGGTGCAACATAATTTTTGAAACTCCCCCCCCCCCTCAAAAGCTATTTTCATAGGTCGAGTACGGTATAAAAAAACGCCGTCGGCAATGAAAACTGTGCCATATTCCCATAAAACCCTTTCCAACCATGATCTCCATATCGATCAAAAAATATGCTACGTCTTCCCCACTCATTAATCAAGCTGCCTGTCATCACCCACTCGCGCATACATAAATATTACGCGTCTCAAATCGTTCGTTACGCAATGCACAATCACATCCGATTATCCGATTATCCGCGTCCCCATCTCACATTATTCAGTCACACCATTTATGATATCTCACTGTCACCATAAGACGCGTCACTGATGACAGGTGGGGAGAGAGAGAGAGAGAGAGAGAGAGAGAAAGATCATCAAGTAAATAGATCTCAGTTCTGATACAATCTGACATTCCGGGGGGGGGGCTGAAACAGATGCCGGGCAGGTGCAACAAATCCTGTCGGGATTATCCAGATACCGTACTAAATCAACGACTTTTGCCCACTGCCCCTACTTCTTATCGTTTAGCACAAAACTCGATAAATATACTATTGCCGGCGCAATAAATGAGCCACGTTAACGTGTTAGGGCGCATAAATTGTCCCAACCCCTACCGCACATCGATCTCTGCCCACATTATTCTTCAACATCCACCTCTACCACCTATGTCATTGTCAGTTCCTTAGCCCTCACGGTCTCTTCCCCTCTCTCCTCCCTCCGACCTACCGGATATCGTCTCTCTCTCTCTCTCTCTCTCTCTCACCTCACATTCAACAGCCGTACATCCGACCACAAATCACTGTCACTCGGTGCGGCCACATCCCCCCCCCTTGAGGCTACCAACCACCACTCCCAGACGGTAGAGGGGGATAGGGCAGGTCGAGGCGGCGTACGTTTACATCGCCAGGGAATCAATTATACACATTTATTAAGAAGATTGCAAAAGTGATCCATAATGGACCAAACAATCAACCGTAACGCCATAGGTCAAAAAGTCGGCAGAATTCAACATAACCTACATAAGCGAAAAATAAATGCCTGATCAAATAGACTCCTAAAAACGAAGCCTGCCCGACAGAGTCTTCGAAAACAGCCCCGAAATGTAGAAACCTACTCGACAGACCATCAAAAATCTGAAAACGCGCCCGACCAGGATTTCAAGCTACCTTTTTTTTGTCCTCTGCGTAACACCATCATCGAAAATCGCCAATGGCGTGTAATTGAATAAAGAAACATCGCAACCTCGCAAACTACAATTCACTCTTCCAATCTAATATCGAATTCCCTCCTTCCTTATCCCCTTTCAATCTACGTTCGTACCTCATCTCCTGCTCATCAAACTGTCATAAACTCCCCACATTCCTTCGGTCACACCGTGCCAGTTCTCACTCACCAACGTGTCTTATCTAGATAGTAGCATCGGGACATGTCCGGACTAAACATACGTGAGAAAAAGTTTCAGGGATTTACAGTCTTCCTAATTCGAATTTTGAAATAACATTTTCATTCTGAAGGAAGCAGGGCGCCCAGCCCACATTTTGATGAGCAGTAATTGAAAATCGTGAAATCAAGCACAACTTCGACATTCTCGACAGTCGTTCAACAACCCACGAAAATTTGGTGAGATTCCAGATTTTTTTCAATTTCTGAATTTTCCTAACCTGTATCGACGTGCATCGTATCCTGCTGACTCACGCTGCCGTCTTCTTGCCTGTAAAAACTATAATCATCTAAATATCGTAACCCCAAAACAAATAAAAAAGTGGATCCGCCACAATCGATTTTTCATTTTGTTTGTAAACTACCTGACACAATCTAACTTTTTTTTGCCATACATATCACAATTTGAGTACACATTTCTATAAATGAACTGGCACCAGCTATTCTCGCGTTTTATTACCCTGGCTCATGAACAGTTCACTGTGATATGCATCTTTAGTATTGTCTGGGCTCATCACTTCTCCCGCTCTCCTCATTACACACACTCTCTCGCCGCTGCAGAGACGAGATAGTACACGAATCGAGGAGTCTCTGATTGGAGCGTCCGATAGTGCGGGTAGCACACATACTATGGCTGCTACCAGATGGTGGCAAGGGGTAGCAGAAAATAACGAGAGAGTGCGGTGATCGGGGAGAGCGCAGAGAAAATAACATCGGTTAGAGATGGGCGAGAAATCGAGTGAAACCGAGAGGCACCCATGCCAACTAGTACGGCTCGCACCAACAAAGCAACTCGAGAATTTGAATCTCCAATAATTGGGACGGGGAGATAAAAGATACTCAACATTCGACAGATCTACGGCCCAAGCCCCTTGCCAATAAATATTTTGCATCAGAAACAGACACAAAAACGAATAGCCGATTAAAATTAATAAACAATAAATTAATAGTGAATGTTCATTTTTAAATCCCGCCAATTCAGTATCCTTACCTCATCGAGTTGGTAAAGACGACGTTCCACAGTTCGACGACGGAATCGTCGCGATTCACTAGCTCCGGCACTTCTCCGCGACCCTGTGATGTGAATACATAACATTAATTCGTTAAAATTTAAATTGTCATGAACCATAATTTAATATTTCCCGCAATCCAAACAAGTTTTCGGTATGATAAATATTGATTGATTGATTGTGGTGTGCTTACCGTATCCGAATTCTCACTTTGATTTAATTTATTATCTGCTGAACTACTACTCTTGAGGAACAAAAATCTACGTTTCATTAGCGAGAAACAGGGACTACATCCTACCTATCCTACCGTATTCTACAGTATCCTACCGGACTACGGTCTACCGTACCTCGATTCTGTCAAAGTGAATCTCTGTGCATGGCCCGCACGATCCCGTCCTGCCCATCTCCCAGAAGTTCTCGTCAGTGAAGGGCAGAATACGGGAGGGAAGCACTCTGAAATAAACATTTATTAATATTTATAAAAAAAATATTTTCCACGAGGTATCTCGTGGAAAATCAGTTGCTTTTGCCCCTCCCCCCCCAGACTCCTACCTTAATTACCCCCACCTCGTCAATTGCGCAACACATTTTTGACTGTCTCTTTTGCGGGGTGGACCTCAAGAGTAGATCAATTACCGTTGCCAAGTAATGATCGGTCGTGACCTTTTTCGTGTACCGATACAGGGAGAAGGGGGACAAAGGGAGAGAGACAGGCCCGACACGGTCGTCAAGTTGCGTAAGCTCGATCATTACACCGGGATCGCATCGAGTCCATACGAGGTCATTCAACAGATGAAAGAGGTACTTTCGGACTACAACAAAAGAAGAGAGTTATCAGTCAAAGGGATGAGTCGATATCATTGAATGATACCCGCACTGGGGATGAGGTATGGGATAGAAGGGACGTTCTAAAGCAATCTGAAGAAGTTCTACACAAAACTTTCAAATCATACAGAGACAGACCCCTGAATCCAGCGTAGTGTATTTAGGGGATACTGCAGTGCACAAAATAAATAGGGTACACTCATCTTGCACATTATAAGAGGTGCTGTTTCGCACAATGTATAAGGTATACTGTAGGCTACATAGTATAGGGGTTACTGTATCGTATACAGTATAGAGATACCGTACCCAATCTGTCTCCAGATGTCTCTCGTCTCCACATCCTCTACGACGCCCCAGCCTGAATGGCCGCCAAAGTAGGTCACGTACAGACGATCTGCAGATTTCAATTCATTTTCTTAGATATTTTGCCTCAACATAATGCTTAAAACGGAAAATATTACTGACATAAAGAGAACTAACATAATAAGAAATCAGATTATTTTTTAAAAAATACTAAAGTGAATTCGGACTCACAAAGAGATATATTATTCATCAAAGTTCAACAATATATAAATGGCGTGAAAACGTAGCCTACCAAGATTTTACCATTTTTATATCCAATTTTAAAAGAATAGCCTACCAAGATTCTGCCATTTCTTTACCAATTCCGTGACCAATATTTTGCGTTTAACTAGCTACTCTTTTAAAACAAAAACGCACCTTTGGGGATTCGTATGACTTCGGTGAGGAAAGTCCATGCCAGCTTACATGCCGTTTCCTGAAACGAAGGGACCATAACCCAAATTATATTTTCAGTGCACACATCGGAGAACATAAGAGTTTTCCAAGAATTCTAGCCGATTTTTACGACAATATTATTCAAAATTGAAAAAAAAACATTTGCATTGTTTCACGCGATTTTAGGCATTTCTGCACGAACTACCTTTGAGCACCACATTTTATCTATGACGGAACGACGGGACCAAATGAATACGGTAGCGAGACTACACAATATACATTCCTGTCATAATCACAAAACTCCCGCGCGAATATGTTATTAGTTCGTGTCGTCGTCGGCAATGTTGATAGGGCGCCTGGAGGCTAATCTTTTGTAGCGCCACGAGATAACCTCTGCCTACCGTAATCTATATGACTTCGAGAAGAGAAGCAAGACACGAGTGAAGCATCATAAAAACGTGAAATTGTAACAGGAAGTGACTGTGAGGCACCAGTGCGGCGATCGTCCTCTACATTTTCCCTCACTGATTAACGATTATCAGTCGGTTCCCGTGTATGCAAGGCGAAGTAAACAAAATTTTTAAATCAAATCGGGGGTCGGAGAATGCGAAATCAATTACATCATTCATAAAAACCTCAAGTGATTTATTTAAGGAAACCGAGAATAACAGAGGTGTGCGGCAAGAAATTTCGGCAAGTGCGGTAAATCAATTGTATTTTTTAAAAGTAAACTTTTACATGTCGATATAATTTTAAGAGTTGTAGAACAGTTATACAAATCGTATAATAATTTGCCAAACCCCAGGAGAACAAGTCCCTCTCTATAATTCATACTCTCTACCATTAAACACCCACTTCTGGAGCACGGGTACAAAGACGGCCAGCATGCAACGTGGTCTTTTTTGCAGGGTTCCCTATAGACCAGGACAGTCAATGATGCTACCGTAACCCATTTTTGTAGGAATTATTTGTTAAAACGTCTCAACTTAATATATTTCGATATCTTGACGCATTCCCCCGCAAAATAACCACCCGAATACAGGATAAACGTGGATCTGGAATTTTTGAGTCCCCGTTTATGGATAGGGGTCACTACTGCTGAAGCCCGGAATCATCAATAAATGAATCTAAGAACAATGCCATTTGAAATGATCATTTCAAGAGCACCTCGATTATTTATTGGCCTGTTCCGGGCTTCAGCAGTAGTGCCAAATAGGGCAAAATTGGGAAACTGTGGGAAATTGGGTGCAGCACTCACCTTTCCATATGCATTGTCGAATGCCCAATTGCCCATCATTTCGAAGAAGGAGAGATGATGCAGATCCTTCCCGACGTCATCGAGGTCGTTGTGCTTCCCGCCGGCACTTCAATTTATGGAAATTAAATGCTGCAAATAATGTAACCCTACTCTCCACATGTGAAATGTGAAAAAAAAACCAATCTGGTTGGCAATTTTTCCAACCAAAAAGATATGAGATACGAAACGAGACAGTTGCATGAGGCTCAGTTTAGAAAGATGACCTATCGAACTGGCAAGAGACTTTTAACGACAACCATTGATGCATATGTAAATATTAATTTGTACAGCTATGCACGGCTATCACCTACTAACTGGGAAAACACCAAGATGCAACGTACCGTATGCATTTCTGGTGAGTAACAACACGAGATGGCCAGTTATCGGCCGATTCCACGCCAGCGAGTACGCCTTTGAACTGAAATACATCAATGTGAAGGAAAAGTTGTGAAAATAATAAGAGACAGCAACAGTCTCGTAAAAGTTGGCCAAAATTGATAGATAAATATAAGAAATTTGAATAGATTGAGCATTAGTAAAGGCTCAGCTTAAGACTTAAGACTTGTATTGCCTGCTATAAGAGGTACATGTTTTAATTGAGAGCAAAATAACAATAAATGGAAAGTAAACGTTCAGATTCTAGGCTAAAAGTGCAATAACAACGTACAAAAACTCACCTGATTCATGCCTGCATTAGTGAAGAGGAGAGACTTGTCAGAGGGTGGAGGGACCACGCTACTCGAAGGCACGTGAATGTGGCCTTCCGACTCAAAGAAGTTGACGAACGCACGACGCGTTTCATCAGCAGATCGAATCGAGCTCGAATGACGACGAATCAGCCGCGCCACAAGCATGATTCAAGTACCCTGAAACATTTCCCCGATAAATGACAGCCAAATAAAGAAGGCGACACGAAAAACAAAGCATGAAATAGGCGCAAATGAGCATTTTAAAGGAGTATATTTTAAAATTGATCAAAATTAATATATTAAAATCATTTTATGATATATACCAAAATCACGCGGTACGGTAGCGTGCAATCAGAATTCCAGATGATAAAACACGGACCCGGTCTCACAACAGGCCCTCCGGTATTTCAACGCACGATGCGCGCGCGATTTCCACTACTAGTTTCGCGTCGTGTGAAACGAGTAGCGGAAATCGCGCGCGCGTCATGTGGAAATCGTGTGCTCTGTTGAAGGTCTTGAACGGAAATTACGGTTTCAGGATCAGGCCCGCGCGCGACGTGTGGAAATCTCGCGCGCATCAGGTGAAAATCGCGCGCGCACATCGTGCGTTGAAACTCCGGAGGAGAGACGGCTCGTAACATAAAACCTGGCTCCGTTGCAAAATTTTCTTGTTTTTTATTTTAGAATTTTAAACGTTCCGATGTTTCTGATTCTTTAATCATCTTAATCTCCAGATATGAGCAAAAAACTAATCGTTTGATACAACGGTTAGAACTAAAGACCAGAAAATTATCAGCCGGTATATATAAAAAGAGCCGGCGTCGGGTCTTGCAGCCGCGACCGGGGTTCAGGAAATCACTGTTCACCACAGTTGACTCTTGCACACATTCGTATCGTTTTAATACTTGTCGCTCTGTGACTCAAAACGCATTTCAATCACAATATTCGTCTGCTTGCATTTTATTTTGCTCTTTCACAATCGATGGCTTATCCTTCAACAAGTTACGGCCATTTGTGCTTATTTCTGTTGTTTTGTTCTCAACATCTTTGAAACTGTCCCATAATTTATATTTTAATGAAGCATATTTTAGCCGCAATCTCCGATTCGCGGTTCAAGAATGTTCGGGGAATGTGGCATAGTGCTGGAGAAGCTTGTGGACGATCTTTCTGTTCCGATCGATGTCGCCCACTACATTCTGGTATCAATTTTTTGATCGTCTGTGCTTGCTACTGGATAATTATGTTCTATTATTCGCTTTTCTTATGTAAATATCGCCCTTGATGTTATAGATGGCACTTTCTGTTCGTGAGGAGGCTGGACCCGAGTTCGCTCTACGCCATCCTGCGGCGAGTTGGCTGTGTACGCTGCTCGTTTCTTTCTCCGGTACGTTCCTCACAAATTTCCTTCTCGGAGAGACGTTGCTCAAGCCGCTCATGAGCAGATTCGACATGATCATGGTTAGTTCTATACTTCATTCTCGAATTTAGAAGATGAAATGAATGCAAGTGCTTTCCTAGTGAACAATATTTCGCTTTCTTCAGTTCGCTACGATATGGTACATCATCTCAATCCCCAATTCGTTCGCTGTCATTTGCACATACGGTCCTGTCAAGAACGTCATTTCAGTGATGAAGGAGATCCAGAGGAATCACAAGGTGAGATCTTATCAGTAAATCATGTGCTTAGCAAGGAGTGATACGACTTTTCACGTTGTGATTGAACAGTGATCAAACACGGTACGTATTTTACCGCGTGGTCCCTCCACCCTCTGACACGTAGTTGAGGACGATCGTCATAATAACACAATCTTAGAAATCATACATATGATAGTTTAAAAGTCTATCAAATAAATACATAATTATACGTAGATAATGCTCGGAGTCGGTGAGGGTGCTGCGCGATTCGTCGACCATTCACTACTTCACGTTCTCATCGGGTGCACAAAAGGAAATGGCAGCGGCATTGTGAAGATCGTGCAGCAGGTACGGTAGTTAATGAGTTGAACGTATAATACATTAGTTCTCTGGAATCTTCTTGATCTCCTCTCGAAAGAGTCTTTCCAGTTAGTGTGACGTGCACATATCAACGGCTACTGGTTATTTGTAACCAACGAAATTTCGCAATTTGTTTCAGTTCGTATACGGAAAATGGGCACCTGCGGAGAATGAGGTTCTCAAGCCTTCTGCTACTACGAAGGCGACCATTCTCACTGCGCTTCTATACGCATCGCCGCACGTGCCAAGGGAAATTGCCTATTTGGTGAGCGGTGATGGAAAACCGTATATATTTATTGAGCATAGTGAATATATTGTCACAAATCGAATTCAATGTCGTAAACTTTCTCGTATATCAATATCGTGATGTGGTTGACGTGTGCCATTCGTAGTGCGGTGCCAGCGTCCTCGTCGGAACCAAGATACTATCGCTTGCCCAAATTCACAAATCGCCTGTTGATAAGACATACAATGCTATCTGCTTTGCGCTGATCGATCTGCCGAGGTACGATAGTTTGGCGCCGTAATTTTTGTTCATGCTTTAATTACTACAGTTTCCGAACTCTTTAGTCAATACACAAATTTATTTTTGCACATTCAGGATGCTCGAGAGTCAGATGTTCGGATCAGATCAAGTAGTAGAACATAGCATGGATGAAGCCAAAGCGGAAACGAAAAATGAGAACCCAGCATATTCGGAACTATCAAGCACTGAAGAAAAAAGTTCTCAAAGAGAATCATGCATCGATGAGGAATGGAAGGAAATGATCACAGAATCTCTAGTTGAGATTACTGGAACGGGCAGAACAAACTTGGAGAATATTCAACAATTGAACGAACTCGTAGGCAAGCTAGACTTTTCCAGGGACGAGATATACTCTATCCGAACTGATATTCTTCTAGAACTAAGAGAATTAAAAAGACTATTCAACAAACCATCGTCATTGGAAGCCAATCCAATCCCAGATAGTACTGTAATTCTCACTCACGTAAATACAGATTCTTCAATAGATTAATGACGCGGAAATTAATGTTGTATCTAGCTGGCTAGATCAATCAATAAGATTCCCTCTTTCTCTGACTCTTCGGATCCCTCTCTAGTTCCCTCGTCACTTAGACAACTGCTCTGCATTTCTTTGCGTCTCCTCTCATCCTTTTCCCCATCCCCTCTCCCCCACTCTAACCACGGATATTCCCCTCCCTCTAGTCACAGTGTAGGAAAGGTACCCGGAGTGTTTCTCGTATTCTGCCTCGGAAAGATCTGACCTCGTCTCTCAAGGAGTTTTGTGTGAAAAAGCTATCGCTTTCATTACAGAGTTTTAAAAATATCCAGCGTATATATTTACAAAGCTTTTATTTTGTCATTTCTCTAATTCTAGTCTACATATTCGCTTTATTGTAATATCGCAACTTGCATTTTTATCGGTATTACATACCTCCCAAAGACTTCCTCCAATGATTTTTTCACTACATATTTCATAAAATGCCCCCAATTGTAGATAACGTTGAGAATAAAGAGCAGCATTCTTAAAACTTTCTACATTGATTATATCCGGTATATAATCCGAACAAGAATACCTCTATGAAATGCTTTTAAATGATCTTTTCGCGTGATCCATTTTTATCTTTCGAAACGAACATTTGATAGCTGTTTCATCCCTCCATTCCAGCGTCCACAATGCTGGGGGTCGACGTCGGCTCAGTCGACCAAGCGACGCTCATCGCTTACGGAGCATGGATCCATCGGCTCAAGATGTACCCCTATTTCGATACTGCTCACTATCTGCTGGTCAGTATAAGCGTATGAGGGTTCGATATCAGAGACAGCAGTAACTCTTTCATTTATTGGGAATGCCGATAGAGTTTTCATATCTAATAGCCAGAACACTTGAGTTGTTTGCTGTATGCACATTTGTTGGCAATTAAAGTTTTATTGTTAGCCAAATCGGTATCTACGTCAGGTAACATGTGAGATCCGTGACGAGATGTCCTCAGCGGCGGGCATGTTCTCTCGGAAACACCCGCTCAGCTGCTGGTTGAGTACGATGCTGGTGAGTCTTATTTGCATAACACTTTCTACCTTATTTTTTGTAGCGTGTTTTGCACAAACAGGGAGTCAGTAGCCCCAATGTGCAAACTGGAAGATTGAATTAGTGCTGTGAAAATCACGATATGATGTACGAACTGTTAGTTATATCGGTGGATCAGTTTCTTCATAAGTACGAGGCACGATCAAAAAGGAAAGTACCCTTACACAAGGCATGAGATCGAAAATATCAATTATTGATATTTCAGATGTGCTTCGCTGACGCGTTTCTGGCGTCGTTTCTATTGGGAGAGCCGCTCATCACGCCGTTTAAGCGACACGATGACATCCTCCTTGTGAGTAAAACTTTTTTTTTAAATACTGATTCCCATAGTTCTTTGGCTGCAATTTTTTAGATTTTGTTTAGAGAACAGTTTAATCGTACAGATTGTACGAGCTCTGTATATAGAGGCAAAACAGCCGTTTCCCCCCTGGAGAATATATTTCGTGATTACTGATCAAATACGACTTTATTCCCAATCAGGCGACACTCATCTGGTACCTCGTCTTCTATGCTCCGTTCGATGCAGTCTACAAGCTCACAAAGGTGCTTTATTTTCATACGGAATATCATAATAGATAGGATGAAGTGGATACATCCCCTAGTTATTGTATTGCGAATACTATAAATACTAATCTACAGTATTACAAACAACGTGTTCAAAGTATTTAATTAACGTTCCCCTATATCTGTTATTAATTAAACCACATACATATATCTTAAGATCACTCCCGTCAAAGTCGTTCTATCTATCTTGAAGGAATTCAAACGTGCTCACAAGGTAAATATTTTCCTGATATTTTGTAAGAGTTTGCTCGCATTCTCCTAGCTAGACAGCTTCCTCACCTCTAATAAATATGAGGAATGTATCAGGAAGAGAATGAACCCCAATTAATGACATTAATTTAATGTGGACACAAATAGTTAACTCATAAATGAATATAAATAAAAACCCATAAATGGTTTTGCAGGTGGCACAGGGAGTGTCACACGCTGCCAAGCTCTACCCTCATTCGTACTTGGTTCAGGTACCCACCTCTTAATCATCTATTGCAATGCATTGAGTTATCGCATTCAATGAGCATCACAGAGGAGCACAACATTATGCTATGTAATGTGCTATACATTGGCTTTCAAATTAGTCGTTTATCTACTCCTTACAGATTCTTGTGGGAACAGCGAAGGGCGCAGGCACTGGCGTCGTCCGACCCATCGAGCAGGTAAGATGATATTAATTTGTTAGTTCAGAGTCGATAAATTTGAATAATTGACATTCCCACAATCCCAAACACTCTTCCTTCTGACTCGAGGTTTGGAATCATGTGACTGATTTGAATGCAACTAATGTAAACACCAGTTTCTTTTTGAGTTCGTTCGCGGAGTCTGGATGCCTACACATAACGAATTGCTGAGACCCTCCCTCTATACAAAGGTAGGAATCAACCAGTTGTATGATATTGCGGAGACCTTAAATGGCTTTTGAAGAGATGGTCTGATCGCATATGGTAGCATTTATCTGATTATCCAACGCTTCGGATGAGAATAATCGATTGGATTCACATATTTCAGGTTTGCCTAATCGCTTCTACTCTGCTAGTTCTCGAAGCGAATTCCACCTTCCTAAACGCGCCTCACGATCTGGTCTACCTGGTGAGACGCACTTCCAACTTTTTCAATTCATGTGCTAGACTCGTTCCAAAGTATCTGATTTCTTCAAAACAATTCTTCTTTTTGTGAGAACTCACATGCAAAGCATACAACTAACGATGCTTAATAAGTGGCACTCGATGTTAGATCAATGACTGGTGAAAAAGAAGTTGATCCCTCTCATTGCAGGGCATGCTCGGTTTCCTGCTCTATTTCAAACTCGCCTATCTCCTCTTCCACGTCTCTGAACCCTTTGCGCCATTCGAGAATCTCTTTTGTGCCGTCGCTATGGGAGGCATCTGGGACGCTCTCTCAAGGTATGTTAGGAGATTTATTGAACTGAGGATATCGTGAGATGTCGTGTGTATCTCCCTATTTCAGAGCCATTGCTGCGTCTCGCGAACGAAAACTAGCCAACAAAGATACAGTACCTCTACCTAGCGACAAGAAGGAGCAGTGAGGTACAGAATGGTTCCTGAATCGATTTCCAATTGAGCCTCTCCGTCGATTTGCTTGTATTATCCCGCTTTCTAGGAGTTGTTATGCACAAAGCTTTACTTTTCCATTCTATTTCAATTTCTCCTAGTCAAAATTTCTTCTGTCTAGTCCATAATATAAATATAGTCATGACTTTAATGATCTAGTCACAATTTCAAGGTGCTCTCTTACCACTTTATGATCTTACTACGATAGTCTGATGTATTGATTTTGAAGAATCAGAAGATAGATCTGCTTCGATATAGACTAGAACACCATCTTACCATTAGCATAATGTTTCTTTCATGTGCATTTTATCTCTAAAATGTGCCATTTTTGTTACATGCATTCTCTAATGAGAGAAGGATAAAGTTTGTTTCATCTCTTCAAAGATCGAATTCTGCAAAAAAAACTATATATTACAAATTCGCAAAAAAATCGTTCAAAATAGTAAAACGCTCCGCGGCAAATCACACGTTTCGGTGGCGATAGAGCATGACAAAGCAAGCAACTTCGCTTTCAAAATTCTTGGTTCTATTTTCTTTCGAAATGTGTATTTTTAAATAGATAGAAATCTTTCTGTCTATTTAAAAAAAAATCAAATTATTTGTCTTACATGACTATTACAACTATGCATTAATTTTCAAACAAATAATTTTAGTTATTTATAGAATAATTTAATTATCACATGAAATTGGTAATATTTTATATTAAAAAAGAGTAAATGAAATTAAATATCACGGCATTTCAGCTCCACGTAAAACCAAGACCACGCCCATCCATCAAAATCACTCAATACCGCTTGAATACCGTGAATTATCTCAGGGAATCCCGCGAATTTCAAACAACTGTGTAGCAGCCCAGCATACCTGTAGTGCTAAGAATTGCTAGCCGCGAATTTAAAACAGCATTTAATTCAAAAAATATATACTTCCCGCGCTGTCCTATTTTTTCAGTGGTGTAACACGCAGTAAATTACCAAATCGGGCCTTGAAATGCCGTGTAAATACAAAATATTGCAAAAAAAATGCAAGGCAAGTAATAATAACGCTGACACAATCGAATGACCCAGCTCAACATATATTGAAAACGATTACGGTAGGCTCGAATTTGGTTCAAATTTTGAATTCTTTGTATACAGTTAACTGTTTCATATTTCCCTTTATTTCAATTCACGTGTGCTCACGAAGGGTTCTCACTATCGATTTATGAAGGGTAACGCACCGTTCCAAACTTCCAGATAGGGTTCAGGGCGAGAAAGTATGTGAGTAAGAGTCTCTCTCAATTTCGCACGCTCTCTCACTTCCGACCCCTTTATAGAAGGTTTCCCGTGCTCTGGAATAATGTGATAGGTGTGATAGGCAGGAAAAAAGTGTTAGATAGTGTTCATATTTGTAGTGAATCAATTCTGATATTAATTATGTTATTTTTTATATTGATTTAATTCTTGGCTCTTTCCAGTATGAAACTGCCGGTTTTGGGTGCGTCTCTGGACGAGATTCCAGTGATCGAAGTGAACAAGGAGAATATGGATCGAATATGGCCCCAACTTATTCTGTCCATTCGAAAAGCGGATCTGATTTCACTAGATCTGGTGAGTGGAGTAACTAATAATTAACCTACGCCCGAGGCGCAAAATTATTTTAAATTTGACAATTCTACTAAATTGTAATAGATTATATTATATTTATCAAACGATTCAGGAGCTATCAGGACTGGGCGAGCGAACAGAGATCAATGCTGCCTCGCTGGAGGGCCGCTACAAGGCCATGAGGTAGATCAACTTAGTTTTTCTAGTGTTTCTTATGTTTCGCTAGTTTGTTCGTCCGAAGAACGAGACATATGCATACCAGCGGTGAACTATGGATTGAATCAGATTTCGAAATGCGGTCCGCAGGCAGGGCCGATCACATTTCCTTGCGGCTTCCTGTGAATAGATTTGTATTTTTTTTAAAATTATGACCTGTGCTGTGCATTTCTCTGTCTGGTCGACTAGCTGACCCCGCTCTGTTGCGAATTTCCAGAAGAACTACTAGACAGTATACGTTTCTACCGTCTGATGTAATATCGATTGATTTAGAGAGGCGGCGACAAGTCGATCGGTCCTCTCGCTGGGAGTAGCACTGTTCAAAAAGAGAGACTCCCGCAAAGACAAGTGCGTCTCCTACAAGTGCCAGGTATTCGATTTTCCCCAATTTCTGAACTTTGCCAATATATTTTCCACCCATTCCAATCTCCAGAAATGGGCTAGATGTGATATAATGCTTAAAATGAGAGTGATTTTCTCATTTTCACACTTCTTCGAGCCCCTCACGCTCTTCTGGAGGCTGGGGATCATGTGAACTGAGTGTGATGATGTGCTAGATTATTTTCGAAATTAATTCTCCATTTAAATTCTGCAGGTGTTCAACGTGCTCACACTCTGCTCGAGACCTTTCATGATGGAGCCAGATGCATTGCGTTTTCTGGGTACTTTTTGCTATTGTTTGTCGTAGAAAAAAATCCTGCAGAGTAAAAAACGAGACTTTACGGTACAAATCTTCTTTGTAGAAAAACTGGTCGACTTTGAATTGAGTGCCCATATGTGAACAGCCAAAGACAGATGACAACTAGAGGAACCAAATAAGCCATAACCGCTATGTTTTCCCTCCTAGAAATTTTACATCGAAAATAATAAAAAATCGAGCAGCGAATTTACTTGTAGAGCTTTTATGCAATATCATTTGTAGCCAATCACTCATTCGATTTCAATCGATATGTTCGACAAGGAGTGCTCTACCACCCCGCTCATCAGTCGACAAAAGTACGGAGTTTATTTGTGTTAAGAAAATTAGCGAAATGAAAATCTAGTCCAGTTATTTACCACAAATATCGAATTGACACTGATCAGTAGTGCACAGTTCGAAAGGGTACGTAGGAATAATGCCATCTTGGTAGGGCTTTTTTATTCAAGAAAACCCCAAAATGTTGATTGGTTGCATCGTTTAAAGGGAACTGGTACTGTAAATGAAGTGAACTTCAGATTAAAGAAAATTTTCTTCCGATTCGAACGCAAAAATCGCATATTTTTACGATTTTTTTGAAATTAGTTATGAATTTTCAAAGATCCCGATTCAGGCCAGAATGACCCGGCGCTACTGTGTTTAGCGGCTAAACACAGTAGTGCCGGGTCATTCCAGCCAAAAATGGGATCTTTGGAAATTCATAACTAATTTCAAAAAAATCGTAAAAATATGCGATTTTTTGCGTTCGAATCGGAAGAAAATTCTCTTTAATCTGAAGTTTACTTCATTTGCAGTACCAGGTCCCTTTAAAAAATATTTCTTTCGTCCAATTTCAGGAGTGCCCTCTTCGATCGCTATTGGACGAGTTGCTGTCCCCGCGTGTTCCCATTGCACTCCACAATGGACTCGTCGATCTCATCTTCCTATACGCGCAGTTTGTTTATTTTGTAATTCACCGATTAATATACTTCAATAAGCCAATATTTTTAGCATAGATGCGCAGCCAAAACCCAAGCATTTGGCAGGCGGTAGGTAGACCAAAATTTTCAAATACAGTTAGTATGGTCAACAAAATATTGTGATTGTTGGTTTACTCTCTTTATAGCCTTCAAATATGACACTGATGAACGAAATAAATAAGTGCCATGAAAATGGTTGATCGAGATGGTTTCCAGCTTCTACACGAATCCTCCTCCTACCGTATCTCAGTTCATTGCCGATCTGGCTGATCTCTTCCCAACTGGGAGCGACGCCGGCGAGGGTATGTAATAAATATCGATTAATTAAATGTTTTATTTACTTACTGACTGATTAATAGTGCTTAAGTCGCCTCGAAAAATAAGTAATAGTTTCTTAAGAATTGGCAACAATCGTCGACAGTAAGTACATTGCCGAGTACCAGGAGCGAATGCCCTCCTCCTACCTCGAATACGTGTTCAGAAGAAGGTATACTTCTTGGTATTATTATTATTAGTTTTACTTAAAATTAGTTAGTTACTATGATAATTAGTTTCACCTACAGTGGGTGGGGGCCGTCCGTCTCATTATAAAAACTCAAGCCATTTTTTAAATACAAAATAGGATCCACAACACTAGAGCAAAAAGAGCTTGTCAAAGATCTTGGCTTCATAATTGAAAAGTCTCTAACATTCTCCAAACATTGTAAGGCAATAGCTCTGAAAGGCACAACCGCGTGCCATATAATTCTTAGAGCTCTTCGTACAAATAACGTAGAAATTCTCATCAAAGCTTACTCTATTTACATTCGACCCATTCTAGAAAGCGCATCCATGGTTTTTAATCCTTACTTAAAACGCGATAAGGAAGTTCTTGAAAATGTTCAGAATTATTTCACCAGAAGGCTGTTCATACGATGCTATAATTCAAGCTGGCAAACAATGCCTAGCTCAACCACTAGGAACAAGAAGCTAGGGCTTCTCTCCTTAGAGAAGCGCAGGGATGAAATTGATTTGAAGTCGGCCAGAAATCTTCTCATAGGCAAATACAAAATATCTAAAAAGAAACCGCATCACTTTTGCTATTACTTTACTAGGAATGGAATCAATTTCACAAACGCCTCTTCAACCTCTAACTACAGGCATAATAGTTTCTTTCTCAGAGCGGCAAGGCTATACTCAAAATCCGGAAAATTGAGCAGTTTTCCTGAGTGACCCTCTTACTTTTGTTGTTGTTGCCCAATAATGATTCGTGCCTTTCTTTTAATTTATGTTATTGTACCGCGTTTCCTCGTGACTCGCATAAATATTATTATTATTTCCTCTACCGTAGTCAATATTTTTCTCTTTCTGAAATTCCGTGTATTCTTCGTATTAAAATATTGTGCCATTCAAGAACTCAGCAGTCTCCGCCCACTTCTGGCGATCCTCTGGTTATTATAGAATTAGACCAAGATTAGCTTCGGACTATGTATTTCCCGCCGTGGTTCCTCGGCTTATATCATGTGGTCAGTGAGCGCGCGCTACGCGAGCCGGGTTGCCCCGCTGGGAGAGGGAGCGGGCGACGTTGAAGTCAACAACGTCGTAGGGCGCCAACCCGTCTCGAGAAAAGCGCGCCGGACCATACATGGGCAGCAGGGGGCAGGGGCACTGTGCGAATGTGGGCTGGGATTTTTCGGGGCTCTGTGCAAAAGAAAAATAGTGAAAAAGTAGAGCTCATTTCAATGATTTTTTAAAACATTCGGCTCGGGAGCTGTGTGCAAACGCAGTAGGCGATCGGGGGCTAGCTGCAAAAGACCTCGGATAAGTGCTGCCCACGTATGCGCCGGGCCATGACCTAACCCGAGTTTCGAAGAAAAGCGGTTCAGTTACCCCAGTCGCGAAACTACGGTAGAGGGCTAGTATCGACCTCTACCGTAATTTGGCATAGGCTCAGTGGGCGGAGGTTGTGCACAACAACTCGCCGCAGCTGCACACCTTTTGGCGACACGGAATTCTTAGGTCGGAACTGAAAATTTTCGCACAATAATATAATATGCTATTGCGCGTTCAGGATATCCATAGGTCAAATGGGTTTTTCGCAAATTCGCAATTAGCATAGGGCGGGGCATGTAAACAGAGTCCTTCATGTGTCTGTCCTGCACTCTCTCGCTACGTTAATCCGGTTTATATGCAAAGTGCAGAAGTGCCTATCTTCGCAGGCGAAGACCTATTTGACCTATGAGGATATCACTAGATGTATTTTTTCTTTCCGCCTTTTCTTCTGGACTTATCATTCATACCGTAGTATACGGTATCCGCAATAATATTAAGATAATATCGATTTATTGCAGTCAGCGGGAAAACTTCCTCGAGTCACGCGAGAGCAGAGTGCACGTCAAGATGAGCTTCGGCGGTAGTGTCATGGAGGTATGTAATTGAATTGCACTTATTTTGCAAAAAAAATGTTACTAATAACTATTGCTATTGTAACCTGTGATCAATACAGGAATTACTGTTTGCGCCGCATATAGCAGTTAACTAGCTAAGAGACCATCGCTCACGTGTCTTTTAAATATTCCAAAACTATAGGTATTTTAAATAAATGGAATGAATTCCTCCTTATTCTACCGTACTCCAGACCACGCCCTCTTCATCGATCGAGCGTGTCTCCTGTTCCCTTCCCGTCGGCTTTCCCGATCACATCCAGCAGACGCACTCCCGACTCTGCGCTCAATTCGCGGTAATATTTTAAACATAAAATTGCCACGGCTGAAATGTGTATTTGTGTTGGCATCATAGGTCGAAAGGTGCGTGAAAAACGACGAAGCCAACCCGCATTTTGCGAATTTTTCGTGAAAAAAAAAATGAAAACCCAACCCGCATTTTCGGTTTTTGATGCCCAATTTTTGCAAACCCAACTCGCATTTTCGGTTTATTATGCCCATTTTTGAAAAACCCAACCCGCATTTTCGACTTGCCGCAACGCACCCTTTCGACCTATGGTTGGCATAGACGCGAGTTCGAAATACTGACCACTTATGATTAGAGGAACTGATCACGATTGAATATGTAGAGCATCACACTATGATAACGTTAAAATCCTGATGCGTAGGTATTAAAAGTGGTGCAGGTTCAAAATGAAGTCGAGGTTCCGCAATTTTTTTTGAATAACAATTTTTTCGGTTCTCGTAAATTTTTGTTGGCACTGATGAACATTAGTTTACATTACAGTCTGTGTCATATCCCATTGTCTTTCGCCTGTAAAAATTCGCATCCTATGTAGCATCTCGATTTATTATTCATTGATTCTTTGCAGAACCACGGTTTCTGCAGGAAGGGACCGAGTTGCACCCTCGCCCACGACGTCGACCTCGCATTGGATGTGGAAAAGAGCAAGTGAGAGTTGTATATAAGCAGTTTTTTCCTTACTTTTCCTTAAATATTGTTTTGTCCAAGTGCAAGAATCTCTTGAAAGCAATTTAACTGTGTTTTTTGTGGTCTATTTATTTCACCCCCTTCCTCTGTAATCTTCGTTTTTTAGAGCGGACAAGGCGCGTCGTCGGCGGAAACGGCGACTGGACGCACAAGCAGGATTGGATCGAGAGGATGAGGAGAAAGAAGATGGAAAAGCGGATAATGGGAATGGACAGAATGAGTGAGTACCCAGAGAAAGTGGAGTTGGAAAGTGGTCATTGCAAGACAGCAGATATTAGTGCTCTGGCCGGGAGTAGAACTACGGGTTTTCCGCGTATCCATTACCCAGAAATCAGAAAAGTGGTGCAGTGCCGGGTGCCCATAAATCATTAATTTTGCATACTTGCAATCCTGTTTTAGTTGAGATTCATAATTGGGTTGTAAGTGTTCTGTAATCTTGCGGACTTGATGTTAGCACTAGGCCAAATATACAGAGGATTGTCACGCTCGTAACGCATTGCTTACTACGGCACTGCAACCAAACTTGTGACTGCATAAGGCATTATACCGTAGAAAATGCGGTTGATTCTCCTGACCACTTTTTTATCCGCCTTTGAGCACCCCTTGATACGGTGCAGTGATGAGGTGCCTATACCAGCATTTGAGCCCCTTTATTATTTTCAGCGCCGACCAGCAGCAGCAACGCCAGCCCTTCTCGGTAACGGGAGCACACAGAGCAGGTACTGTTCAGGGGGAGGAGTCGATAATGAATGTAGCAGTGTCGGCTAGTTTTTTTTTTCGATGTTTTTTCTTGCTTTGTTTCGAACTAACACCGTTCCGAGCAGGCAACGCTAGTGCACACCTTTGTTCTCATTTTGTGCAAGGGCGTTGTGCACGAAAATTGGGTAGGGAGGAGTGCCCTATATTTGGGGCCCAGCATATTTCTCGTGATCCTATATTTCTTTATTTCATCTTCGGATTCGCTTGGGTAGTGTTTTAAAGAGAGAAAAAACAGATTTCAAATGTAACAAATATTATATTTGAGGAGTGGATGCATTCATGACCGGATTCGCAGTCCTCTTCCACTCGAGAATGACCCTTCGGAAAGAGGGAAAATTGCCCGACAACATCGCCAATCGGATTCCACTTTCCGGAAAGGTACGGTAGTTGTGCAATCGATATTTAGAAACAGATTGTGTATACGGTATAACATTACGTGTAGATGCACAGAAGTAATCTTTCTGCAGGCGCACTTGCATTTTCTCATAGTGATGATGGTAGATGATTTTTTTTTAAATTCCGTTCCTAAACGTCACGATATGTGATGCATACTGTCTGACTGTAGATAGTGTGCCCTCCTCCACACACATAAATGATAGTAACTGATAGGTATGCTGTGCACATTGCTAGTGATACTATATCATTTGCCATCACGATAGTATCGTTATAGTGTACAAGCACTATCATTTTTGAGTAAATGTTGCGGGAAACAACGACCACAGAGTACGGTTAGCATTGCAGGACCGTCCTCTGCAGCTAGTTTCTTCCCGCCTGGTCGAGTGCTCTGCTGCGCACCTCGACCGCGTCATGCTCGTTCGAGCCGCTCGCAAAAAGGCTGACGCAGCACGGGTGCACGCGTAGATTGTGACTAGTTTTACAGTGTTGTTAGATTGAATTGATTGTGAAGAAGAAGAAAATTCCCCGTTGAGTTGTGATCTCGAGTTGATTTTTGGTCTGAAATATAATATATCTGTTTTATTCTCTAAGTATTTGCACACTATTGGCAATATTGAATTACGTACAGTAGAAACACTTCAAATACACGTGTTCCGCATCGATACTTTTCTTCGGTCGTTTTAAGATGGTTACAGAAGTGTGTAGGTTATAGCGCTAAAAATCTTCTACAAATCTGCTATCCAGGACATAGTAGACAGTCAAGAATAGTTTGGACTGAGGAAATTTGTGGAAAAAAGGCGATAACCGCACATTGGATCATAATGTTTTCCATATTCCCCCCATGATTAGTGGACCAAATACTATTCAAAAAGTGTTTTCTAGCTATTTATGCGCTGTCTCTTTTATCTTTTATTTTTATTCGAACACGCTGTGGGAATTGTCACGGTCGTCACAAAAGTGGTTGCTGGCGAAGCTTCGTTATTATTCATCGAGGTAAAACAATGCCTCTACATTTCATGCACTCCTTCGGCTAGTCGAGAGAGTTCGTGAAACGAACGGAGCATTGAGGCACATTGATGAACTCTAACAACGAAGCAAACATAACCTGAACAGATGGAAGTGAAAAATATTTTTAAAAAATAGCGAAAAGAACGGAGTTAACTCGGTTTGATGGAACAGATGATATGGCAAGAACGATCATTATTATAAGTGGAAATTGGTTATGGAGTATGAAATTAGAAAATGTTAATGCACTTTTGAGTACGAGATTCATGGAGTGTGTAAAACCGATATACAATAACAGCAATCTGAACAAACAAAACGAAAAACGGTGTACCGCTTAGTTCCAGGATCAGGCTACAAAAATATTTATGCTAGCAAACACAATACTAGATAGAAAACTATGCAACATCGGGCTGGGGAAGGGACATGGACGATATTTTTTGAAATGTCTCCGATTCTCTCGGGTGACTGATGACTGATGACTGACTTGTCTCGATTCCGATTTCATTGCTAGCAACTCGTTTAACAGCCTTCTTGAACGACCGAGCCTGGAAACAATCAAACTAGCAAATTAAAAACGTAAACAAGGATCCGACGCAGTTATATTTCATCAATTCTACTCCGCTAACTAATAGAATCGCTTTTCAAAATATCAGCTTGAATATTTACACAGTTAGTAGAAGAAAATGTCACCTTCTTCTTGTCGAATTGTCTGCTGCCATAATAGAAGCTTCCCACTCCTCGATGATTTCGCTCCCTCTTGGTGCCGTTGGTGCGCACTTCGTAGTAGTCGACGATTGTGTGTCTGTATGACACACTTGCCTCGATTAAGGGATACTACTGTCTACACACATGCTTGAAACTTTTGAGTTGGGCAATTCGATATACACAGATAATCAGGAAAAATCGTATACCAAATTGGTAAATAACCCACTCTTGAGTTCTATTCTTCGAAAACTGAACGGGATGGAGAGGAAGAGGAATGTCAGCCGAGTAGACAACGTCTGAATTGGGATGTTTTTAACACTCACAAATGATGGATGGATTATTAATCATGAGAGGTTACGTTGGCAACAAGATAGCAAACGCTATGTGTGAGGTAGTTGAAACCTTTTTTTAGGTGAACCAAATGTCGATTACCGTATACGACGCCGAGTAGATCTACAACAGCAGTGTGCTCGTACTGTAGTCGGTCGTCCGCAGTGACATTCTGTGCAAAGTTACATTAACGCCTTTTCCATGTTTCAATGCTACCTTCAATGGATAAAGAAGCTGCATCCATGTGAAGTCCTTGTCCATCAACTGCAATAAATTGGTTTTTTGTCATCTGTGAGCTAATCGGGTGTTTTTTTTATAAATTTTTCTGGACGAAATATTAAGGGAATGCGTATTGTTGTAGTGTTATAAATATTTGAATTTATGTAGATACCAATCGGCAATTGATTTTCAGACGTGCTGTCTGTATAAGTGACTTCCTCAGTACTCTTTTCTAGATACCCACAAAAATTAATAATGTGTAATTTCTGACCCTGTCTAGACCCCAGCCAGAACTCGCAATTCGCATCAGGCGCGTTGCTACCTTCAGGAACTGGTAGCAGTGTGCTGCCTGAATTGCTCATTTTGATATCGGATAATAGATTTTCTGGACGTTGTTTTCCTGCAGCTCGAAATAGGGATTAGCAGAACATACATTGAGTCGTCCGCTGTCTTCATCGATTATCTTCTTTCGTTGTAGGCAGCGATTGCGATAGCACGATTCCATAATCTCGCTTTCAATGAGATCCTGAGAATGAATGTCGCATATTTAAGATGATACCTCGACGAATTGTGCTATTAGTGTGAGCGTTTTCTCTCTATCCCGGCTCTCATGGTTTGTTACGCATTCTCGCGGATTTTTTAAAAATTGAGACCGCAAAAGTTTGGGCTCTTTTTTTTTGACAAAACTTATTGTGACTATGTATTAAGAATGTATTAAATATGGAATTACATAGGCGGCTTCAGCGTCATGTTTGTAAAATGACGACTTCTCCAAATTGAGCGCCATTCCGTTCCACCAGACGGGTACTGAGGATAGACAATCAATATAATTCCCAACAATGACAATTCAGAAGTACCTCCGTTTACTACGTCCGTGACATCCACGGTCGGAATGCAGTGCTTGTAGATGTAGAAAAGGTCGCCCGACTCCTACAATATAATGTGCATTTATCAAACTGAGTTTTTAGTTGACCAGACCTGATCTGTGATGTCGACGTTGGCCGCATCGTGGATGAAGTCAAAATGGGACTGCGTGTCATTCACACATAGAACTGGACTATCGAGCGGCTGCAAATACATCTATCTGCTGAGTAATAATGCTAGGTACACGTTATGCATCACATTTAAATGTTGCCTTTGAAACAAGACTGGCTGTTTTGCAGTTATGTTTTTATTTATGCTATTAGTGAATCATTTAAAGGGTAATCACTTTTCCGAGCCAGGCGAAGCACTCCAGACGGGGTCGACTGTCTTCTGAAATGATCTTGAGTGCCTGGGGAACACCAGGATCATGGAAGGCGCTCATCAGATTGCCGAAGTCGTGGTCAGATCTCGTCTAAATCGATGACATTATCTAATTTATATGTTACAGGAGAAGGGACATTCAGAGGCGTTTCTTATGCGAAGGGCAATATAATTTAGAGTACCATGTTTGGGCATGTGTATGCTTCTGATTGGACTGAATCTTCGTGTAAAGTTCTCTTCAAAACTAGGCTTATGAATTCGGCATATAGATCCAGAAGAAATTCACGTATGCAGAAGTCTTGAATGGCCCCAGTGAATTTTATTCAGTGCACATATTAATGCAGAAGACCGGTGCGATTTTACAAATACCTGTATGTGGTCGGTGAACGTGTAGGAGAAGTCATCGCTTCCGCAAGAAAGCGGCTGCGCGACTTGAGACGACTGCTGATTCGGCTTGTTTTTATGAAACGGCAGGAACCTTGTGCCATTTATACATAAAAGAATGAAGCATACGAGGACGGTGATTTGCTTCTGCAAAAATCTCAGTTAATATTCTTGTTGATTCACTAAACAAATGTTTTCTGACTTCTAGGGCCCTCCTACTTATCGTAATGCGAATCCTTAACACGAACCACAACGTCCAATCCATTGATCCACCATGCTTCCTTCTCCTTCTTTGCCCTCATTTCCTCGTAGTACTCCGGGCTCAATCCGTCAATCAAATTCGACTTCTCCTTCCTGCAATGCGTTAGTGTATCGAGAAAGAAGAATTCCCGAAAATGCTGTCCCTTCCGCCAATGAGGGATTTTTTTTGTTGTTTCACGCGGCAGGCTTTGATAATTCCGACATTATGTTTCAAGGGGCACACATTTAATTTTTATCGTGAGTGAGAGTGAGAAAGAGTGAGGAATCAGCTGGGAATCGCATCGATTGTGGAGAAAGTACGGGAAAAGAGACTGAGATGGTATGGGCACATCAAACGGAGGGAGAGAGATCATCCATGTCTAAAGATTCTCATGTACAACCCTCCTGGGAAACGTCCGGTGGGACGACTCAAAATGAGTTGGGAGGTGATTAAGAAGGATTTCGCAACGAAGCGACTAACGGAGAGGCACACTCTCAACCGTGACTTATGGAGATCAAGGACAGCACATCCAGACCCCGCCTAGCGTGGAGAGAAGAATACCACGAACGGAAATATACGAATAATTTGACCCCTCATTTTACTTTGTGTTTTCTTGTAAGACCCTAATTGTAGTACTGTTCGACCTGGATAAATGATGTGATGTGATCGTCTGCTTACTTGTACTTGATCTTCGCAGTTGCTGAGCTAGGTTTGTGCTGCGGCGGGGTCGATTCTCGCGATTCCATCGCTTCCTTCTGACGCGCCTCCGCAGCCGCCTTCTGGTTGAACGCCTTAACGAAAACAAGTTAACGAAAAAAGTTATGTGTTCATCTCGCCCGCTCGATATCAAGCAATTATTACAAACAAGCACAAAAAGTCCATTAGACTTTGAAATTAGTGTAATAATCGGAGAGAACTGCTTCATTCCGTAATTTGGAAGAAGAAAATTGGTCCAGTTATGCTCCAGAATCAAATGTCAGAAAATGCTACCCTACCTGGTGTGTGGCCGCGGTTTTCTTGTCCTCGAACATGGGCACTTCCTCCACGAAGATCTTTAAATATGCTCGATTATTAATATTTTTCTCTTGTTTCATGCTGTTTTGCATGTCCTTCTAATGATACTCTCTGATCCTTACCTTTTTCTCGAAGCGAATCTTCGTCCCTTCCTCGCCAGCCTTTCGCTTGCTCTTCCGCGACAGTGCCACCTGAACGATTTTAAGTGATCGGTTTGCAAACCTCTGCTCGGTACCTGGAATTCAATCTCATCCTTTGTCTGTACTGTCTCCTTAGTCTTCTTCTCCTCTTCCACTTCCTCTCTGTCAGGCACAGTATCAGCTGACGTCTCACTGCCATTGGATGACATGACAGAATTGTGACGATGTTTCTGAAGAGAACAAGTGCGGTAGTGAAAGAGAACGAGCAGGCAAAACATACTCCAATGTTTGAAACATGCTTCATTTTAAAGGAGGAAGAACAGCAAAAATAGGGTCTGAAACTAATGACATTTCTCGCTTACACCTATCAATGATAATGGAAATCCAAAACATGAGATCTTTATCTTTCCTCAGAACCGAGATACTCGCGCGCAAAGAAGCTACAGGGCTCAGGGATATCAGGGCCAAGTTGCCGCGCACGCGGAAAGGGCGCTCTCTCACGTGCGCGAGTAAGCAAATCTCTCGGTCAACTTTATCTCCCGTGCCGAATTTGCGTGCACTTTACTCCCGCGGAGTAAGAGGGGGAGGGAGGATCTTTGATTCCGAGGCATTCTGCTGGCTCCATGCAAATTGAGGCAGACAGATAGAGAGTGCGAAACAAACATCTAAATGGGCGAGCTCTCGCAAATATGTCAACCTTTTTCTTACAGTAAGCTAACGGAAGTTCAGGGCTGTCGTGCCAAGATATTCTGCTGTTCGTCCTCCTTTAAGCATCTGTTTCTTGAAAGGCAGTTCCAGAACGTTCATTACCTCTATCATAACGCGCCCTAACCAACGAAGACGTGAGTGCTTACCTTCTTGTTGGACGCGGATTTTGTGTTCTTTTTCTCAGTTTCGTCCTTGTGGAAGAATAAGGTAGGCGTGCACTGAGCCTCAACCGTCGCCTGAAATTACAAAAATTGTTTCAAAATTAGAATCAAAATCGTAGTATCATGCCGGTAAAACGAAAGTTAGAATTGATGCTGTTTCAAAATGCGTTTCCAATTTGAGAAGGAAATTACACTGATAGAGAGCACCATGATCATTGAAAGATAGAAAAAGATTAAAAGACTTTCAATGATCATGTTCTTTGAGCCTACTCGGCAATGACTAGAGTTTACTCAGAAAAAAGTTGATAGAGAGCACCTCAAGATTCTGCATCTTCCACTTATTATCAGCTTCATATTTCTCCACTATTTCATCGATCGACAGAGATTGACGTGCTTTAATATCCTTCGCTTTTTCAAGGGCGATTTCATTCTTTCGCTGAAATTAGATTTGTACATTTTTAGAGAATATGCTTCTGGAAATTCGGTGAAACCCGTATGAAAAACGCGTAGTCCAAAATCCCCGAGATCGAATTTCGATCGAAATCTCGAATACCGTACCTGATTCTCTTTCCGTCTCTCTTCTGCATCTTCAGCTCGCTGGGCTGCTCTGCGCTTGGATTCGGCCTGAACAATTTCCGACGTTATTACTGTTTTTTGTGGGTGTCAATTAATTTTGTATATGAACTTTCAAAATAAAAAGTGTATTCACCTGTTGGCTTTCTTTCAGAGAAATTTCAATGTCGTGAACCTGCAAACAATTTTTTTATTCGTAACCCTTTTTTTAAAAAATACTGTAACATTCACACTAAAAAATCCGTAGTTTCAAAGTATACCTCCTTCTCGGTTCTCTTCTCTTCGTTCTTCCTCTTCTGCTTCAACTTCGCTTCGAACTCTTTATTCTTCCTCATTTCTTCATGCTGCCGCTTCTTCTGGTCATTTAGTGCTTCACGCTGGATGCGATTCTTAATTTTTCAACGATTGCTTAGCGATAACGCAATCAAAACCTGTCTCTCCAATTGTTCGGCATTGTCCTTCTTCATCTGTTTGATCCGAGCCTCTTCATTCTCCTTCTCTTTTCTCGCGCGATCTTCCTCTTCACGAGCCCGTTTCTCAAAGCAAGGCCACAGTTTTCAACCTATTTTCGAAAAAAACATTTTCACACATCATTGCATGTTCCTCCTCTTGGTCTTTTCCATTCTCGCTTGTATGACCTATCTTGCAATTCTATTTTTTTTCTCTTTTTTTTCTGGCACATTTTCTGGCACAAACACTAGGTGCTTCGCATCACTTATCCGCATGTCTCTCTATTCTGCGGCCCGAGCTCTTGTTTAGACAGAATCTCTCGCCTGACTTCTCTCTTCGAATGTGAATGTGGACAATACCTGTTCCAATCGCTTTCTGTCTTCATTCTCCTTCTCCAGTCTCTCCCTCTCTTCCCGCTCCTTCTTTTCCTTCTCCCTAATCGTACTCCTCTCCTCCTCTTCTTTCATCTCTTTCTGCAGTTTCTCCGCCTCGAACTCGCATTCGCACAGCTGAAATATACAGTATCGATCAAAAGTATTCGCCAAACGATTTGAAGTGGTGTAAGTTCCGAACCAGATTAGCAATCTACCTGAATTTTGAGCGTGAGGAACTAATAGCCTAGGGAGTCCGTTCCGATCACGGACAAAGTCGGACAAAGTCGGACAAAGTCGGACACTCTCTCATTCATTTCTCACACCCCCTGTCCGGCGTCCAACGTTGTCCGATTTCGTATCCCTAGTAGGGACTAATTTCCAATAATTTCATCGTACACTTTAATTGATAAAAATATTATCATATTGTAGCGATGTCAATGGCTAGATAACGCATTTCAGCTGTATTTTCCAAATTTGTTTGTTGTTTTCATTATTTAGAGCGAAAATCAAACTGACTTGTATTTGCTCGATCCTCGTCTCGCTTCTCCGTCGCTCATTAGCGACGTGCAGTTTCTGAATTTCGCTGTTGACTAGTGATCACGCAATCTCCTTTACTCACCATCAGAATCTCGTGTCTGCTCTGAATTTTCGCTTCTCTCTCTGCGCACTGATCCATTCTTGATTCTGATACAACATTCTCTTCCTGAATAAAAAATAGGCATTATTAATTATTCTGTTTTATTTCACATTTTACGTGTGCGGATCACGGGTTGGAAGTCTCAAATAGATCAAAATCCATGACTAAGCTCACCTTGGTGTCGCTGGCTATGCCTTCATCCTTCATCGATTGGTTCACTTTCGATTGTTGCAGTTCACACATTTTCCCTTCCGCGTATAGTCGTTGCACGCGTTCGTTTTCTAAATATGTGGAAAAAACACTCTAAGGAAATATATAATATATTTAATAACATGAACAATTTTGCTTACCTCTTTCCGGCGGCTTCACATCGATCGACTGGCTATACTTCCTGTCACAGCCCATCGCGGGAGTGGGCGGGGTATCGCAACCCTCAAATCAATTATATTAGTCAAGTGTGAAAGGTGACCAAATGTCGGTGTGGTTCTGATGTGATTCAGCATAGATTTACTCAGAGCCGCTTTGATAAGTTCATGCAGGATGCGTCGTCATGCAATTTGTTCAAACTCAAACCTTGTTCGCAGTGGGCGAGTCACTCTCGTACAGTGCCCTCATCTCTCGATGGAACTGCTGTCTCTTCATGAGTGCTGTCTCATCCACGATCTCTGCCATCGACAGAGGACTCGACTCGCGGGACGTCGAGCAACTGAACAATGCATTTTCCTCTTTTTATTGATAGTTCATGAATTTACACGCCCGAAATAATGGAACAGATAAACAAAAGAACACGTGAGCACACCCATACATCTAGTTACAAATACGAGTATCATATTTCTCGATAGATTTCCCATCTACACTGAAAATTTCATAAAGATTGCTTTCGTGGTTTCAAAGTTACAGCAAAATGAAAAAGTGTCCAATTACTTTTGGCCGCTACTGTGATTTCGGGCACGCATCCGTCAGTTTACAATTGCAATATGCTACCCCTACAAAACTGACTTAGACGAAGAATCGTTCATGGCCGAAGAATCCCCCGGAATATTGATCTCCAGGAAGGAATCGAAGGAGGATCTGGATGATACGAAATTTACGCAAGCAACTTTTTTCGTAATTGTAAATTGGGCAGATTCAAATGGGGGAAAACGAATTCGAATGGCGAGTAAACTTACTGAATGAAGTTAGAAAAGTGTTTCGTTTCCGCTGTACGGGAAAGACAAGAATCGTCGAGCGAGCTCTGAAGAATATTTTTCTTTAAAAAAATACATGTTTAAAAAATGTTTAAAAATACCAGGGATGTGCACGTAAAATATTTCAATTCGATATTATCAGATGTACAGAAATATTTCCCCACTGTATATACTGAAATATTTTAAAGGGAGTATGCAGCCAAAAAATCATAATTTTATATTCTTTTAATAATATTTTTATTCAAAAGAGCTGAAAATTCTAAGAACATCTGTAAAAACCGCATATTTTTACGATTTTTTTGAAATTAATTATGAATTTTCAAAAAACCGTGTTTCAAAGGTACTGTAGCTCCTGCATCCACAATACTTACGCTGTTTAGCGGCTGCAAAATTTTAAATAGGCCTTAGCAAAGTGAAAGTAAGTGTTTTCAAAATTGATTCGACTATGGCGAGTATCCGTGAGGACGAATCAGAAGAAAGAAACGCAAAAATATTACAGCATCATCCCTTTTGAGATTCTACAGCCGCTAAACAGCGTAAGTCCGCGGATGCGAGACCTACCGTATACCTCAATTCTGTAATCTTTGAAAATTCATAATTAATTTATTAAAAATCGTAAAAATATGCGGTTTTCACAGTTATTCTTAGGATTTTCTTATTTTTAAAATATAAATTGCTTATTTTTCGATGCCGGATCCCTTTAATAAATTCTTCATCGTGAAAAGATATATTGGATTTTACGAATTTTACGATGCACAGCCCAGATTCCTACAGTTTCTCGATCATGGTTGAGCGATTTCATAAACAAGGAGCATGCCTTTAGGTGTTGATGCGGTGTAGAACAAAAAAAACTAACCTTCAGTATGCCTTCTGCTCCCCAGATGTTTTGCTTCTCTTTACGAATGGGTCGGAAGAAGTTGTTCGGCTGAGAAGTCATCTGAAATTGCGATATGCGCCTTGAGTTAGCTCAACTATTGAATAGCACGAGAAGATATGATTTTTAAGAGTTTTTTTACATAACACTGCAAAACGATCATTTGAAAAAATTGACTCGATCATTAATTAACCGTCGCTCACCCAATCCTTGTCGGACATCTTCCACTCCATGTGACAGTCTTCTTCCTGCAGTGACAAAAAATTCGTTTTCGACTAGCAAGCTAATAGGAAGAGAATAATGTAAACAATGAATATATTGTATAAAAATGTAAACATTTGTAGCAGTTCACCTCCGAATTTATTTCAGTACTGTTGCAGAGTAACCTCTTGTGCTTCTTTTTCAACATCGCGTATTCCAATCGGAACCTTTCCTGAAAAAAACATTTAAAATTTTATTTGCGATCTACAACTTCAATATTTCTTGATGCCATGATAAGAATTATTTCGGAATACGAACCTCTGCCTCATCCGACTTCCTCATCGCCTCCGCTACATCTGCTTCTCTACACTCTTCGGCACTCGGCTTGTCCACGACCTGATTTTTTTTTAAATAAAGAACATTTGTACGTATGTTAGGGCATCTGCTAAAAAATGTGCAAAACGAATAAAGCATACCTGATCACTATGCATGAGCATCCAATCGACTGTCCGCAGCGCTCGTTTGACTAGAAGTAGGTCAGCATTGAGAAGAGATTGCTCCTGAAAATTGGGACGCATTCGATGAAATCATATCCTCGTTAATTGGCAACTCATGTCATAGATGTTATGATTTCAAAATCAGTGAACGTAGAAATTCGATGTGATCGTTCACCTTTGGGTAATGCGAACCGAATCCCCGTGCACCCATTTCTTCGACGCATTCCTTCAGAGCACTCACATACGCCGACTGTCGATCGAAGATCCGGCGCAATTCATCTATGAGTTTACATTTCACACTATATCAGTTTGTTCCCGCATCTACCAATTGCTGGTCTAACGATGAAAGTGCACTTGCATTTCTTCCTCGTAATGCTCGTACAAACATATACCTTCAGCACTCTGTCCCTCTTGATGATTATCATAAATTGCCTCAGAGTAGAAACGAGGTGGAGGATCTCGCAGATCGGGAAGGTGCCTGAAGCATATTTAGAGTATTACAACTTTAAAATGATACGTTCATACGGCACGGCGCGTCTCTCACTTGTCATGCTCTCTCGCAGCCGTATCTGTTGTTTAGGGGCGGAACGTATTATTATTTTGGATCAATTTTGTGAATTTGTAATAAACTCCTTTGGCAATTTATTACACAAATTGGTAAACAATTTTTTAAAGGAAAACGCCGACCGAAACCTGCAAAAACACTCACATTCGAAGAAGTTGCGCTAGAGATGTCTTCATGTGTCGATCGATCGTACAAAGCGTGTTACCGATTATCTAAAGTAAAATGTTGTGTGATGCAGTACAATAAATGCCCATGATTGCAAGGCTCCAAAAATGGATCAGAAGAGCGTGTGTGAAAATTAGACAGTCTATTTCTATGTAACACACTTCTACCCAGCCCCTTTTTGGAAGTTTGACCAGTTTATACTAACGAGGGAAGGGCAAAAGTCGGCGGAGCTCGAATGACAAACTGGCCTTATAGGTAAATAGGGACCCCCAGGAGATGCACAAAACCACTTTCAGAAGTTTCACCTAAGACCCCCTAAGGCACTAAAATTGTTACTGAAGTTGTGTAGAAACGCCTTTGGCTGGGCACCAATATATGTTCTAACATGTTCTAACGTCGAGTATCTTGGCGAGAAGTACAGTATCCACTCTCATATGGATTATAAAATTAATGAGGTGCTAACTAAGCCAAATTCTCATTGCGGTAGGCAGTGAGAAGCAAAAAATTGTTTCGGGGGAGCGTGCACGAGGGAGACTTCAATCACGATTTCAGTGGCTTAGGGTGTCTTAGGTGAAACTTCTGAAAGTGGATTTGTGCATCCCCTGGGGGTACCTATTTACCTATAGGATCAGTTTGTAATTCGAACTCCGCCGACTTTTGCCCATCCCTTGTAAGATGTGAAAAGATACCGTATGAACGACCTCCCATCGCGGCAGTTCGTATACAGGCACCCTTAATACATTACTCTTAATAGGGAAGGGCAAAAGTCACCGGAGATCGATTTAAATTTGTAGGTACCCCTGAGGCATGTTCATATCAGTTTTCAAAAGTTCCCGGCACACCGTTTGCAAGTCTATGCTACTAGCCACTACACCACAGGACCAGTTGGAACGGAGCGTTCCTTCTTAGTGACTTTCGAGTAGAGCGCAGCAATGGCGAATCAACGAAAACTTTGATGACAATTTTAACGTCTTAGAAGGTCTATCGGGGAACTTTTGTAAACTGATATGAACATGCCTCAGGGGTACCTCCAAGCCCATATGGTCCAAATTTAAATCAATCTCCGGTGACTTTTGCCCTTCCCTATTTAGTGAGATCGCTCATATTGCACATTTCCGGGGGCAATCACACTCTCGTTCGCCACATATTGCGGAATATTTTCATAGCGTGTGTAAAAATTGACGTAACTGCCTCAAATTTTATCTCCAGTTCGACATGAGGCAATTACAAGATAATTTCGATTTTAAATTCTTATGTTAGATTTATTAAATACTATACTGACTCCATCCACTGTGGTATCTGCCATCCAAGATCCCATGGGCTCTCCATCACAACATTCTCCTCCATTCCGCCAGAGGACTGGAATAGTGAAAACATTGAGGTAAATGTACTTCCAGTCGTCGAGCTTGGTTCGCGGGAGATCATCGTTTATGAACAGTTTTGAAGTTTAAAAACTGTCATCGCTATTTCCTGTGTCATCTAGAAGCAACTATCAATTTCCATCACACGATTTGCGCTGTGTCACGCGCAGGAATCGAACCCGGCTCATGGAAACTAGAAGATGAATAGATACAAATCACGAAAAGTTACCTTCGTTGGCCCAGCAACTGCAGTAGAATCGGAGTGGCACATCAGAAAGAAAGGATAGTAATCATCTGAATAGAATTCAGAGATTTAATAAAATGAGAGGTCTTTAGGGAAGCGCAAATCTTGTAATGAACAATTCAACAAAAATAAAGAACTTTGCGTGAATTCTGAATAACGCGAAAGATAAGTCGACTTAGCCAAGGCCATTCAATTAACTATCAAGAGCGAAATGGGATTTCACAGAAGCGCTACTTGAATAAAATCAGTGAATCGGTGAATCATAGCAGTGTCTTACCACATGATTCCGCACCTTCGGAAAGGGGGTCGGTGCAAGAAGTTATTGTGAAAGTTTCACCCCCCCCCCTCAAATTTTCACATTCTCCGACTGCTGACCCCTTCTGGAAAGTGTGAATCATGTGACTTGCAAGATCTCATGTTGTGGTGGTAACACTGTGCGAAGATGACTGGGGCAAATGTGATGAAACACAGGCGAAAACAAGGTCAGAAGGGAGTGGAAAGGAGAAGGAGCGCATCAATAGGGAGGCATGTGATTCACTCCAGGAAGGGGTCAGAAGCCTATCACGAAGACATCAGTTCTCCTAATAATTGAAGATGTGAATACTCCAGGGTGAGGAAAGCGGGCGACTTCGCTCTCTGAGTACAGTCGGGAGAGAAAGTGACTACAAAAAAAGCCGAGCTCTACTGATCCTCGCCCTCTTATCACGCTGTCATGGAGCCTTCCCGATAACAAGATTGGTGATTAGCTCGAATTCCGCAAATAACAGGAGCAATCCTGTTGAACTCAGATACTTTAGAAAAGCGGCGATTTGAGATGCGGAAGAGTCAGTGTCAGGGGGTCAAAAGGGATGGTGAAAAGAGCTGCGAAACAGGCGCGAAAACGGGTGATGAAATGGGGAGGGAGTATGCAGACAAAGAAAGGATCGTAACGGCGGCTGCTGTACTCTACCCGTCACTCAAATAACACACTATTTCTGTGCCCATGTGGCTCTGCCAAAGTTCAGATAGAGAGGGGGGAGGAAAGGAGGAGGAGAGGGGAGGATGGGAAGGGAAGCACACTTCATTTGACACCTCCTTTGCCACAAGCAGATGCAAGACCACCTAGTGTAGGCCGGAGAGCAAACATGAGTCCTCACCAAGGGGCCAGTATTGATCCTAGAATAGAGAAAGGAGTAAGAGAGAGAGATAGGGGTTAGTGACGAAATAACGAAAAACGAATTAATCTGTAGATAGCGATCAGCGTGCAAACAGTTTTCTTCCTTTTTTTCAGATAAGAGTGAAGTTCTGTTTTCAGCACCATTAAAGGGCAGCGCGTGCATGAAACACTGGCCTCTGATCACTGGCCTGTGATATCACGCGAGCACAGCCGAAGACGGGAAGTAGATACCTTTACCTTTTACAGACTTGCATCTAAATTCTGACATAACCTCGAAAGCCAGCCATACATAAAATACACGGATGAGCACAACAAATAAAAGCCTTGGGCGAATAGAAATGGGTTAAGCCTGCTCATTTGGCAATTGGCATTTTCGGCAATATACAAGTGTCTTACTCGCTCAACCTCAAAGAGCTCTGCCGAATCGAGAGGACTCAACCTTACGAGGTGCTTTTTAATTGTCATCCGCCCAAGCTCATTATGTCAGAGCACAATGATAGCGCCTACCTTCATATCCCAAACTTCCAAAGAAGGGTCAGTCGCGAGACAGTGTGCGGAAGTGAGAGAGTCCAACCCCATTCTGGAGGCTGACCCGTGAGGAGTGATGCCTTAATTTCCCTATGAACGCGGAGGCAGATGTCTTCTTTCTCCTCCCTTCCCATCCTCTCTTTTTTGTGTGCCCTTTCAATGGGATTCGCCAGAAATTAACGATCCCCAAGCGACGCGGCTAATGGACAGAGAGCGCCAATCCAATCTGACTTGTGCACACACATAAAGACCATCTATCTTACCCTGATCTTGCATCTTACAGTAACCCTCCCCCTGATACTCAACCCTACAGTAATCCTTCCATAATCCTCAATCATACAAAAGTCACACGAGCCCAGGTCATCCAGAATTTCCGCAGCCTCAATAGAGCCAATTTCTAATGTTTGATTGTGGGAATAAATTTAAAAAAAATGTTTTTTTGCACGAATGAATCCGGAAAAAAATTAAGTGTGAGATTAATTTTTTTTTTAAATATTGTTCAACGAATATCTCGATCGGACTGAATGAAATCGGGTACCAGATGAGAGCCCAAAATACGATTTGAACTTATTCTTTTGAAGAATAGAGTGAAACTGCCAAAACATACTGGTTGGAGTTTTTTTTTGACTGAGTAGACTACTGTAGTTTATGGGGTACTGTAGCACTATCCAAAAATTAACGGATCTGTGTCCATACAGACTGATACCGAGAAGGTACGATTGTTTTTGTTCATGGATTTGCTCGCTGATAACGTAAGAATGCGGCGCTTAAGTGAGTAATGGATTACGGTAGAGAAAAATGAGAGAGATAACTGCAAGATATCGTTGTAGAACCCGCTGAACAAGAAGATGATGGAACGACTCTAGCCCGACTACTCCCAGTCGCCGGTCAGGGCCCCCTCCAAGTAATTCCCCGACGTCAACCATACCGCAGTATAGGTTGATCTTTGATCTCTGACCCCCCATTGACCGATAGATGATCTGTAGCAGATCTCAATTGATACGATCATTCTATGTATGTATGTTTCTCAACTACAATTTTTCTCCCCTTCCACACCATCAGTCACTGTAGAATTGTTGCCCTACTTTTTCTTTTTAAGTTTACCTAATCCGATATCGTATGCCTGCATTCAAACGACGTGTGTAGCAAGTATTCGTTAATTGTATGTTGTTTTCTTTTATATTCCCAATTTTTTTGCGCTTTGCTTCACCATTTGTGTTGTTTCAGTTGTTTGAGGTCATACCGTAATAAATCGATCATTGACATGCCTCTTGTGGTTATGAACACTAGTACAAGGATCAAGGCAGAAAGCGGGAGCGGAATGGAGGAGGAGGGGGAGTGGAGGAAGGAGGTGGAAGGGTGAACGGGGGAAGGGAGGGGGGGGGAGGGAACGCGCGTCCCGTTCTCAATATACTCACTATTGAGTATATGAATATACTCAATATTGAGTATATCATATACTCGGTGTCACATCCTAGTATATCATATACTCAATACTGAGTATATTCACGCTCAGTGTAGTCAAAGCAGCAACAAGATATACGGAGAGAAGAAGAAAGTGGGAGAGAAACAGCGCGCTTCACAGTTGTGTTTCAGCAACTTCTCTTGGCAGACATCAAACCTCGAACATCGGGAAAAAATGTGGTGAAAACAATCTAGGCACACCTTATTTAAGAAGAAATAGTGCATGAAGCCAGCTTCAGTTCATTCTGAGGGAAAAACTTTCTAGTAACAGTAATCAGGACCATGCTCACTGACCAATAAGTGAAAATCAAATTTGAAATAAGAGATATTTCAATTTACATATATGTAAAAACGTTCACCGTTCTTCCTGATTCTAGCGATTTTTTCTGAATGTACACGTCAGAGAGTGGCATTACAATTCGCAGTGAACTGAAATGAATCATCCACACTAGCAAGCGCCAAAGAAATTAATTAAACGCTGCCAACGGGAAGAGGGTAATCATAGTTGACGGGTTTCGATTCTGCGATAGAGTGTTCGAATGTAGTAAAAGTTATTACGTCGGTCCGCTTTTATTTTGTACAGAATGCCATAAAAGTAACGGGAACAACGGATGACTAACGGGTGTCTGGTGACGGCACGTATGGAAAATTTCCAGGAAGATTTTTTTGACGTTTCAGAATATTTCCAAACTGGGTTCCTAAACGAAAGTTCACAAATGTTCTATCAACGGGCCGCGGACTGAAATAGCGCACAAGAACAACGACTATCTGGAGGTTTTGTGCAAATCGATACAGAAGGTTATAGATAGCGAAAATGGTTGATGGTCTTTTCGAGTGGCGGAGAGTCGACGAAAAAATGTGTGAACTTGAGAGAGTCGAGAAGAGTGATAAGAGGCTTAGAAGAGACCGAGAGAAAGAGAGAGTGCCAGTAATGAAAAATTGCCCGAGCCCAGCGCAAAAATGCCAGTGCGGTCAAAAGAAGGTCAAAAGAATGCTCAAAATGTGGAGACTTCGATAACGTTCTGTCGCCATATCGCAAACGCCGAGAACTCGCAATTTTGTCGAAAAAAATTCTCCTGCATCTCTAGCTTAAGGCCTTTGTGGGTGGTTTGAATTGATGTGGGTTGCTTGCTCTCAGGAGGGATGGCAGTTCCCAAACGAACGAGCACGAGAGAGAGACAGACAGAGAGAGAGAGAGAGAGAGAGAACACTAAATGGATTGTTTCAGGGGACAGGAGTAGGGCAGGAGGGAGCAGAGTGACGCTGCCCTTTCCACGCTTTCATCTGGAGTAGAGAGAACAAGAGATCACTGAGAGTTGAAAGACGGACGCAAAGTTGTATTTCAAAGACAGTAGATAAGAGGTTCGGCATTTGGTTTCCGACCTTTTTGTGGTAGAGGCTGATAAGACACAGAGAGTCACAAAAAAGAGATGGTTAGTTGGTTTGTGAGTACCGAACATGCATCGAAAGTGTGATGAAAGGGGAATGGGTGTTTCGAAAAACATCAACTAAATAATTCGAGAAGGAAATCCGAGAAATTACGAGATGTCACAACAAACGTTCGCTTGCGTTAGGCCACATTGAGTTGGCGCGATGGCAGGAAAGTCTCTCTCTCTCTCTCCTCTCTCTCTCTCTCTCTCCTCTCTCTCTCTCTCTCTCTTTCTCTCTCTCTCTCTCTCGTTGTCTGACCCTCTTCTTTCGTACGATCTCTCGCAATTATTCCCCCCCCGCTTGTGCCCAATCTTTTTCGGGTGCCGTGCGCGCTACTCTCTTCCTCAATGCAAACAAAGTAACTACTCGATGCTGTTTCGAGTTTGCCTCATCGATGGTCAATGGAACGGCAACTTGTGCTTCCCCCGTTTTCCCCACAAATTTCGCACGACGGCATTTTGGCGGGAACAGTTTTGAACGTGTCTGATAAATCCCTGTGAGATACTTTAAACGAGAGCTGTATGTTCGGGTTAATGATTGGATCTGACGTATTCATTTCTCACAATATTTACGCCAGTAGTTTGATTAGAGGGCGTATGTGAAATGAAGAAGTCCGATACAATTATTTCTCCGAATTTCAACTTCGTACTTCTCAGAATCTCAGAGTACACAATGTTCGGATCGTCAGGGAAGCGGCCACGTAGTGTGTTTCCCTAATCGGGAAAAGGCGCCGAACAGCGCTTCTTGGGCGCCTTTTCCCAATTGGGAAAAGACACTCGTTGCTCGTTTGCCTTACATTCTCTGAGGCACCAGAACATTGTGAGTAACGATGGCTACACATCCTGTCAAAATAAGGGAGCGATATTTCAATTGTGAAGGGATGATCAGAACATTGGACATCATTCCACAGGGCGGTCAACCTTCCAGAAATGCCTTGCGAGTGAGCGAGCGTGTGAAATCGAAAGGGACTCTCTCACTTTTGTACACTCTCTCGCTCTAACCCTGATCTGTAGGATTGGAATCATGTGATTGCAGGATGCAGGGCATACGAATGAGCAAAATGATAAAATATAATTCGTGGTGACTGTGAGATCATTTGGATACTTTAACCTCATTTTAGCTGCCTGACAAAATATGCATATTTTGTTTGGTTTTGTTTTTAGCCACAGTGTACCACGCCAGAATAAGGTGGTGTACTGTAGCTAAGATACGGTAAAACACTACGATGAGCATTGTACACGTCGATTGTTTTCGCTTTGCTAGCCCTAGTCTCTCTGTCTCTGCCACTCAATCTCTGTCCGGGTCGTCATGAGGATTGGCACTATGTACACGTCACCAAGCGGATGGGCTAATAGATGGGTGAAGTGAGAGGGGCCTCCAGAAAGGGGTCAGGGAGGAGAGATTGTGGGGAACATGAGAGAGAACCGCTCACTGTATGCTGACCCCTTTCTGGAGTTTTGGAGATATCTGAAAAGACAAAACGAAAACAGCAAAGTCCAAACCACTTCCCTCCCTTTCCGACCAGATTAAATCGGCGTAGGCTTTGATAAATGGATTGCAGAGTTAGTCCCAAGTGAGTTTCCTACGTGCGGAACAGCGCCCAATATCGGCAAGAAAAAAATTGGAGAAATAGACGGATGGTGAGAGAGCGTGCGAAACGAGAGAGTCAGACGCCGAGAGACATTAATGGCATGAGGGCGCGCTATAACTCATCTAACTCAATCCATCTCTGCCCTCTCTTCCCCCCAATAAGAACTGCATTCCGCATTCCTTTTCTGGAAGAAGCAAGGGAATTATAGGAATTCGGCAAAGATGCCAATTTAGTCAATGGAAATGAAAATGGAAAGGTTAAGAACCGAGAGATCATTTTAAAATAAAATTGAATTTACTCTTGAAACGGTGCGTTCGTGAAAGGAGCGACGACGGAGCTAAGCCGATATAGTTTTTAAACCTCTGGAATAGGGGACGAGAGAGCGTGAAAAAGTGAGAGAGTTTTAATTTTACACACTCTCCGCGTCATTCGTCAGCCCTTTCAAATTTGCAAAACGGGGTATGGTGCGAGAGAGTAAGTTAAAGTGATAGAGACTCTCCTGTTTTCCCACGATCTCTCACTCTTCACCCCCTTTTCGAGCTTTCAAATCATACATCACTCGCTGAAATTGCGATCGAACGCACTATTACACGGACAAAAGACGAAGGAGCGCAACAGATGTCACATTGATTGGTAATAAAGAGAATTCCTCCCAATTAGGCGTTAAAATATGTGAGTAGGTAGGGAAAGTTGAGGCATCTGCATCTGCATTTCCATAAAGGGGTCACGGGCGAGGGAGTGAGTAATAGTGAGAGGGACCAATTTACTTTCTCCCAGTATGCCATGCCTGACCCCTTTCTGGAGGCATGCAAAGACGAAGCAAAGAATGAGAATGAGAGGAGGAATGGAGAAAGAGTCCAGACAGACACACAGCGAGTTGAGGCAGCGAGAGAGAAAGAAAGCTGGAGATGGAGGGAAAAAGAGGAGGAGAAGAGAGACGAGGGAATTTAGTCTATACCCCCTCCCTCTTTCTCTCTTACTTCTCGACGAGGACGCGCTATGACTGAGAGGGGACGTCGGGAGAACTCGTTCCACAATCGGAAACCCCTTTAGACAAGCCGTCTTGGGATACTTAATGTGCTTCAGAAAGAGCTAGAGCCATCGAATAATCAATAAATACTGTAAGAACCTATTGCAAAATGATTCATTGCATTCCATTGAGCGTTTGCAGTTTGCTCATTTCCTAGTATTTTCTTTAGTATTTTTTTGTAAACTTTCCAGCATTCATTATTTGCTCTTAGACCACGTCGACTTATCCTCTCTCCTCTCTCTCTTTCCCTCTCCTCCCTTCTTCCCAGCCAATATTCTTTTTAAAAAAAACTATTAGGTGGAGTGCGAATGGGTAAATGGCATACTCTGGATTTGTTTCTACGAATTAGTTTGAAAAGTCAAAATGTCTTCTACATTGCGTATTTCTCAGAAAGATCACATTCACAGTGTAATTTCTCGAATGTGACCCAATAACGGAGTAAATATGTGAATTTGGCCAACAACCAAGTATAACATTTGAATTTTTTTATCAAATTCGTCCTAGTAGTGTTCAATCACGAGACAGAAGTCGTGCACAGGCGGGAGCCACTCGAATATCAAGCCGAGAAGGTCGATCGATCAATATTCACCGGGATAGAGAGAGAGTACGGTAGGTGTCGGACACGGATCAGGGGGGACACGATGATTACAAGAGCTCAGAAAAACATTGATCTAAAAAAACAAATAAAATGAAAGGAGTTGAAAACGCCTAACTACTCTACAGTACTCTGAATTATTAGTATTCATGGAATTTTGAAACAAAAAAGCGGGAGGGAGAGTATGAAAGCCTATAAGGCCGGGCACCTGTAAACATTACAACGATATTCATAGGTTTGAGGAGGTCGATGATTGTTTTGAAAAAAAACAAAGGTCTTATAGATCAAAGACCAAGGGATCATCCTATAAACCGAGTAGGGGCATGCCTAATAGACATTTTACACATTTTGTTAGAAAGGGAAGCGGGGTTCAGAGGCGTTCCTGAGGGAAGAAACATTCCTAGAAAGTGAGAAGAGGAGTACGGTATAAGTGGACTACGGTAGATTTATCGTTGGAGGATGCAATACTGTCTCGTCTAAGCGTAGAATGCAGAACCTGAAAGGGGAACATTTACATCGAGTACCTTGCAATAATTTCCACAGGATTTCAGGATTTTTTTTAGGATTTCAAAGCGCCTAAATCTCAGTGAGGGATGATAAATTTCTATTCATACAGTAATCAACAGTTCCTACCAAATGTTCATCATACTAAATCCTGGTAATTTTAGCGAACGGTGCTCGTATGTCTTTCCAGCAGCAAATTTATGCAAAATAAGTCAATACACCCTTCGGCCTTCAATTTCAGGCGTTTATGAGTACGAAATTCACTTTGGGAGACCTTATTTGGCCTTTACCGTATACTCATCTGTTGCTAACGTACTCCAAATTGTACAGTATACTCACCTAATCTACCGTACTCTCATCCTATCGTTGCCTCGTGTGGCTGAGCGCGCTCATCACCTTCTCTTGCATGTCGTGAACTTCCGTTGAAACCTGCAAAGATAGTTGTTTTCGCTGTCGCATACTACAACGTAGGCGTAAAGTGACCTTCCGAGTTAACCACGGGTTTCGGTAGACATTGGAGGGTTAAAAATATTGGTCTACTCTTGTGGTATGCAAATTTGAGTGGGGTTGGCGTGAAAGTATGAAGATCCGGCCAATGTTCTGTTTTCGTTTATATCTCGACATCTCTCGACACCCAAGTAGTCGAGAAAGTTCAAACAGAGACCCTAGTCGAATTCGCGAGTTTAATATTTCTATGTCGTCAAAAATAGTAAGAACTACCGGAATAAGAATATTATTTCACTTTTTGATTTACCCACTCTGATCCTTACGCAGACGGGCTTTTATCTCGCATTTTGCGAGTCGCAAAATTTGCGATGCCGGAATATCTTGGAAAAAAAACAATATTTCAATTATTTCCCGTATACCTATCATATCGTAATCATACCATTAGAAGCTTACCTTGTTCGTGAGATCGCTGACTTCCTTCCTCAGATGATCTATCACCCACTCGATGCCCTTTCGACCCTGAAATTCACCCAATTATCGATTGATTTTCTGCCGGCAAACCCCTGAATCGATGCTTCACGTTCAAACTAAACCCTCGCTTTACACCACTCATCTCTCGCTGGCACAGATGTTCGTTCTGTGGCGGTTGTGCACGTACGCTATTTGCACACTTTCTCAATAGATTGCAAGGAGAGAGAGAGAGACCTTTTGGCAGAGAGGAAAGGAGAGAAGTTAGAGATAAGGAGGGAATATTGGGAAGAGAAAAGAAGAGGTGGAATGAGGACAAAAAGCAGAGTAGAATGGCGCGCGCATTTTTGCTCAAAGTGATCGAACCAGTGCGGGCCGCGCGACCAATCAGGTGACATCAGTCGTCAATGTCTTTGATCTATTACGTTATTCTAAGGCAATCTGATAGCAGTGACGACCTAGTAACAGAATCAGATTTATGAATACCCACCACCATTTCTAGAGCAAATAGCAGATTTATAAAAAAAATGGACGTTGTGCATTTGAGCAATTACTGATCCCCGCTTTGTTTCTTCGATCACATCATTATTCTCGGGGGTGGATCACGTGAATATCAGAAGTGTCTGTCTGTCTGCCTCATTCACGCGACATATGCTGCGGGCATCAAACTGACAAAAGTGAGAGAAAGAAGGAAAAACAGCTGATATATATTGTATGCAGACACAACATTCTCAACGAGCATTCCTCACGTACTGCTCTCTGATGCCGAACGAGCACTGAGCATTTAAACAACGGTGATGTCATCGTTCAATAGTTCGAAAGGGTGGGTGGAATATGTCGTGATATTTGCTAGATTTGCGTAATTAGATAAGAAAATGAAGAAACCTTGGTTAGCTACGTTGTTCCTTTCGACCTATGTGCCAGCACCAAAGCCAAGGTGGACTGATGATTACAGATAAATTTCGCTCATTTTTAGCCAACATTCGGAGCATGCGTAGCGGAATCTCAACACCTTTTTTTTAACTTTTGACACGCCAAGTTAAACAAATTAACGGCTAAAAATTAAGTGCACACATTACCTTGGCGGCGTTGGTCTCGTAGACGTGGAGGAAGGTCTTCTCGCAGTAGTCGGTGAAGGCGGGCAGATTGACCGTCACTATCGCCTCCTGAATAAATCAATAATTATAGGCATTTATAGCTACCTGAATAAATAAATAAACTCCTCCATATTCAATAACTACTTGAAATTAACTATGTCGAAAATGGTAAAGACTAACAACTAAAGTGCTTTTTGGTTATAGAATAGGAGTTTCAAAAATGTGATTTTAAAATTGAAAATTCCTATAAAATGTACCTGTGTGAGTACTGTCTTGTCGCTCTCTGACGAGTGTGGCCTGGAAAAGTAACAGTAAATTGAAATATTTAAATGAAAAATGTAAATGCATTCGGAGAGATGCACACAAACACACTATCGGAGCTTGTTTGTAAAAACGTTGACATTCTTCTTCAAATTTCCAATAATCTTTTAAAATGCATTCTAATATGATTATGTACCATAGACCAAAAACGTTTGTTCCCGAAAGTCCCAAATGATGTCTGGTTTTTAGGGTTTTTGGGTGAAAAATCGAAAATGATGTCTCATTTTCAATTTTCAGGCGCTGCCGCGCCTGGATATCCTCAAATGATGTCTGATTTTTTTCCAAAATTTCACCTCAAAAAGTCCAAAAACTGTCTGCGTTTGTTCCCTAGAACGAACTTTTTGGTCTATGTTATGTACCTGTAGATCAATCGCTCGTCTACTCTCATGAAGCTGCTGCCGCACAGATTTCGCGTTGTGAGGCTCATGAATCTGTAAATTATCCGATTAGTCAATTCAATACTCCTTAATTATCTCCTCCTAACTATTCTTTTTTGAATTGCTGGTTCATCTCTCTACCGTCGTGCATTGCAACTCATGTCCTCTCATACTCGTTTTATGAATAACATAATCGAAACCCTAACAAAATATTACAGTTATTAAAAAGGTAAGAATGTTTACAGCATGACCCCCTCTTTCTTAGTGTTAGAGCGTTACTTCTCATAGGTAATTTTGCTTTTATTTTGCAAGGTTCATTCATTCATTCATTGTTTATTCCGTCAGAATCATGTACAAGGTACCAGTGTGTTCGTCCTCTTACCTCTCTCTAGGGTCGATGTTGGTGTACTCGTGACTGTATTGCGTGCCGGAGAAGCCCGTCAGTTTCGTCGCCCATGATGGAATCGGGAAATGCGACTGCAGAATTCGCTCCGACACAAGTTTACCCGCCTCGAACTGCAATAATAAAATTAATAATAATAATAATAATATCTGACTTCAAATTTCAACAGTAACATCGCAGTGGCTATTAAATTAGACAAAACGCCGTTTAATTAAACTGATGAGCAGGCGTTCCCTGATTACATCAGCTGACTAGGCATAGAGTAGAACGACAGTGATGATTGACATGTACAAAGTGCATTTACAGCTGGTTTAATCGCATGACGTCACGCGCAAAAACAACTTTGCCCTCTTTCGCAAGCGGACACACATGGCAACGATGACTCATCGACGGGTCTCACGAGATTTCCCAGAAGTATTACTATGTATAGAGCCCAAAACATGACTATAACTATCGATTTTCATTAAATACAAGGTTAGAGAATGAAAAGGAAGATAGGAAAGGATGTAAACGTACCCGTTGATCTACCACATCCATTGCCGTCACTGCGCCGTTCATGGGATTCGGGTATTTCCGCCAGGCGGCGTGAACGACCGTCTCCCAGTCGTGCTCGAACACATGCTCGGACGTCCAAATCTTCATTGGTAACACCGAGGGTACCCACTAAACGAAGAAACTAAATCAGAAATATCGATTATTAATGAAACGGAAAAATCAGCGAAAAAGCAATTAAGGCGGTAATTTCAATTATTATCGGTTAGACGATGACTTAGGCCAGCGATGGTAAACGAAATTGTATTCGGATTCGCACTAAATCGATAATAATTGACAGGGAACGTGAAAAAACTGTGAAACGAAACTCGGAGAAGGCGTCGAGCTTAACCACACCCGCAGCACAATGCACACCACACTTCCGCCTCAAGTTCTATACCCCGGCTTTAATCGCGGAACTTCATCAAAACATTTTTATATTTTAGTCATTTAGCTATTATTGAATATTTGGCACTTTAAAATTATACGAACAATAAATAAACAGATGCTTGGAATGAACAGTGACAAACCTCGATCGAGTAATGAATTCCTTTGTCTAGTAATGAGTGGAGGAAGAAATAGACAGAGGACTTGAGAGAACGGCGAGTGAATGAATGGAAAGAACCGGGTGAACATTTTCGCAAGAAATACAGCACTCTATATTATGGAAATATCGTATTATTCGTAGGGATAAGGAAGTTAGACTGAGCTGAATGGAGAGAGCAATGCAATCGATTAGATCGACAAAGGACAATGGTCTCGCAGATTTAATCGATAGATCGAGAACAAAGGGTGGAATGATGGGAGTTGATGGTTGCATACTGTGCCCGTGCGTCTGTTATCACGGGGCAATTTGGTAAGGGGGGAGGGAAGGGTGTTATTGATAAGGCTGATGAAAGTAAAGGGCGAAGGAAAGTTCAATCGACGAGACGAGGATGACGAAATGCTCTCTGATCACGCCATATGAGTAGAACCGGGAACTTCCTTTCCACGCGATCGGCGATTAGGCGAACTTTCGCTCGCCGTCCACCGGCATGAGGAGGTGGCGCTTGTCGGAGTGAATGTGGCTGGGTACGGTGGCTGGGGATACGGTAGTTGAAGCCTCGAGCGCGCACGAAACTGGCACGACGACCTCACGCTGGCGCGGTCGCTGCACGACCGTTCGGAGGGGCTGCAAAGGTCAAAGATCAAATACTACAAATAATAGATGAAAGCAAAGATCACTGATCAAATACCAACATTTCTCGGGAAGAGGTACCAGATGGTGAGTCCGGCGGTGACCCCGGCGACGTGAAGCATCAAAGAGAGAATCAGATGTCCCGAGTAGGAAAGCATACTGAAAAGATCAAAGATCAGACATCTGAGATAAATTATTAGCGGGCGAAGATCAAAGATCAAACAAAGATCATGTATGGGAAATGTGAGTTGCAAATTGGCGGAAAACGAAAGTTGCCAAAAATTCAAAGATTAGAACGGAGGACTATTTTCAACGAAGAATACAGCTACATCGTTCCGTGCCACGGCCACTAGCCAGGTAAACCCTTAGGAAATTGATCAGGAGCGAGGAAAACTAGTTTTTGATTTCTATGATTTTTGATTTTTGGTTTAAACTATGATTTCTCTTACTCGCACCTGACCCCTTTCTGGAGATTTACGATAATGTGGGACCAAATAAAATGAGAAATAGAAGAAAACTAACACGAAATGATTCATAGCGACCGCTCGAGTTGGAGGCGAAAAAGCAAAATGAAAATGGATCGATTGCGGGAAGATGCAAAATGAAATATCGCGATAATCGTTACGAAATGAGGGATTTTCCGCGATCGATCAGGCAAGATTTGCGGTGAAAAAGCGCAAGATCCGGTCCCGGTCAGAGCCGGGGCTCAAGCGCACTCCTTAGGCTGACTCTCCCTTACTCACTTGATCTATCCCCCCATCCTCTCTTTCTCTACCGTATCTTCATTGCCTCTTATCTCTCGCAACTTTCTCGGTTCTCTCTCTTGTCCGAAAAGGGAATGGGAAGGGGGATCGACCGCAACTTGGTTAGAGCTCGTTTCGAGAGATTGCGACCCTCGCTAGAGATAAGCAACAAAATGCGCCACCCCAAGCACACACTTCTTGATGCCCGACGGGATAAAAAATATTCTTGTTTGGCAGGTGTTCTAAACGATCAAAAAGCAAAACAATGTATTTGATTTTTGATTTTGATTCAATAATCGAATACATTATTTCTAACCTGCACAGGGTGTTAGAAATATGTGCCAGAGGGACTCACTCACTTCCACGTATTCTCTCGCTCTTTGCCCCCTTCTGGAGAATTAGCGAGGTATAGCAGTGCTGGGTACTTAGTTTTATACTCTATTCACTACCAAGTTTTTAACTCTGAAGTCACAACACACAACGATGCTCGATTTTTTTTGATCATTTTGTGACCGTAACGAAGACTTTTGAACCTTTCGTAGAATTCTTCGTACTGAGCGCGAATTTGCAAGGAGAACTGTCCTCCAATGGGTTTTCTCTTAGAAAACGATAGTTGAACCTCCTCATTCCACGCGCTCTCTTTCTCAAACCGAACCGAATCGAGTGAGTGTTTGGAATGAGGAAGTTGGAGAACCTTTTTCGAAACGTTGGAGAACCTTTTTCGAAACGTTGGAGAACCTTTTTCGAAACGTTGGAGAACCGTTCTCCTTGCGAATTTGTTCTTTGAGAGCGATATGTGAGCGAATATAATACACATTTGGGGCAAGGCCTGGAAGACCGAATTTAATTTGTTTGTGCCTTACCCAAAAATTGTGTGAATTTTGCAGGTTGAAAGTTCAAATTTTAATTCCCGCAATTGGGAATCACGAATCCCATTGAAGATGGACATTGGCATTTTTGGGGAGTAAAATTGCTTTGAGCGCACTCTTCCTCCTGACACTTTTCTGCAGAATTTTTCAACCCGTCTAATAATGTGTAGTAAACAGCTCAGTGAGGATGAGCAACACAATAGTGTCCTTGGATAATAACCTGCTTGCAATACATCATCTGCAATGTTTGCCAAACAGCTCATCCAATTTTTTTTAGATTAAATGCCGATCAAACGCGATCAATATTTTATCGTATAGGGTGGCATCGGGGAGTCAATTCGGAACGGAATATTCGAGGGGTAATCAACCGATCCAAGTCTTCCTCATAAGATACGAGAAGTCGCCACCTTCACCATCCTCCAGTGAGCCGTCCATCGCACCCCGTCGAAACTGCAGTACGAATATTTGCCGTTCACTCTATTTGTATTTTTTATTTGTTCCAATTTCATAGTATAATTTTCAGTCTTCATTTTTCATACCAGACAATTCATTTTTCTCAATTAAAATGTTTTATCTCATTGCCCGCGAAAATTCTGTTTACGTACATAAGAAAAATTATCCACATGACAGGAAAATGAGTCATTTTGACAACAAGTTTGCTTTGAACTTTTCAGCAGGATATCGGATGATGAATACTGGTTTTTCTTATTACATTTCAAAAAAATGTCCTTTTGAGGAATATTTTTTTTGAATAAAAGCAATTTGATAATATTATGGAAAAAAAAACCTTGAGTGTTCCATCTGCGGGATATCCACTGAAGCCGCTGAGAAATCGTTTCTCAGTCAGGAACCGTTTCCTCTAAAGAAACATCATTATGAATATGTGTGGCATACAATTGGTCAGCTGAACTATACAAGAAATTTGAATGGGGTCATAAGCCATAACGACGCTGTTGATAAACTGTGTCGGACGATTCAAAGGCTTGCGAAATTCTATTGTGTGCTCACTTTGCTACAGCCGAGTTACTCGGACTTTTCAACGCACGATGTGCGCGGGATTTTAGCTGCGCGCGATGTGCGCCGGATTTCCCGGATTTGTCTATTTGCCGGTCCTGGCTTTTCCGTTCGAGACCTTTCAACAGAACGCGCGATGTGCGACGGATGGGTGTAGGGTTCGACGCACGACGCGTCGAACCCTACACCCATCCGTCGCACATCGTGCGCTGAAAAGTCGGAGTACTAGCCAAAAAAACTGAGGTAGTGTGAATATTTTTCGAATTCAACGAAATTTGCGAAAGTATTTGTCTCGAAGCGGATCACTGATGATGAGGTGTTTCAGCTATACGGATAACACTGTAACGAAATGGGGGAAGTGATTAACCTTATCAGTGAAGAATGCACTGGCCATAGTGACCATACACATGAGAAGCAGGCAGACCACTCGTGAGATGTGCATACCTCAAATAATGAAGCGTTCGGAACACAAATAGCCAAGTATTTCTAAGAATGGCTCAATGTATTAGTACACGACGGAAATACGAACTGGGGATCACTAGTCCGAATTTGGTCCTCTCTAGCAGCACTTCAACCTGAGGTGGACCTATATGCGCTCATTATTCTTCTATAGCCTACTGAACAATGATACTAATAAAAAGTGAGAGAAATTCGCATAATGAAAAGACGCGGCTAACTGGTGAGAAAAGGGGAGGGAAATATGGAAGACTCTACGGGCCATTGACCGGGTGAAATTGGTAGACTCGAAAGATAGGGGGAGGATAAGTATTTCGAGAAGTAAAGCACAATGATCATTCCTTTGCCCCGAAGAAACAAGCTATGCCTATTCGCTACACACAGGGCGCGAACTCTCTCACTTGTCGACATCTAGAGAATTCATCTTTTAGAAAATTGACGAAATAGTGCATGTATTCAAGGGTGTAGAGTGTTAACGATCTTGGATATAACAGCTTTGGAGTCTCTAGATGTCGTCAAGTTAGAGAGTTCGCGCTCTGTGCATTCACATTAATTCAAGGCGTTGGCTTCCGTGTTCATCAATATTCTATCGCACAGTCTCCCGCCCACCCACCGGTTTGATATTAAGTATTTATCCATGCACACTGAATAGTGAACACAACACAGAATTGTATTCCTGTCTAATTACTAAGTGAGTGAACTTAAATTTAAATACAGTCCGGTCTATTCAAGAGAGCTGGCGAAATTAAGAGATACGGCAAATTTGGAAACTTTACTACTTATTTCCTTACTGCATCGGCGCCAATGCAAATCTGGACTGAGTTTGGGGCGAAGAAAGACTCTTCTCCACCATCTTCTCAATGACTTCCGATGACACTCGCCGCTTCTTCCCACTCTCTCAATTCCCCACACTCTCTCATCAGTCAGAGAAGCGCAGAGATAAGGGGAAAGTGAGAGACGACAACGAGACGCCCTCGACACCACCGAGAAATGGAGTGTATGTTTTCCGGAAGTCTTCTTCTCCTCCTCCTTCTACTCCGATGAGAATAGCGTCATTGTGTGAGTATTCTACTGCTGCTGGAATTAGAGCGAGTCCAGATTAGTGTAGAGGGGAGATGCAAATTGGCCATCGCGCCTTCCGATTTGCTGACACTGATGAATCGGGCTGTGGATTTATCGCAACTCGCGTCAGTCGATTCCTATCTGCTTCCCGAAAAGGAGAATGGAGTGCAAAAACACGTCAAATGCATTTTTAAAAAAAGCCATTCCAAAACCTATGGTGCTTTTGGAGGCTTTCTTGGGATTGTGAGAAAGACTGTATGAAACCCTTTTTTAACGAGTATTCGCAATATTGTTCGATTAAAGTCCGTTTTCCATATCGGAAGAAAACTGAAGCTGGTGATATAAGTAATCAATACTTTTGGGAGGTTTTCGCGTTTCCTGCCTTTTCCAGTTGCCGAGTAACGCCTGATGGGCACGGGATTCGAAGGGAAAAAAAGAGAGAACAGAGAGAAAAGCATCTGAATCTCCAAGGAGATTCGAGATCCACGTCCCATATCCTCTTCTTCTTATTCTTCTTCCAATCAGAATCCCACTCACAAGAAGAAGCAGTCATGATTCTGCGCGTCTCTCTGGTGGTATTGCTGAGTGTGTCCTACTCGCAAGGCCGCGGTCCAGGCCCCCAAGCACCACCACCTGTTATAACTACGTCTACTTCCGACGGAATGACAGGAACTGAGCAGAGCACGGTACCAAGCACCACTGTCGACCCGGGTATCTCCACCGAACAATCTTCCACTCCCGCAAACACCACCACCCCAGTGAGGAGTGCCACTACCAAATCCACTACAACTACTGTACCGACTACAACGGCCAGCCCCGATGTGATACAGACTTCGAAACCCACTACAATTGGTGCTACTTCCGATCCAAGCACAACTATGAAACCTACTTCAACTACCAAAATCAGTACTTCAACCGAAATCAAGTCTACTACTGGACCGAATTCAACTACTGAATCGAAGTTCACTACCACACCTAAGACAACTATCAATCCGAACAATTCTACCGAACCGAATTCTACTACCCAACCGACTACAGCTACTGAATCAAAGTCCACTACACAGACGAAGACCACTACCAAACCTACGACAACCATAAATCCGAGTAATTCTACTGAACCGAATTCTACTGCCGAATCAAAGCCGACCACCAAACCTAATTCCCCAACAGAACCCACCAAAGAGTCAAGTGCCACTACTGACTCAAAGACCACTACCGAGCCAAATACTTCTACAGAACCGAATTCTACTACCGAGCCGAAAGTCACTACCACACTAAGTTCCACTACTGGCTCGGCGAGTGTTTCCGGACTCATCTCTACTACAGATTCGAATAGTACCACCGAACCAGGCTCCACCACCGTCGAGGGTGGCATTTCTGAATCAACTTCCAGTAACGATCCGAAGGCCACTACCGAGCCCACGTCCACCACAGATGACAGAACCACTCACATGACGACTATCACATTACCAGGAACGTCGGACGGTGCAGATCCTATGGCTTCTGGTAGCACCGACGAAGCCGTTAGTAGCGCGACCTGTGGCGAGACGACTATGGAGGCTTCGTCCACTATAACATCCACACCTACTATCGATCTAGGAAGCGGAACTGGCTCACAACAAACCACCTCCTATGTGTCAAGAACAGGTGAAGTCACAACGGAGACTACTCTCGGCGAGGGAACTGTACGGACTACTACTGGGGATAGACCAGCACCCGAGAGCAATGGAACAGGCCCCACCGAGCCTGGGCCAGAATCGGGAGGAGCCAAACCCGAGAATCCAATGGAGACGAAATCAACGAAAGGAACAGAGGCACCCAAAGGAGACGGAGAATATACGACGAAGAAGTCGGAACCGGGATCTTCGGTGTCAGTGAGGAACGGAGAAAATACGGAGTCACCCAACGATTCGGGTAAGATATTTAAAATATCTATGTAACTGTTTCAAACCAAATGATAGGGGGGAAATATCCCGGTAATGAATTCGTTGTGTACATATGATGAAACGGTTAATGCAAGGAGCTGATTGTATCATAAAAATGTCACTTAGTGAAATTAAACTGTTAGCAGATTTGAACTTTCATGTTATGCACTAATTACAAATTAATTATTCTGGCAATCGTATGTATTCCTAACCGCACAGGTTCGATGAAAACGACGACAACTTCAGTGGCACAGAACTCCCCACGTGAAAACGGGTCGCCCGGGGCGGCCCGTTTTCACATGGGGATCTGACCGGACTAGACTTTGAAAGGTAACTAAACAACTACCCGCATAACAGGGAAATTGACCGCATTTTTGGAGATAGAGCGCGGGGAATGAAGAGTGTGGGGGTGTAATTTCCCTCTTATACGGGTAGTTACCTTTCAAAGTCTAGACCGGACTGTATATTCGTCTGCATTCAATCCTTTGTTCATTATTTACCTCTTTGCACTTATTCGCATCTATTTCCAGCTACCGCAACTATGATGGGCATTTCTTCCGGACCAGGAAAGCCGGGTTAGTTCGAACTTATTTCGCTCATTTAATCTCAGCTGAAACGAAGATTCGGATAGAAAACAAACACATTGAATCATCTGTGTTCTATTCAAAATATCGAAAACATCATACTTTCACAATTATCTATACGTTCATATAGCACATGGTAGATGCATAACTCTAGATACCGAGATCTCTGACGTACCCATATCGGGCATGGTATCGACTACGAAGGAATCCACGAAGTGTGAGTGGCTGTAGTAGTTCCTGATTTATAATTGAATAAACATTAGCAGCCACCATCTCCAACATGCCTGCGGTGGAATCAACCGACGAGAACGGCAGTACTAAGAGTCAGTTTGATAAGAAGCAGAGAATAGTGCCTAAAACATGATTCACAAAGATATTTACAACAATGGTTTCAAGAACTTTCGACTACGACGACTCCGGTTGGCGAATGGACAAAGGGAACCGATGGAACAGATGCTGATGGAGGAAGCACAGGAACTCGTGAGTTTATTGAATTTGGTTACAATATCGATTGCTATGTCAAGTGTACTACAAGTTAAATACGGTTAAAACTACGGTTAAAACTACAGTATTCTGCGCAATTTTCAGGGGTGCATGTGCACCCTCTGAGGGTGGACAATTCTTGTAACTCAGCTCAAACTGAACGAAATCTCTCCAATTAAGAAGGAAAATGTTCAAAACGTGGTAGCTTCACTATGAAAAATGTTGGGTGCATAAAACTGATGTGCCCTTGCACCTCATGAAATTTGCGCAGCATTAAAATGACAGCCATTACAACCATTGAGGACAAAAACAACGTGATAGACCCGTTGCAGACAAAATTTCGTTGATTCGGCAAACAATTACTATCCTGTAATAATAAAAAAAAGTTGTTATAAAAGTATCAGTATCATCAGCTCAAAAATGCTGAACGATTGCTGTTTTGTGGAGATAGACGTACTCATAAAAGATAATGCAAATAATTATTCTATATAATACTTAAAGAAGGAGTGAAGGGAATGTTTTTGTGGGTAAAGTGGAAACACACGTCGATTGCTTGCCTCTACGATAAGAGATCCCCGAAGTTTCAAATCTCTAGCTCGAAAACTGACGGAGATATGCTCGCGCAAAGTTTACGTGATGATCAGGGATTCCGTATGTGTATCAGCCAACAGGCTGCAAAATCTCTAACTGAGCTGCATAATCCCTCGACTCTCGCTCGTTACCCCTGCGTTTACGATTTACATGAACTCTTCAACTCTTCTCTCCCCCTGTCTCAACCCCGTCTCGTGTAATCAGCGCCCTCCCTTTTTACATGCCTTTGCGATTATCCATTGTCTCCTTGGTGGGAGGATAATCCTTACCAGTCCTCCATGGACACGTTCGAGTCTCTGAATTTACACTTTCTGTGTTTGCCGAGCTCTTACAGTACTGCTCATTGCAGTTACAGGGACTTCCAGCTGGGAACCTTTCCCTTCACTCCTTCTTTAAAGAAGGTGTCCCACGAATATTTGGTCAACTGAGTTCTCACTGTGGGGCAATGGGGATCGATTACCCGATGAGAGTCTCGAAAATCGCACGTTTCAATTTTTAGTTTGAAGAAAGTTATGTTTAATAAACAGTCCAAAACGACTAGAATGCTTACAGTATCTCACATTGTGCCTGCAATCTTTTCGCGGTGGGAGTTGGCATATTGCGGAGAAGAAGTCAGAGAAAGGCAGAGAGATAAGGGGAAACTAGGAGGGTGCGCGAGGGAAACGCGCGCTGCATTTGTTTTTCACCAACTTATGATAACAGAAACGAAACTTCGAACATCGGGGAAAATAAACGGTTTCAACCATTCGTGTTACGCCTTCTTTAATACATTATTCTCCATCGGTGATTTTGGGTGATACGAGTTATCTTGACATGGTGGATTCTCCGGCTCTAGATCAAGCAGTTTTTTCATGGTGAATTAGGCAGTGTTGTGTGGCAGCGCACAATACTGCCTGATTAAGAGGTACATATTCTAATTAATATCTGCGACCCTTACAATCCGTCAAGTTCGCGAACTTTTCACGCATCTTTTCTTGCTCGTTTTAGGCTATTTGCCTTATAATTTATGTTAGGTCATTAGAGACGCATAAGAAACTACTAATGCCGAAGAAATGAACCAAAAATATAAACTAGGGAATTAGCCGCACCTCTTAGAAGGTCGCGGATTTCTGCGAGCTGTTGTCACGCAGCTAGACAGTGACGAGAGAGCACGTAAACAGAGAGAGCGCAGAAATACAACAACAACATTGCTTACTTTTCCCTCTCCTCGTTCCGCGTGTTCTCTCGTCACTGTCTAGCTGCGTGAAAACAACTCGCAGAATTCCGCGACCTTCTAAGAGGTGCGGCTAATTCCCTAGTTTATATTTTATGTTAAATTCTTCGGCATTAGTAGTTTCTTATGCGTCTCTAATGACCTAACGCAAATTATAAAGAAAATAGCTTAAAACGAGCAAGAAAAGATGCGTGAAAAGTTCGCGAACTTCTGACGGATTGTAAGGGTCGCTGGTCTTGACTATACCAATATTGCGTACCTATAATATGTGTCCCGATTTCTTATTAACAATTTAAAAGCATTATGCTATAACTTTTTGAATCTATAAAGTGCAACAGGCGTGATGTATTCTTGCAGTGTTGCCGATGACGCCTACTCGTGCAATTCCTGGTCAAACAGACAGTAGTGGCCCGCCAGTGGGCAATCCCGGTGGCAGTGAAGTAACTAAGACAGGTGACCTATCTTTTGAGATCCATTCTTTTGAAGAAACGAAGTCATTCTTACTAGAGAAAATAGGCATGCCTGAAGGGAAACAGTGGACCTGTGAGAATATGAAGAACAAATTGAATCATTAGGATCAGGAGACAAATAGTGCACTGTGCGAATCTAATTTTTCTTGAATTTTCTAGTCATCTTTTTTTATAGTAGTCTCTAGTGTAAATATATTGATGCGAAGTACCAGTGCGCCGCACTTTCCGAGCACTAAACAAGGTCGACATGTCTGTACAATTGTCTTTTCATAATTTCGATTTCCCGTGCACATCACGTTACAATGAAACAAAGTGCGAAATGAATGAAACGGTACTCAGAGCGGGAAGTCTCCAACTTTCCTTACTCTGGAGACATTGTCTCCAGCTGAGAGAGCATGCAGACTAGAGAGAGCGGGCAAGAGATAGTGAGAGGTGATCTCTCGATTTTGCATGCTCTCTCAGCTGGAGACAATGTCTCCAGAGTAAGGAAAGTTGGAGACTTCCCGCTCTGAGTACCACATGATTCCGCACCTTCGGAAAGGGGGTCGTTTTTTTAAAGTTATTGTGAAAGTTTCACCCCCTCCCCAAATTTACACATTCTCCGACTGCTAGCCCAGTTGGAGACTTCCCGCTCTGACATGGGAATGACCTGAACTCACATATCCCGATCTTTTTGAATTTTTTTATGGTAGATTCAGCATAAAATTCTAACCATGAAACTGTTTTCAAAAGTTGCGAAATGTTTTTTTTGAAATTTCGTCATCCATAACAAATTATTTATTTAATTAATAAATAAGCAAAATTAGAAACCCAAAATGGATATCTTGATTGAGATATACAGTCTACGACTTTTGAAGAATGCTGCCGTAAAATTTTTAAATAAATTTATTTTTATTTTTTTTCGATAATTATGAAAATTAAAAACTATAATTTAAAAAAAAAACATTTCGCAACTTTTGAAGACAGTTTTATGGTTAGAATTGTATGCTGAATCTACCATAAAATTTTTATAAAGATCGGGATATGTGAGTTCAGGTCATTCCCATGTGAGTACACTGATGGCACACTCTAGCGTTGCCCTTCTTGCGAGCGTTCTGTGATGCATGGAGTATTTGCCGCCTGTTACTGCACTTGCCCGTTTCTGTTTTGTCACCGTAGTATAGTTCGCGATGAGTGCGACAACAACTTTTTTTGTAGAGATGGTAGGAAATGGGGAGACCGCTGCCGAATTTGGCATTGTTGGGAACACTTCAGAAAATGTTGTGAACTAGAGTACGCATAATCTGTGGTAGTCTCGCAGGGAACGATCGTACTCTAATCATTCGGTAATTAAGTCATTTTATTGATGTCCCAAATGATTTTAGTGATGAAATTCGATTTTTAAAAAAAATTAGAAGATACTGCAGGTCCTGAGACGGATCCGACAAGCGGCGAGCCTGTATTCATATCAAATGGCGCTTCGAACAGCCCTACAATTCCACAAGGTGAAGATTTTAGTTGTCCAATTGTTAGGACAATTACCGAAACTTGCCCGCTTATATTATATTTTTCATATTTTTTACGGAATTAATGCTGCCGTTTCCGAAACTGACATGGGAATACACAATCATTATCACGCGCTATTCGACTTGAACCAACGAAAATTACTGCATATACATTAGGGTTGCCCGTTCGGCGTCGGTTTCGGTCTCTTTTTCTCTGGTTCTCTCCCCTTTATCAGCCACATCGTTCCACCCCCCGTTATGGCATCCAGAAAGGGGTTGATTTCCCAATCTACCGTTTTTGTGCGGTTGACACCACGAAATCTACTGTAGGAAGGTGATAGACCGCTACACGTTTCTCGAGACGGGGTTGACACAGGTCAACACGTCCCTATCTCCCCTGCGTCTCAACCCCGTCTCGTGTAAAGTGCGCATTCCCATCACCACCCTGACCTCTCTCCTATTGTCGCGGCAGTGAAACTATTGTCGAATGAAAATGCGCAAGTGAAGTTGCATCCAACCCCTTTCTGTCGAAATAGAACGATGTGCAGCCGTATTACCGATCTCTCACTGAGAAGGTCGTAATACGAAAACCGAACTTGCATTCCTAATATGCATATTTTATGTGTATGCAGCCTATCAAAGAAGAGAATAAAACTGCAAAGCTCATGGTGTACTTCCTTTTAGGCGCCACGTCATCAACCACCGTTTTTCCATCGGGTAAACAGTTCTCACCCCACATTCCCTCCTCCGTACTGTGGCGTTCACTGTTTTGGTTTGCGCCCTTCTTTATGGGTCTCATCAAATTCACAACCTCTCACCTTAAATATCATCGGCTCTAGAACTAAAAGTGCGCAATATGGAGAGTGAAGAAATAGGAGAAAGTATAAAGGAGAGCGGTAGGAAGATGAATGGGGGGGGCAGGTATTTTGAGAATGTCCCCTGTGCGTACCCTTCACACACACGTGGGCGCGCACGTGCACCGCCTTTCTCTCACAACGAAAGACAACTTGTCTACCGTACTCTAGTCACACGCACGCATATTGATGCGGCGACCTCTACTATATCTATCCTTCCTGTTTACGATACTGTAGCTCGTGACTAGAGAAGGCGAAAAAATCCAGGTGTTTACTATCTTTGCTGCGATTCTGCAGAGTGTGATCAATTTGTATACAGTCAGCTAGTTGATGAGAAAGAGAATGTTTTCTGTGTAAAACAAATAGTTTTCGTCGAAAACATCCGGCTACCAAAGTGTAACTTTTTGTAAGCCCTGTCTGGTTTTGTCACTATAAAATGCGCACTCGACGATCTGTGAATTGTTATGAGTGAACAGCGAACTTTGATGCTAATTTCGTAGTTGGTTCGACTTATAATTAGTCTGATCTTTTCGATTCTCGATAACTTTCCATTATCAATTCACGTGCACTTTCGAGGTCGTTAGGAGTGATAATTTCAGTGCACCGTAGTGGGTACGTGCGTAACCTGCAGAAGCAAATTGGCCGTACACCATTTCGATCTGCGTACGTCACTGAACTTATTCCGATCGATCGTTCTTTCCGAGATGCGGCACCGTTCGTTTTCGTTCTGTGACCCCAGAGAGTTCGTATTCGTAATCCCATTAGAGTGTAGTGGTAGAAGACACGAGGCACGTACATAAGGAAGAAAACAAATCAGCCAAAGATCTTCGTTGACACGACGTATATTTCGCGTGCGATTGGAATGTAATCGGGTGTTTATCGGCCATTTGGAGTTTGGAGATTATTCTAGTGCGTAGTTTCATAAATCGTTATCGGATTACCCGCGATGCTGAGACAATAGATCAGAAGCAAACTTTTTCCATACCACAGACCCAAGAACAAAGAGATTGGTAATTAGGATACTCTTTCTCAGAGAGTGATAGAGGGAGAGGTACAATATTATTTTGATCCACATTAGTCGCGGCGAACTGGCTACGTCACGAGCTTTCCTCTCTGTGATAGATTACCGATTCTCGCCCCTCTTCCAAACGCCACTCAAATGAGTTTCATCATGAATCAGCCTCAACGGAGATCACAGTGCGGTGATCTTTCTCTGATTCTTTTCGAACATCAACAACGAGTGGCTCGGTCAGTCGGTTAATTCGAGTCGAACTCTCCGTCACAACACCAAACTAACACGCGGAACCATGCATCGGATCGCAACGCCAAGTCACAGTACTTTGTCTTCATGAAGATATTTAGTTGTGCAGAATGAATCCGTCGTTATACGCCAACGATGCTGCGCCATTGACGTGTGAGCGTTGTTTGCGCAGCTTGGCTCGCCAATGAGCCTGCACAATGAGACGACTGAGCGGTGCACACAGAATGAACGTGGCCTTGCATGGAGACGAAAAATATGGTGTGCTGACCTTCCACGAGTCGAGAAAACTGCAATTGCAGATATGGACTTTAATCGCTTTTTCGGCGATTCGGAGACTCTTGCACGCTATCAGTTACTGATAAGCGCACCGGAGCCAGTGATGGCATTCCCGCTATCATTATCATCCTCGCGGGTGGCCTTCGAGGCAGACCTGATAATGGGGGAAGGTGCAAGGGGTCATCAGAATGGCGTTCGGATTAGCTGGTTATAGTCATCACTCGGGGGAGAAACCCCTCTGATGTGTTTGTCTTCTGATTCATTGTCACTGCCGTCATCTGATTACAAAGGACGAAAGTGGTCACAAAGGTCGACCAGGGAATGAAAGTTACACAGTGCGAGAACAATTAGACACGGGACTTCGAACACTCTACCCCCGTAAACATCATGTTCTCTGGAGCCGACGATATTGATCATCAATTAACTTCCGACATTTGTCCAACAACTGTATCGTAGTCCACTCAACCACATATTACGGAATCTCGGACGATTCCTTATAAGAATTGATTCGATTATGAGATGAGGTGACGTCTCTAGTGGTGATTCTATCCTCTCTCGGAGAAGACATTCCGTGACTCATTGAGTGCATTCCATTCCCACTCACACTCGAATCTCCCTCATCTCTTCAGAAACCGCATTCGCACGTAACAACATGTTGCTCTGCAGGAAGAGATTCGAGCACGACACGTTATCACATCAGGAAAAAACGTGCACATTCGCCAATCTGAAGTGACCATCGATTGTGTTGACAATCGTATGTATGAGGAAGGCGACAACACGGTAGTCACTTGTCTATTCGGCATCCGCCCGGTACGCGTGACTTATTTACTTGCTGCAGATCTCTGGATGGGATGCCTTCTTTAGTATCGGACAGCTTCCAAATGAGCACTCCTTTCCAATTCTTTGTGCGTGAGTGGAGAGAAAACCAATCCCAACCCAGTAAAATGATCCGTCTAAACTGATAATAATGCCCCTGCAACGCATGTCCATCTGGCGTCAGCCATCTGACGTGACTGATGTTAGCATGCATCCGACTCTACGTTGACACTATCGTTTCCTCCATCACTCGACTTCCGCATTGTGCATTGCAGCTGGTTCCGGATTCCTGTAAACAGTAATCACGCGAGGCTTTGCAATGTAGAAAGAGTAGGAAGAAGAAGCGACCGCAAGAACCAGAGTAGTTAGCGCGCGCCCCTGCACAATGCAGTTACCATCGCAAACCCGTCTTCCCACATCATACCGTAACCCCACAGCGCGCAGCTACCGTAATCGCGTTCGCGGTCGCGAGATGAAATAGAGCATGTTCGTGCGCCCTGCGTTCATTGTGCCACTACGTCACGCGGCCAGCGAAGTCGATAGAACCGAGCAGCTCTAGAATGCGATCTGTGCAACTCTCACGGAGGATGCTCTGCACGTGAAGCGAGCTGCGCCGAAAGGCCGCAGGGCCACTCTTCTCTCATCTTCTCCTCTCTATTCTTCGCTCCCAACGATCGCTCTGTCCGTCTAGCTGCTCCCCGAATTGCGTTGTCTCTCGCCCGCCCGCGGGCACCACACATCTATTGATAGATCGTCATCGAGTATCACTGCAAGTATTCCGCAGATAGGAGCAGCCATGCTGATGTCCTATGGAGGTTGCGCGATGTGCGCAAGCGGAAGGTGATCTCCTTTCCGCTCCTTCCTACCGGCCTCGATAGGCCATCAATCGTCCCCCGCCCGTCTCTGCAGTGCACATTCCCATCTCTCTTCCTTCTGCTGCTGCTCTTTCAAATCGCATAGAGAGAGAGGACGAATGGGGGGATGGGTGAACAATGTGGTCGAGGGGAGCGACGGGTACGAAATGTTCGGAGGGCAGGGACTGTTGTCATCGGAGAGAGCGCAGACAACATACAGTTGGTACGAGCGGCGGAGATAGCGCATCGGAGTGAGAGATGGCGGGGGAGAAAGAGATGGGAAGGGAGGCAAGCGAAGGAGCGGAGGAGACGGCCAGAGAGCGAGAGGGCGGAGAGAGAACGTGGACGGAGAGGAGAGGGCGGGACGGCGAGAGGAGGCGAGAGGGCGGGAGGAGACGGAGAGTGCTCGCGGGCCGGCCCACTGACGTCAGCAGACCGCGCTGAGGCCGCGCTTTCTGCCTTATATGACGGCGCGAAGGCGCAGAAAAGCCCGCCCACCCCTCAACCAACCAAGCTGACTCCTGCTAGCAGGTTGCAACAGCCTACCCCGAGAACCCAAGAACCCAGAGAAAGAGTCCAGAGTTTCGTGTACCCTTGTTGTCTGTTCGCCCTCCCTGGAGAAATGTGTGTGTGTGAATCATGTAAATATTGACGCCCCTCTCTTTCTTTACTCTGTCCTCTGCTCCGAGTAGTCTTGCGTTGTTTAGTAGTCCTCTCGTCACATGCACTTTATGTGTCTCCGCCGTATCCATTCTTTATAAACCCTGTCCTTGCCTCTCGACTCGTACTCACTTCTCATTTCACTTCAGTGACTTGCCCCGCGCCCGCACTCAACTCAACCAACGCCAAAGTCTTCCTTCTCGGACAAGCAACCAGCGAACCCGTGGCCACCTACCCCGTCGGTAAGCGTTTTTCTAGTAATAGCTAAGATTCTTATATAACACAGCTATTATTCACCCTGTTTACCAATTTTTTTTGCAGGTGCCACAATCGTTCAGCAGTGCCTGAAGTCCTTTGCTTTTCCCACCGGTCAACCCATCCAACTCTACAAATGTCTGCCCTCTGGAGCGTGAGTTCATTCATTCATTATGCACGGTTGTATTTCTTCACCGATATTTTGCCTCTGAGCAATTCAAGTGCGGTGTGTCAACTTCCTGATTATAGGTGGACCGCCAACACGAGGGCCCTAGCATGCACGACTGCATTATGATGCACAACGAGCGCGTCCCCTGTGGTGGCGCCGTCGGCGGGCTCACCTCCTCTCCTCGGTAAGCATTTATCTAACCCAGCGAACTGCATTGTCATGCGAACCCAACACCCCGTTTATTGTAACATTTGACCTATCAAACTGAACGCGCTTGCAACATTATGTATACATATTTATATCTCACATTACAGTTATTCCTTCTCGCTCGCTGACTTCGGAGCTTCTTCATCTTCGCATTCCTCTTCGAAGGACTCTTTCCTGGCCTTCAACCCCATCTCCGTCATCGGTACCTCTCCCTGTTCCTCCTCCTCCTTCCTCTCTAAGATGGACTCCACGTCCTCCTCTTCATCTTCTGTTTCCTCGCCTGTTGGCGACTCCACAGGACCAGTCAAGTTCTTCATCGGAACTCACCCAAAATGCTAAACTTATTATCGCTATCTAGTCATTATCAGAGCTTTATGTCTGTGATCTCACTCATTTCAACGCGCGTTTTCATCTTGTTGTAGCCATTTAAGAACTGTCGACTTGCCAATAAATGGTGATGATTTGTTTGAGTGATGTTGTAAACAACGTATGGCCGAATAAGACAAGGGAGAGGAGGGGAAATAGGAATATCGCCCGAAATAACTAATCACGCGATTGCAACACATTTCATGGAAATTGTGCTATTTCACAAGGGCCCATGATGAAATTCCACTACCTGTAAGACTTCTCCGCAATACTTTGGGATATTTACCCGTGCGGAACGTCTGCAGAATGCTGTGTTGTGAAACATGATTACCTCCCGGCAGCGTATTCTTGCGCTGTATCCAGAACTTCTACTTCTAGGAATGGCTTTAAATCGAGAAAAGGAAGGTGATAATCGATCGGCAGACAAAGAATGGTCGAACTGGACGACAACAAGATAGCGAACAAGGGAGGACGGGCAAAGTATGCGCGCTCTCGCCTATTTTTGGGTTGTGTGTAGTAGTAATGTCTTCGCCCCTCAATATCTTCGCTGATCTGAGATGTTAGTCACGAGCGGACCGTGACCAACCACAAAGTTGTCGTCTTCGAGGAATTTCAGGGAACGAAAAAGGTTGTTTCGAAGGTGGAATTGAACTTTTCGATCCGCTGGTTTCGCGACCGTCACACAGTTGTGGTGCTGGTCAAGAGATAAATCGCAGCTAAGAATAGGCCATGGTACCACTGAAATAGATAGATGTGGTTCATGCTCAATTTTCCCCTAACTTTTAAATTACTAACTGGACAGGTGTCGCAGCGGGACTATGACATTAGGACATTGGGCCTCCACCAATTATTAGTGATGACAAATAAACTGCTAACACCTTATCCGCAGTGATGAGGATGTTGAAACTCTTAGTCAGCGGCAAGTTTCGCCCCCACAGGAAAGGGTGTGACTAAGGCGGCAAATAGGATGAGAGGTGAGTAATCTAAGGAAGGATGACAAGAAATCGTTTCCTTCTCTGAGCAATGATTTTGAAAAGCGGGGGAGGGGTTGAAATCTTGATGCTCTGTGTTTAGAAATAGGTATGTATCGGAGCTAAGAACAGGCTACGGTATCACTGAACGGTATCACTTCCTTTCAAATATATTTTGTCAGATGGGTTGCTTTCCGGATATGTACAGAATACCGTCGACGTGGTAAGATCGAATTTTTCTACTGTGGACGTGGCAGAATGAGCTGTAGAGTTACTTCCGTGACTACTGCACACTCTGTTGACCCAACGGCGCCAGACTCAGCAACAAACAAACGAAACCATAGAACCACGTCGAAGCTCATGAGGGGCGCAGTTTCGACACGAAACACTCAAAAGTGCACACTATCCTCCCCCGTTTTCTCTCCCTGCTTATCCTTGAACAAACAACAACAGTTCACCGCTCCTGGAGAGGGGCGAATTCAAAGAGAAAACACGCATTCGATTTCGAAACCACAGCTGGTCAATCGAAATGGAGCGCCCACGTTATCTGATGTTATTGATGCTGACCAAATAAGAAGATGATAGAAATATTGACGGGCAAAAATATTGAAATTCATTAGTTTTGATTTTTTGTTGAAAATAATGGGGAACCGAAATTCGATCGGGGCTACCCGAAAACTTCCTTATAATCTGCTTCATTTGAGATCATCTCACCGCTCGGTACTTTTACGATGGACAGACTACTGAGCAATTTAGAGTTGAATCGTGCGCTCAACAACTTCCTTCACAGGGTTTAATGAGTGCGACGCACCGAGGTGAGAGAAGGTTAGGTGCAAAATTGATTACCGAGCATAGATACTACATTCTTTTGACTGCATTTACGAGAGAAAACTCTCTGGTTTACTGACAGAAGCAATTCTTGAGTGCGATATCTAAACCGTAAAACAAACCGAAAAAATACTTATTAGATCTCATATAGACGGGAAAAAATATTTGACGAAATTGTAATAGATTTCTTTGTCAATATTTCACTCATTCACTGTATATTTTCTTGTAAGTTATCTTCTGACGGATTAAATAATGCAAGAATAAAATGAATGAATGAGCCAACGCCTACCAATCTAAATTTAAAAAAATAAATATATATATATACAACCTGTGTGCTATCACAAGTTTCTTGCAACTTCATTGGCTGAGCAGAAGCGCGCATAGAGCATCTTTCTTTCGGATACGTTGACCCTTCATACAAATAATTTTCGATCGTGTTCTACTGATTGCACTTTTGTACGAATCTGAGATTCGGTACCTTTGGAAACGGAGAAAATACATTTTCCGTCGCTCAATACAAAAACTGGAATGCTGGAAATAGTGAAATCCGCGCCTTTCCTTGCTGCAGAAATTAGTGGATCCGTGGCATCACAAAATTCAAGGATGTTGTCAATAAATTACTTTTATAACATCAAACATGGATATTCAAAAGAGACAAATGTAAATGAAACAAATAGTTAGAATCAAGTGTCACAAGTTGGCTGAAGCTCTACACCAACTGCTAGACGGAGATCACACCCTTCTAGAGACCCACTCGCATTCCTATATCTTCGAAGCTGCTAAATCTCTCCGGACGAGTTGGCCTATGCAGGAGAACGGATCGGGCTGACTCTGAACAGGAAGAATGCTCATATAATACCGTCTGGTGCTCGCCAACGTCTACGCCGTTCGAGAGCTGCTTTGCTACGGACGCTCGCCGCTATCTACTTTTTTTTAAAGAAGCTAGATATCAATGATACGTAAAAGAAAGGCGTCGCACTCGAAAAAAAAGTTAGTCGCAAAAAGAGGCGACATAACATTTCCGCCCGTGAAATGCAGTCCAAAATTTAACGGAGTGGCAATAGACTCATAGATAGGTGTTGCTAGTGGTTTAATATCGTTTGGGCATCTCGGCTGGAATGGATACTAGAAAGAAAGCACATAATATGTAAACGAAAACTAAACAGCTTAAAGAGGAATATTATTTTCTCTGTGAAATGTGTGTACTAAATTTCCCGCGCGGGAACTAGATGATTCAATTTTTTGCGACCAGCTTATTTTCCAATGAAAATTCTTCCATTTTTCCAGCATACAATATAATACATCTCGGCAAAGGAGGCTCTGCCACGCGCATTTCTATTCTACACGAACATACTGCCGGCATGCCTTGGGAAAGCTTGGGTTACGTAATCCCACGTTGCAGCTGGCTTACCGGCTTGCCCCATCTTGCGTGGTAGCTTTCTACTGTAAAATCGCTTGACATGGAACACCTTTACCTCTTTTACTGCCGGCTCTCAGCTGCGCTGCTGACGATCACGAAAATGACTGCGCTCTTCTTTCGGACAACCCATCACAGCCCTAGAACACGTGTGTTGATCAGAACGCAGCTATTCGTTAGTCATTAGCACACCATAATTCTATTCTATCGAGGACCTTTATCCACATTTAACGAACGAAGCACCGATGAGAGGCCGCGTGATACTAATCGAAGACAACGACGATCTCACACAGTATGACACTAGGCTTTTACATCCTCCCAATTCCACAATAACGACGCCCGAAAAAAGTGGGATTCGATCGAGGGGTACTTCAAGATGCTCTACAATAGACTAAGATCCATCCGATCGTATCAGAAGGGGTTGAAATTATGCTAATTTTCTTGCATGAAACGTATCAGTGATGATCCTATGACGAATGCAGGTAATACCGGTTTCAATTCAGGAGTAGAGAAAGGATCAGCATACGTCAAGTAGATTCCATTTCGGTCAATCGCTCTCGAAATAGCCTTTCAATCCCTTGTTGGGTACATCCTCCCCCTCCTTGCCTGTTTACGCTCTATTTTGGCTCGACCTTGATACGATGGACAGGGGAGGCTCAGTTCCCTCCTGTTTCCCTCTCTCTTTACTCGTGCTAGTTGCGATCTCACACATCGATTGCATTGCCGGTTGCTCCCTAAGAGCAAATATTTTCGTGTGTCCGCAATCTGGACAATTCCATCGGGTGTTGTGTGAGAGACACCGCACACTTCACAGTCGATTGCTCATTAGATTTCATTTTTTTGTCCGTTAAAATATCCATTCTTGCACATTTTTTTTCTAGGAAAATGTCGTTTAAACCCGTTGCGACAACTTCCGATGTGGAGAACGGCACGAAAGGCGAGTGATTTGGAATTTAATTTCAAAAATCGAAATTTTAAAAAAATTGAATCGAAATTTAAAAAAATTCAATCGAAATTTAAAAAAAAATAATTTCGATTGAAATTTAAAGAATAATTGTAATATAATTGTAAAATAATTGTACTACTTTACGAAAGATTTGTTTTGTAATATCCTGGCGTAGAATGGTTTTTTTCTAAAATAATTTTTAAAAAAATGTGATGAATAGATTTGTAGATAATATATGATTGTCAATGAGTAGACAAATTTAAAATTCCAGCGGCCGGATCCAATTCAGTCTTCTTGCATCGACACACCTGTACTCACTGCGGAAATGCATGCGAGAGGGAGATTGCAGGTTGGTTTTGTCTCAGTTTCTCATATTTAGGGACCGTTAACTTTTGTCTTCGATCGCTGTTCTGTGAATTTAAAACATTTATCTTCATTTTTTCTCTGAAAACACTATTTTGACTCTGAAAACACTATTTTGTGCATCGAAAAAAGAGCATTATAGTGGATGAACTACACCACCACGTGCTCCCCTACCACCCACCAAACTCCGCATGGCACGCCGTTCATTCGCAGGTAATCGTCCCCTAAAATTAACCAGGTATCTCAATCTCGCACACTTTTCCTTATCCATCCGGTGACGTGTGTAAAGTGAAGAACTTTTTTTCTGAACGATGTCAACAGTTTCGTCGTTTCAAATGATCTAAAACAGAGAGGGAAGCAAGACAATGATGGATGGCGAAGGTGAACCACTGTATTCAGACCATTCACTACACAATCAACGTCTTTCTCGTCGCTCTTGTGATTCTGCTCACTCTCATCGCTGCGAAATTTGTATTTGGGAAGTGAAATAATCGATTTATTGATTTATCTTCGCATCAGTCTTCAGTATTCTTTCAAAAGTCATGTATGCTACTTGGCCTATCACATCAGCTTCATTTAAAATCTTTCTAACACTTAATTCATCATTTGGATAAAGCTTCATTTGTGTTTGCATCGTATGGCCTTTGACCGAATTGCGTTCACCATCTCTAATCGGAACTGCAAATGCTAGAAAACAACAATAATTATACTGCAGGTTGCATATCAAGTGGCTATTTAACAAAACAAGGTTAAATATACAAGTTATTGTCCGTGTTTCACATCAATGCTGAGAGTGTTGTGCGATTTGTGACCCCAATGATTGAGACCATCTCTTTCCTAAGAACAACTCTTCATTATTTTGGAAATTCATTTTTCACCAGCAACTGTTTCCGGAAACACTTTCATTGTAAATATACAAAACGGAATTGACAAATTCATAATCTCATTGCCACTATCTCTCAAACCCGTCTCGTCTAAATCCATCTATTTCTTCCTCACCATTTCCTGCTCGTTTCGTTCCATTCTCTGCTCAATTTGTTCAATGTCATCTTTGCAAAGTGCATGAACAAATCCGCATCCGTAAGCGTCGCCGATGACGTTGACTGCGGTGCGAAGACGATCACTGCAAAACTTTTTTTTATTTTAACAAATTATAGTTTACTTTATTCATTGTCGATGCCCTATTATTTTGAGGTATCAAAGTTCTCCTCATTTTACACACCCTCAACAATGAATGCAGCATTAACGAAATTTTGTTAATGAATGAATCGCCAAAGTTCATTCCGCAATGTGTTGAAATATTAATAATTAAAATATTTTTGTAAAACTCAATCGTACAGCAGGAAGTCGATGGTGAGAATGAGAGAAATGTCGTTGGAAGGCAACCCGAGAGCAGTCAGCACTATTATCATTGTTACAAGACCTGCAAATAAAAAAAACATTAAAATGTACAGAGGGCCGGAGACTCGCCCACTCCTTCTCCCACAAGATATTAACTGGGAGCACAACAGTGAAATGCAATAATGTTGTGGATTTATTGATAATCGGAAAATAGGGAAAAAACATGTATACCCGCAGAGGGAATAGAGGCGGCGCCGATAGATGCGAGTGTGGCGGTCACACTGAAAAATATATATTTAAAAAAAATGAAAAAAGAAAAAGTAAGGAACGAATGTCATTTAATAACTAGCAGGGTGTGTTGAGGTTAAACTACGTTATGGTAGGGTGCGCACTACGTTTTCAAAGTATGGTTCAGGGGGGCGTTCAGTTGCAGGGCACAGTTCGGCCCAGGGGGAGCTTTGCAGCCGGCTCCAAATTCGGTCCAGGGGGAGCTCGGTAGCCGGCTCCAAGATCGGTCCAGGGGGAGCTTTGCAGCCGGCCGAAGGTTCGGTCCAGGGGAAGCTCGGTAGCAGGCTCCAAGTTCGGTTCAGGGGAAGCTCGATAGCCGGCTCCAAGTTCGGTCCAGCGGGAGCTCGATAGCCGGCCCCAGGTGACATTGAAGCTCGACTTACGTTGGGGAGTGTTAATCGCTACAAAGAGTACTGGCTTATTCCGTTGCAAAAGGCTCGTGAGGCTGAGAGCGATCGAAAAAAGTTGCCACTACGCCACTTCGTGGCTCTGTGGCAACTTTTTTCGATCGCTCTCAGCCTCACGAGCCTTTCACAACGGAAACGCAGGATACAGTGCGTTCAGAACTTTTAGAGCAATTTCGGAAACGTTTTCTATGATCCCCTACGCTCTCTGAATCATTTTGGAACTTTTTGAAATTTTCGATTTTTCACGTTAGAACGTGTTAGAACACGTTCAGACACGTTTCTGACATCGCAAAACACTTTTCCTGTGATCCCCTACGCTCTCTGAATCATTTTGGAACTTTTTGAAATTTTCGATTTTTCACGTTACAACGTGTTAGAACACGTTCAGACACGTTTCTGACATCGCAAAACACTTTTCCTGTGATCCCCTACGCTCTCTGAATCATTTTGGAACTTTTCGAATTTTTCGATTTTTCACGTTAGAACGTGTTAGAACACATTCAGACACGTTTCTGACATCGCAAAACACTTTTCCTGTGATCCCCGACACTCCCTTCATCATTTGGGAAAATATCGAAAATTTCGATTTTTCACGTTAAAACTCGGCAAAACAGGTGAAAACGTGTTTCACGGTACTCAAAACCGTGTTAGAGCAGTTTCTGGGACTTGCGAAAAATGCGGCAAAAGGTTTGCCCGCGGCGGGGGTCGAACCTGCGTCGCTCGGATTGCTAGTCAAGCGCGTAACCCACTTGGCCATGGATTTTGTTTAAATTTTTTTATTGAGCAAGTTACTGTCGTGGAGATGCATGTGACGGCGAAGGAACTGAGTCGATAGCTCTATCCGTTGGCGAGATATTTAGCGTGACGGACGGACACACACACACACACAGACAGACAGACAGACGTTCTGAAATAATAGTCTTTAGGAATTCGTCTCGATACAAACCTAACAGTGATGATCTGCCCAATGTTCAAATCCATTCCATTCAGCTGAGCGATGAAAATTGACCCAACAGCTTCGTATAGTGCCGTTCCGTCCTGAGGTTAGCATTATGAGAGTGGTGCAAGCATTTTGTAACCGCATTTTTAATGATTTTTTGGGTACTTTTAGTTTAGAGTACTCCAATTCCGTGGGCATTAATCGCGATCCTGTGATGGTCAAATTATTGTTATAATATAATAGTGAAAATCAATCTGACCATGTTGATCATGGCTCCCACGGGCAGTACAAATTTGGTGATGCGAGTATCAATGCCTAATTCGTTCAGACATTGGAATGTGATCGGCAACGTCGCCGCGCTAAATAATTAATGTAATTAGGCAATTAAAAAATATCATTATCATAAATTCTGACAAACTTACGATGAGGAAGTGCCGAATGCAGTCATGATAGCCGGAATGAGGCCCTGGAAGAAACTAATCAAGCTGTTAGAGCTCTATCATGTCGATTTTTGTATTGAATTTCACTAACATTAAGAGCTACAGTAGTGCAGACATTCCGCTTGTTACTGAATATGTTACCTTTAGAAATTTGTAAGGATTGAGTCGTGAGGAGACGTAGTAGATGAGTGGGAGCGTGAAGAAGGCTTGGATGGCAAGACCTGCACAACAATGAAGTCAATAAAAAAAGTGAAGGGGCATCCGATATCAAACGAACTTTAGAAGACACCAAAATTGAAAAAAAATGGAATGATTCTCACCAGTTACTACAGTGACGATGAACATGCCGAGAACTTGAGCTGTCTTTGCCAGATCATCCACCTAAAATGTTCCTCCACTACTAGGAAATCAAGATGTCTGTCTGTTTGTCTGTGTGTTGGATTTTTTTTTCCGTGCGCGTGACGGACATTTTTTCTCTCGCATTTTCCGCTATAAATCGCTTCAAACTCAAGCAATCTTCTCAGATCCTTTTGCATATGATAGCCCATCACGAAACACATCGAACTTTATATTTAAAAAATCGATAATTTCATGGCCAAGTCGGTAGCGAGCTGGAATTCAAATCCGAGGGTCTCAGGTTCGATCCCCGCCGGTGCATAGTCTTTTGCCGCATTTTTTGCAAGTGCAACAAGTTCTCCAAACACATTTTTGAGTAACGAGAAACATATTTGAGCATCTTTTGCCGAGTTTCAAAGTGAATTATCGATTGATTTCCCTTAATTTCACGCGATTTCATGAAATTTTCGTAAATTTCGTTGCAAATCATTCCACATGCCGACAAACCTCATAGGAAGGGGTTTGGAACGAGAGAGCAAGGGACATCGAGAGGGACTTTCTCACTTTGGCCACACTCTCGCCCCTGACCCCTTTCTGGAGGCTCGGAATCGTGTATCGGGAAGCGTTATAAATCGCTTCAAAATCGGAAAATCTTCTTGGATCCTTTTGCATATGATAACAGACCAAAATATATTTCGAACTTTACTAACCTTATTTCGCCAAATTCATAGCCAAGTGGGTTGCGTGCTTCACTAGCAATCCGAGGGACGCAGGTTCGACTCCCGCCGCGGGCAAACCTTTTGCCGCATTTTTCGAAAGTGCCAGGAGTGGTCCTAACACGTTTTTGAGTACCGTGAAACACGTTTTCACCTGTTTTGCCGAGTTTTTAAATGAAAAATCGAAAATTTCGAAAAGTTACCAATTGATTCGCAGAGCGTGGGGGAAAAGTATTTTGCGATGTTGGAAACGTGTCAAAACGTTTTCTATTTAAATGCACTGCATCTTGCGTTTCCGTCGAGAAAGGCTCGTGAGGCTGTGAGCGATTGAAAAAAGTTGCCACGGAGCCACGAAGTGGCGTAGTGGCAACTTTTTTCGATCGCTCTCAGCCTCACGAGCATTTTGCAACGGAATAAGCCAGTACTCTTTCTAGAGATTAACATTCTCCAGCATACTAACCTCCCCCCTGGACTGTACTTGGAGCCGGCTACCGAGTCCACCTCCCGGATCCGAACCTGAAGCCGGCTACCGAGCTCCCCCTGAACCGAGCCTGAAGTAGGCTGCCAAGGTCCCCCTGAACCGAACCTGAAGCAGGCTGCCGAGCTCCCCCCTGGACCGAACTTGGAGCAGGCTACTGAGCTTCCCCTGGACCGAACCTGGAGCAGGCTACCGAGCTCCCCCTGGACCGAACCTGGAGCAGGCTACCGAGCTCCCCCTGGACCGAACCTGCACCCAGAACTATGCATAGAGCGTAGTGTATTTAACCTCAAAACATCCCGGCTAGTTTTCGATATTTTCCCAAATGATGAAGGGAGTGTCGGGGATCATAGGAAAAGTGTTTTGCGATGTCATAGTGGCAACTTTTTTCGATCGCTCTCAGCCTCACGAGCCTTTTGCAACGGAATAAGCCAGTACTCTTTCTAGAGATTAACATTCCCTAGCATACTAAATTCCCCCTGGATTTGGAGCCGGCTACCGAGTCCTTCTCCCTGGATCGAAGCTCAAGAAAGCTACCGAGCTCCCCCTGAACCGTAGCTGAAGAAGGCTACCGAGGTCCCCCTGGACCGTACCTGGAGCATTCTACCGAGCTCCCCCTGGACCGAATCTGGAGCCAGTGACCGACCTCCCCCCGGACCGAACCTGGAGCCAGTGACCGACCTCCCCCTGGACCGAACCTGGACACAGAACTATGCATAGAGCGTAGTGTACGCATAGAGCGTAGTGTATTTAACCTCAACACATCCCGGCTAGTTAGTTGATAATAGTTTTGAATATCATTTTAAAAAAATGGAAAGAGTGGGGACCTCGAGCATTTTCTCCATCACGAGCGACGCGATTCCAATCGGTCCGAACCTGCATTGAATTGAGTTAAAGGGTTGCAGTATCTCTGGAGAGTATGCATGGTGCTGTAAATATCCGGTCAGACGAATCATTCGGAGACAAAAATCATCAGTGGTTGAAGCACAACTGACCACATGTATATGCCGACCATTCGTGTAATCACAACGTCGAGGGCGATAAAGAAATCGCCTGAATTTTTCTCTTTTTTTTTCTAAAGATGAAAGGTTTTCGGAAGTTAGAATCAATGGACAGATTAGAACTTGGATGTTTCGTTAGAATGTCATTTCCATACCCCTCAACGTGTTCGATGTCTTATTTATCTAGATAGATCCAATGGCCGCAATAAAGACGCCGAAAAAGTGGCTTACCCAGTGGCTTCGCAGTCTTCCCTGTAGCGGAGATCACGATACCCATCACAATGCAGAACATTATCAAACCTGCGAATCGAGTAATTATCAGGCAAAATAAAATTAATTTTCTAACATGAATATGTAAAGTGCTGACATAAAATCTTAGAGAGAGAAAATTACTCGTTGCGCGCTAAAATAACATGTTTTCGGCCATTATATTACAAACTTGAAAGAGTTTTTGATAATCCATATTTTTTTTCTTTTTTTCTTTGCACAACATTTAACAGAAATGAAATTCTCACCCAGTACATTCATTCCGTCAATATGTTTGACATGAAATATTGTCTTGCCCGTCGCATTGTTTATAATTCGTTCAGTCTCCGACTGTTGGAAGGTCGCACGGACGATGTTGTCAGGGAACATGTTCCTGTAAATAGCAAAAAAAATTAATTTTTAAGTGAAATCTATTTTAGTGAATTTTAACTAGCGGGGTTGTATTGAGGTTAAATGCACTACGCTCTATGCGTACACTACGCTCTATGCATAGTTCTGGATGTGGGTTCGGTCCAGGGGGAGCTCGGTAGGTGGCTCCAGGTACGGTCCAGCGAGAGCTCGGTAGCCGGCTCCGGGCTACATTAAAGCTCGCAGTATTCTGGGGAATGTTAATCGCTACCAAGAGTACTGGCTTATTCCGGTGGAAAAGGCTAGTGAGGCAGAGAGCGATCGAAAAAAGTTGCCACTACGCCACTTCGTTGCTCCGTGGCAACTTTTTTCGATCGCTCTCTGCCCCTCGAGCCCTTTACAACGGAAACGCAGGATACAGTGCGTTCAGAACTTTTAGAACACTTTCAGATACGTATCGTTTGATTCCCTACGCTCTCTGAATCATTTAGAAACTTTTGAAATTTCCGTTTTTTACGTTAAAACGCGTTAGAACACGTTCGGACACGTTTCCGACATCGCAAAACTCTTTTGTAGTGATCCCATACGCTTTCTGAATCATTTTGGTACTTTTCAATTTTTTTTGATTTTTCACTTTAAAACACGGCAAAACAGGTGAAAACGTGTTTCACGGAACTCAAAAACGTGTTAGAACGGTTTCTGACACTCGCGAAAAATGCGGCAAAAGGTTTGCTCGCGGCGGGGGTCGAACCTGCGTCGGTCGGATTGCTAGTCCAGCGCGTAACCCACTTGGCCATGGATTTGGTGATTTAAACTTTGTAAAATTTTAAAGCAATTCTGGTCTATTATTATATGCAAAGGTTCTGAGAAGATAGCTTGATTTTGAAGCGATTTATAGCGAAAAGACGAAAATTTTGCGAACGGAAGGAATCACAAAAAAACAAACAGAGAGACAGACAGACAGACATACAGACGTTAGCATTTTCTAATATGTAGTAATAAAAAGAATCTGGACGTAAGTATTACCTGATTAAATCGAGGAACTTATCGAGAGCAGAGATGCTTCCTCTATCAATCGTGAGCTTTAAATTTTATTTTTATTAAAATTTTTGTTTTCATATTTTTCGTTTGGTATATTTGAAATTAATTTTTGAATTTCCTAAATCGTTTGTAGTATAATACAGGTTACTAGACCATCTCACATCATTCCACAGGCCGGTCAACCATCCAGAAAGGCTTTTGGAGTGAGAGAGCGTGTGAAATCGAGAGGGACTCTCTCACTTTTGTACACTCTCTCGCTCTAGGTCTGTAGGTTTGGAATCATGTGATCTGAATGTAAAATAATTACATGACTGTTGTCCGTCTTGATCGATGGGTCGCCAGGGTGAATGAGCATTACTACAATTATGCCGAGCTGAAATGTGTTTCCGAATATTCAGAATACAAGTCATTTATGAGGATCACGCCCGAATCTCTTCATTTCGCATATTTCAACTCTGCATCAATATAATCAGTAGTTCCCATACTCTCTCCACCAATCGGTGGAAAAGAGAATTAAGGAGATGTTTATTTTATTTGTTTCAAAATCAATAAATTAGAAACCGAAAGAAACATACGATAACAGCGTGCGTTGTCGTGAGAGCGTAGTAAGCGATCGCACGACTGCCGACTTTACCCGATTCACGAGCATCCAATTGAGCCAATCCTGCACACATTTACTCTATTTACCAAGAACAACATCCAGAAAGAGGAGTGTGTGACTGTTAGAGGTGTGTCACACTTTCACACACATTGCCTGGAGGTTTGGACTTTTGCGAACCTGATACCAAACTGGCTACTATCAAAGGAATAATGAGCATCTTCAGCAGATTCATGAAGATGGTACCCGGGTAGCCGATTAAGTGAATTGTTTCCTGCAATTTCTTTTTAAAATGTTGCCTGCGATATTGCATAATTATTCGGTGAACCGAAAAAAAACTGACACTCGACAACTCGGAAAAGCGAAGGAATCCGCCACCGAAAATGCCAGTTAACACCTGCGAAAATTATACTTAAAAATGAAGAGATATGTTTAAATATATGTTTTTAAGCAGCTCACAGCAATTATATTTAATAGCAGAAGTAGATTTTCGCTGATCCACTTCAAGATCGCACGGCTTTTAGGAGCGGTCATTTCTGCAACAATAAAAAAAATTTTAAAATCGTATTTTTTGATGAACAAAAAAAATGGCGGACCAAATTGATTCACAGATGGTCGAGACAAAATATGCAGACACAAATGGCAATCTATATTTAAATGCACTGTGCAAATCGCACTTCCGGTGTCTCAAGCAAGAGTGATAACTGGTATTAGGCGATGACTTCGTTTCGGAACAGGGCTGACGATAAGGAGGTAGTTGTTTATTTGAGAAGGCAGTTGGAACGAACACAAACGGGGTTGGAAATGACGAGTAATGGTCTGACCCTCTCAATTCTTCATGCTCTCTCGCGCTGTCTGATCGATGAGAGAGCATGTAGAATGAGGAGAGTCTGACCATTACTCGAAATGAGTCAACGGAAGAACTGCTCACACCACAGGAATAGAGTAGAGAGAAATCACAGCACTACATGGGAAGAGGGAAAGGGGGATGATAGAGAGGAGAAGTGATAACTATCGACCGCCGCTAGTGATTGCATCCATACATTACTGTCTAGTGTCACAGTGCCCCGATAGGCGAAAAAACGGTTCAAAAATTTCTTTGCGTATTGTCCATTTGAAAATCCTTGATTTTTATGTAGAAGAGATCGACATGGAGAAGATTTCTTAGAAGAGAAGGAGAAGATAGTTAGTGGCAATTTGTTCCCTATTCAATATAGTACACGCATCAAAATATTTGCTCATTGAGACGTTACTGACAACGCCATCCAAATTATGAGACACTTTATTTCTTCAATAGATGTTTTTTTCTAGAAATTTATTTTAGTTTTGAGGTAAATGAATTTTTGCCGTTTCTATTTCTAGCACTGGAAATTAGTAGTTCTGTCAACTTAAATACACGCATGCTGGATAACGAAAGGGGAAAGAGAATTGTTTTATGTAACGAGGGAAGTGGGAAACAGACAATCCGATTTCGACCCCATCGGTCAGTGAGAATTATCAAGAGAGAAACAAGATGAAATCCGATTTCTCACCAAACAGTCCATTCAATCTCATGCTCTATTATAGTGAGAAGTAGAGCCGTAAAGCGATTTGCATATGGGATACAGTACATGGTGCGCAATTAAATGATACTCACTGCAACGAAACCTCCATAAAGGGGTCAGGCGTGAGATAGTGTGTAAAAATCAGATTGGCTATGTAGTTTATCTACACTTGAATCAGGTCTCATTTTCGAATTTTGTGATTAAGTATGTTGGCATTTTCATCAAGGAAATTTTGTTCGCATCGGGAAAAAAGTAGAAAAGTCAACCGGAAGAAGACAGTGGCGACTTTGAAAGAAGTGATGTCCATTTAGGATTCTCATAGATATTTTCATACAATATCATAAAAGTAGTGCCGATATTTGGCTGCTGCACATAATTCCCAGTTCATTCAATCCTCGGCGTATTGGTAACAATTGAGTCTATTAACGAATTTATCTGATGTGGTCTTCTGTGGGCAGAATACGGTAGATTACGATACCATCGTTCACTCAATCTGACCCTCCTGTCCCCGATACACAGCACTCCAAACCCACAGAAAAAAAATCGAAAAATAGTGTTAAATCTATAGGAACTTTCAAATTTTTGCATTTTCTCTCACCCTGTCCCATTTCTGCATGTTTGGAATCACGTGCAAATATTATTGGTCAACAACAATGGGATTTTGCGTGAACAAGCATGTTCTGGCAGATTCTGACACATTGTTTCACTATCGCGGGAAGACAGGAATGGGTCCGGCAGAGATTTTAAATCGCAGAGTGAAATAATGATGTTCGAATACTAAACGATAGATGGGCAGAATACGGTAAATTATTTTCCATTGGAGTTGCCAACTTTCAAAAATGACAATTCAATCGAGAATAAACAATAAATTGCATTCTTTCTATTCTTTTAGTTTCCTTTTGTTAAAGACGAGGTAGGAATAATAAAAAATAAATTTTAATAATTTCTTAAAAATTTAAAATTAAATTAGTTAATAATGCGTTCAAAGGAGATGACTTACGGTATGAGCAAAAAGACAGAAAATCGTCAAGTGAAACCTCGCCTTCCCACACAATTTCAGTTAATTTTGCTTATTTTTGTCAAATTGTGCGCGATTTGATAATTATTTATTCAATTAACCATCACAGGATGGCCGAGACGTGCTCGGTCACCGCCGAGTCGGCCACGATCGAAATGGACTCTGTTAAAATCGTCGAGGACGAGGAAGATCAACTGCCTCAGAAAAAGCACTACAGGTTGTCCCCATTTTGGCACTACGATCTTCCAGTTCGCTATAGTAGTTTCATTCAAGTCCGAATGAAATACACGATAACAATATTTATGTGAAATCCTTGTGAGCGCGCTAGATTGTTCAATCTGCGCGATTGGGTGTTGATTTCGGTTGTAGACGACGACGGTTTAACTTCCCTTCTAACTTTTTGCGTAATACTTTATTCTCCTTCTGTCATTTACAACGTATATATTCAGGCAACGTGCCCATTCCAATCCGCATTCGGACCACGACCTGCAGTATCCCACATTTCCTTCTGAGTAAGTGCTTTATTTTCGATGCATTCGGTACCATTAATTGTTAACCTTCGGGAAATGCGACTTTGCAGGGCGGATTGGAGCAAGCACTATGGCGAATATGCAAACGGGCGCGAAGTGACCTTCGCTGACGTCGGCTGTGGATACGGAGGTAAGCGTTTTAAAGTAGGGTTGTGACTGCAACCAAGTGGTCATCCATCTACTACACTATTTAGCGGGGCTCACGGCTAGTACGGGCTGCTGGACACTGATCACGTATTTCCTTCTGTCCCACGGCTTGTAATTTTGTAATCAAGAGCATACATAAATTAATTAATACGTAATTACTCGTTAATTACAATTGATTGAATATCATCAGGTCTCCTCGTCCGACTCTCGCCCATGTTCCCCGACGACCTCATGGTCGGCATCGAGATTCGCGTCAAGGTCCGTCTTTTCGGCACTACTGCTGAAGTCCGGAACAGCAAAAGAGCATTTAAAATGACATTGTTCATTGTTCAGGAAGCATTGTTCTTAGATTCTTTTTTTATGATTCCGGGCTTCAGCAGAGTGCCGTCGTTTCTTCCCCCCCAAGTCATTTATGCACTGAAAAAGCGCCTCAATATTTGCACTCCAATGTCGTTCCTTCTCATTCTCCCACGAAAAGTGTGTTTGGAGTGCGTTGCCGGCGTTCGCTTCGCTAGTGTTGATTCGCTTTTTTTGGTAAATGTTCAATGTTTAGTTATTTTTAAAATACATATTCTTGCAGGTCTCGGACTACGTTGTGGAGCGCGTCAAGGCGCTGCGGGCGCAATCAGAGAAGGGAAAGATCACGAGTGGTGGAGAGACGGGATACAAGAATGTCGCTTGCATCAGGAGCAATGCTATGAAGTGAACATTTGAAAGAATTGATTGAAATTTGACAGTTTTGTGCTTGCCACCCATTAAAATGACAATGTCGAAATGCAGGTACCTGCCCAACTTCTTCCGCAAACATCAACTGAAGAAGATGTTCATCCTCTTCCCCGACCCGCATTTCAAGGTAAATTATGACAAAATATTCGCGCAGTTGTAATTCTTAGGGTATATCTACATGGAGTTTGTGCTCTAGTCATCTCGGCATCTTTTTGTGTTAATAGTGTGATTTCGTAATCTGACGGGCAGAGAATAGTCTGTGTGCCAACTTTGTGGATGTTATTTACTCTCTAGTCGCTATGAGAAACGCTTCAGTCCATATCCGCGAGGACGTAGTAAATAACGACAGAATATTTTTCGTTTCCTATTTGCAATTAGATTCTCGAAAGTGTTGCTTTAAACTAGCGATATTTTTCATATACCTCTTAATGTTAATGGCCGTTTTTATGCGTTTATCCTCAACTATTTCACTGGACTAATGGGAGGATGTGTTGGTTATATACAGATAGCGTTTCGCGGACATTATCCATTCGCTGACATTATCGTACGGGAGGCCAATGACGCGCCTCAGCGTAAACATGAGCCTAAGCAACCAAAGCCTAAGCAGACTAAGCCTAAGCAGCCTAAGCCTTAGCAAACGAATCCTAAGCAGCCAAAGCCTAAGCAGACTAAGCCTTAGAAAACTAAGCCTGAGCAGTCCAAGCCTGAGCAGCCTAAAAGGCAGTAAGATAACAAGAGAGCTCCTACGAAAATGTCTGCGGAACACATTGGTCAGTCTCTCCCTTCAATTACTATTTTTTGGATAATGTCCGCGAACTCATCCTCCCCACCTCCCAAAAGGTTCATTTTTTTGGATTACACTAACCTTTTGGATAATGTCCGCGAATTCATCCTCCCCACCTCCCAAAAGGTTCACTTTTTGGATTACACTAAGCTTTTGGATAATGTCCGCGAATGGCAAACTGAATATGTCCGATTTGGTTTATCCGCGCTTTCCTTGGAACCTAAATTTTATACCACCCCTTACAATTATTGTCGAATGTTCGAGAAAGTCGAGGGGCTGCTTACTTTGAGAATAGTAACTAGACATTTTCCTGAAATTTTGAGGGGTTTTATTTCGTCTGCTCATTTCAGAAGCAGAAGCACAAGTGGCGCATCGTATCTGCGGGTCTGCTCGCGGAGTACGCCTACGTCATCCAGCCCGGAGGTAATTTGCATATTTTATTGATTTACATAAATAAACGGTACGGGAATTGCATCTTGAAGTTGATCTGTCTTGATATTAATTTTTCTTCGTACGTACAAGAACACAGTGTTGCTCATGGATGGGCACGTGGGTACAGTGACTCCTTTTGATGTTTCTCTTATGGAGTCACACTGCAGTTTGTAATACCCTAACGATTCTCAAAAAGCACGTGCTGCCCGTGTATGGTGCTGTTTTCCATAGTGCTTTGAATCATTGTCCATTTGTGTAGTGCCCCTTTTGCAGGCAAGCTGTACACGATTACGGACGTGGAGGATTTGCACGTGTGGATGGTGAAGCATCTCGAAGCTCATCCCCTGTTCAGGTACACAGGTTACGGTAGCCTTTCTATATTTGGCACTGAACCAATCGATAATTGGTCGTTGCAGGAGGCTCTCGCAAGCGGAGCTTGACGCGGATCCCGTCGTGGCCATGCTGTACGAGAGCACGGAGGAAGGACAGAAGGTATTATAGTAAATATTGATTCTTTCTAATTCTAAATTCACGAAAGTCGAGGGGCTGACTTGCATAAGTAAATAGAATATGTCTGGTGATTTGCATACCATTGAATTTGCGTAGCATAAATCGTACGATTTTGATCATGCGAAAAAGAGTAGAAGCTGGTGCAGCAGCAGTGGTGCTGTGCACCAAGGTCACACTCCAATCATCTTATTGAAGGAGAGAGAGATAAGGAGAGACTGAGAGAAACAATGATAGGGGCTGGGAGAAAAAGAGAGAGCGTAGACGATGAGAAATGTAGAGGAATGACAGAGATCACACCATAACCACGTGGGCTAATTGTTTTTCTCACGGCCTTTTCACTCTAAAATTATCTGCTTGTGAAGAAAATCTGGAGTGATATTGCCACTTTATGTACGATTCTTGATTACAGGTTACGAGAAACGAAGGACAAAAGTGGCCAGCCGTCTTTGAGAGAATACCCGACCCGGAGTGGCAGTGAATGGCTTTTGTGTGATCTACTCTCTCCCCTCGTTAGATTACACGTTAGTCCTCGCTGTGTTGTATTTTGAATTCACGTCTTTTTATCCGCCAACATATAATATGTTACTGCTCCATGTTGTTGTTTACTGTAACCTAATGTTTCCCACCTTTTAAAGTTGTTAAGTTTGAGTGTGCTTTCTCGTTGTGGAGAAAGTTGGTGACGGCATAAATGTTGTTTTGAAATGGAGTCGGCTGAAGAAGGTATTAACGCGTTCGCGACGCGTTTTGCTATCTTTTTCTCGCAATAGTGATCTAATTTTCTGGAAATTCTTATTGCTAATTAAAGGTTCTCGCATGGCCGACGAAGATCCGTATGAGAGTCTGCCGACGCACTCCGTTGCGGTTCGTTATTTATATGCATCTATTTTTTTAAATAGTTTAAAATTATTTAATACGATTTTATTAGAATCAAATGTCGATACTAAATGTACTGACATTTGCAGGTGCATCTGGCGGCGGGTGCTGCTGCCGGCATCACCGAGCACTGCGTGATGTTCCCCTTCGACTCTGTCAAGACTCGGTACGGTGATGTACTATCTAAGAAACAGCGAACACACTGGGCCAAATTTGACTGAAATATGTTTTCATGTTTATCTTCCGCTTCTTTGCTGTATTTTATTATTTAGTTTATATTTTATTTCTTAATTCCAACTATCCGATATCCATTGCAGGTTGCAGTCGCTCTGTCCGTGTCCCGAGACCAAGTGCCCGACGCCCGTCCACTCGCTGTGGAGCATAGTCAAGAGGTGTGCAAAGCTTGATAGCATATATCATGTAAAAACAAAATGTATTAAAATGTTATAATATTTTATCAACATCTTACGAAAAATTACAAATGTTTGTCTCAACGAAGTGAGAAAATGAACTAGACTGCTCATTTTTTTATAAGATTTGGTTTAACATTTTTGACTGAAATGTGTTATTTGAAAATATGAGGTTCGACTAAATAACGCCTTTCATCTCTCAGGGAGGGCTGGTTGCGACCGTTGCGAGGCGTGAATGCTGTGGCGGTGGGCGCCGGCCCCGCTCACGCACTCTACTTCACCGTTTACGAGAAGACTAAGGTACGGTAGAACGATTGTGTTATCGATTATTGAAGACTGAAAAGTACTGTATGATATTTTGAAACATGTTTGACCAATTTGTTAATCGTTGCAGGGCTTCCTCACGAACAACACGGCGGGCCACGCGAACAGTTGGGCGTACGGTGGGTAACATATTATTATTATATTTTTCACATTTTATGATTTTCAAAAAAATGTAATATTTGAACGCCCTGTTATATTTTTTTTTGTATTCAGGAACCTCTGCCGTTATCTCGACGCTGATCCACGACGCAGTGATGAACCCGGCTGAGGTTGGTTTTTTCAGGCAATTGTTTTTCTTTGTGATATGTAAAATTGTATTTTAATCAAGTAATTATTAAAATAGATTTTGCTTATTTTATTGCGTTTGATTGGCAGGTGGTGAAGCAGCGGATGCAGATGCGCTTCTCGCCCTACAGTGGATCGCTCGAGTGCGCACGGTAAGAGGCATACTGTATTCATTAATTATATCGATTGAATTAATCTTTTTTCTCGAATTTACTCGATTAATTATTGGTACTTAATAGTGTGAACAACTTGTTTTGTTTTATTTTATTATCATATTTCCATATTTTGCAGTTGCATCTACCATCGAGAGGGCATCATCGCCTTCTATCGATCGTACACGACACAGCTGGCGATGAACGTGCCCTTCCAGACCGTCCACTTTATCGCATACGAATTCTTCCAGCAGGTAAACTAAATGCTCATATTTTGAGAAAAAAAACCCTATGGGGGAGTGAACACTGGGGTTCTTATGGGGGGAAAGGAAATGTATGAATAGGTCGAAAAGTACGCCAAAAACGGCGCATCTCACTCTCATATTGACATGGCATGCCTAATTTTGAAGAGAAAATTGAAGCCAAAAATAGCCATAATTATTCAGTTTCATGTTACTTTTCTACAACCGTACTCACATTTGGCTTTTTTCTTTATCGAATTGTGAGAGTCGACGGATGAAAATGTAGTGTCGGTGTACAGAATTTTTGCCGCCTTTGAATAGGTAAATATGCCCTCCGACGGGAAAGCTCTTTCGTGTTTAACTTGTGTTTGATTTGGTCTGACTATCATTATTTATGCTGTTCCCTTGACAGATCCTCAATCCGTCCCACTCGTACGATCCCTCCTCCCATCTGATTGCTGGCGGTGCTGCGGGCGGATTGGCGGCTGCAGTGACGACGCCCCTCGACTGCATCAAGACGGTACGGTAGGGTGGGATACTGTAGACTCACGAGATACGGCACTCTTACACTGTTGCACTGGAAAATCAAACGGTCGGATAAAGAGAGTTTTCGACGGATTTGGATGTGGGCTTTTCAGTTATGTAAAACATTATGTGCGTAATATCAGGTGCTGAACACGCAGCAACGACCGGAAGTGCAAGCTGCAGCAGGAGGAGCTACAGGACAGGGAAATACCACAGTGCTCCTCAAGGTATCTTTGCCATCCACGGACGAGCTAGAAACTATCGAAATTTGATATGGAACGGGCGACCGAAACGGTCTCGGGAATTATTCAGCTGAAAATGTTCGAAATTGTTTTTTTCTTGAAAATTGTCGAAGTGAGCATCAGTGAAGCGAAGGAATACCGCAATTCTCTAGTGTTTGTTTATCGTGCAATCATTATTTGCATTCAGGCGACACACGGCTACCGCGGCTTCGTCGAGGCGTTGAGGACGATCTACAATGTGCGCGGATTCGGAGGATTCGCCTGCGGACTGCAGGCCAGAGTGCTCTTCCAGGTGAGAGGGGTGACAATGAAATGGCGTAATCGATCGATAATCAACCTTGTCGAATTTAACTGTGTATAAGGTCGATGGATAGATAGCCTACCGTATCCACATCTGCTCGATCGATAATCAGTCGTGGTACTAAACGGAGTTCATTTCTCAGCGAGAGAGTTTGAAAAAAATTACATAGAAATTGAGCTAATGTTGGTATAACGGCAGCTTTACTTTCATCTGATCGATCAATAACCATCCTATCTATGCAGGTGCCAGCCACGGGTCTCTCATGGTCCGTCTACGAGTTTGCCAAATTCCTTCTCGGCTTTTCGGGCGGCCACTCGGCTTGAGCACTTAGCGTCTATCCTAGCATTTCAGCCCAAAAGTAGTTTTCAAATTGTTGTTGTTTTTGTATTGTCCTTTCATTGAGAAGCTCCTTCCTCGCTCCTCCTCCTCTTTCCCATCAAAACGCAACTTACTGTACGTATGCCAGTTTTACGCACCGATTGTATACGGTAGGCGATCTTTGCGACTTCCTCTCTATTGCTACTCGGCAGTGTATGTCTAGAGAGATTCATTCGTCTTTTGTAATAAGTCTCCAGTTGTGAACCCGAGTCATCTGTCTTCTTGTTCTTTTGTTCTGCACTAGGAATATATCTCTTTTCGTTGTTTTACGAGCTCCTTTAAACATCAATTGGATGACCTCACACGCCAGTGCCTTGCAGCAACTACCGTAACTGCTCCCCTCTCCCTAATTTTCGTTGTAATACCCCTCAATCAATATTCACGCGCAGCGATTACTTTTTCCCCCCAGATTCGGAACCACTCTTAGATTTTCCGACAGAGAATATGAAATGTGATAGGAGAATAGTTGAGTTTACAAGTTAGAGTTGGGTAGCACGCAAAGGCCCTCGTTTGCTCAACTCTACATGTGTTGTTATCATCATTTTTGTGGAGTAAGTAGAGATGTTTGTGCATTCAGTTTTTCACCCCTTTAGCGATTACTTTTTTTTCGGAATCCATGTGTCCCAATTTTTCTTCTTCATTTGCTCAATTGTCTATGACGAGATCTGTGATTGAGTAAAGAAATTTCGAAAATTAATTTTGCCGATTTAAATAGTTAATAGATGTTGTGTGAACGTCAGTGATTATCTGGTATTTGTAAAATCGTAATACGTTTGGAACTTCCGACCTGAAAAGGAAAATCTCCAAATGGAGTAAATCAATGTTAAAAAATGTCGGGTTCTCGAACGGAAGTTCCAAACCGTACCATCACCATTTGTGTGACTCGAGAGCGTGACCGTTCAGAGATGAACCGGAAATGGTACGTTTTCTGTGTGAGAAATTCGCCGTATAATATCCGCGTCTCTCGCCATATGTCTTTGCATCTCCGGCGCCGTCTCTAGTCGAAGCACCCTCTCGGTTGTACGTGAGATAAGGGCCATTTTAGTATGCGCGCGTCTCAGTGGCGAAGCGCGTATGCACTTGGCTCTTGCGTCTCTCTCTCTCTCTCTTCCCCTCATTCTTTCCTCTAGTCTCTCTTGCGAAAGTGAGAGCCTCGCTTCAGGGAGTGTGCCAATTGTGCTTGTGCTGCGATTCGGATGTTTGTAGTCCTACCCTGCAGAGTGTCAAGCCCCTATTGTGACACATTCTCCCATTGATGCGCTCATTTCGCCATGAATTATTTCTCTTCTTGCGCCTCATTATTCCATTGCTGCTGGAAAACCTCTAGAAGGAGGCCTGGTGCGAAAAAAAATTGAAGGACTCTAGCTTTCACGCGATCTCTCGCTCCCTGCCCCTCTCTGTAGGTTTGGAGCGGTCTTGTTATTCTGGAACAGAGTTTATCAGCGAGTGTTCCCGATCGTTCTATGATGTGATATCATAGTGTCGCCTCTCTTTGCCACTGTCCACTCTGTGAGATCAATCGATCATGCGACGCAAACACATGAGAGAATAGCGAGTCGTTCGAGAGTTATTATGTGCCCCCCCCCAGCACGACAGTCTTGTGAATCTACGCAAATTGAGGCATACAGTTGGAGAGTGCGAAAATGGTATGCAAATGAGTCATGTTCTCGCCAGTTTTGGCATCTGGCTCAAAACAGCGTTCCGTGTAGGAGGCTTCTATGTCCGTCTACATAAGGGGCAGCTATTTATCACTATTGAGCTCGGCTGAGACTCTCCCATCCATTTACAAGGCTATTTTCGCAATAGCCGACTTCCTGTCTTTAGCTTGCCCATGGCGCGGCCCTATGTTCGTCGCAATTTTACTGAAGCGGACGGTTATCTTACTTGAAATGGCCAACGAGTGTTTCTCCCCCCCACCAATCTGACTCGTCCCTTGCGCCGCTCGCTTGTTTTTGTTGTCGTGTCTTATTCTTTGCTTTTCTCCCTCTCTCTCTCTTTCCTTTCTCCTCTCTCTCCCCATCAGATGAACACTCACACTAGTAGTTCCACAAGCGAACGGACGGCTAGTCACCCTCACTCCAGCGTAGTCTGCTTCTATTCTGGGAATCGGCAGACTGAAACCAATCGATAGTCCGTCCCTTCCAATCGATTGCATTTGCATCCCTCCCCCTGCTCTCATTGGTGCACGCACGTGCCGCACCCTCAGTCATTTCGACGTCCGCGAATGTCCTGTGCCGGCCTGTATGAGGCCGCGCTAGAGCACTCTCATCATGGTACGCCTTGCCCTTTTCCCTCCTTCCGCCTATCGATAGTACGGGGTGGAACCCCGCGTTTAGGAACCTGACTTGGTTCTCCCTAGGATTTTTTTGGAAACTATTATTTTTGGGTTCCTAAATGGTGGTTCCTCTGTTCTACCGACATGTCCAAGTCTACGGTCTATGATGTTGTGGATGATGATGTCTAAATGCTTTTTGAATGTCTAACCTCACAACTTGACGCCTTGATAACTTTAACTTTTACCTTTTTGTATCCCTACTCCCCCTAATTCGTGTCTCATTTGCAGAAGTAGCCGCAGTGCCCGCAGCTCTTGCCGAAACTACCAAGATGGGTGAGTGTGGTTACCTCTTTTTTTGCACGATGAAAAATGTCCCGGATTTATTTTCACACTATATATTTTTTTTAATTTTGGTTCTGTAACATACCATCGCCGTTTATTGTTGTTTGTATCCGAACTTTTGATGCAGCCGGTCGTGATTTAGGGCGAAAATACTCGCAGTTTTCGCAAAATGCAAGATTTTATAAAATCATTTTGCAGTGTGCCCCAACTCTGGAATGTCGCCGGCCGGCTGCCACTCGAAGCTGATTGTGGGCGGACTCGCACTCGTCGGCATCGGCGCCGCCATCGGATACTTTGTGAGTGGATGTGGTGTGCGGTGTGTCTGATGGGTTGTGGGAAACGTCGACCACTTTCAAAATAGACGCGGACCAATCATCATAAGAATAGGTCATCGGAAAAGATAATGATGAATTCTTCCCGTGTTGGAGCTGTGTTTACGGCAGAGCACGCCTGGCCCAGTGTTGCTAGGTCAATTAAAACTATAATGGGTAATGATATCATTAACACGTTACCAATGTCTTTGGGTTTTGTTAAGCGTGCAATTATGGTCAAAAGGGTTATCAGCATCTTTATTATGTTTATTTTTCCTTATCAATTCTCCCTTTTTCAGGCCTGCAAGAAGGCAAGCTGCTGCAGTAGCCGCGTCAACAAGAAGATTAGGCTGGGAGAGGGAAAGGTGATTACATTTTATTTTTGAAGTACAATTTTCGGTCTAAATTTTGTAAAAAAAGGTTCCTATTGTTTTTGACTGTTTAAAACATTCTGATCTTTGATCTTTCTCCAGGTCGCTGACACGGTCGACGTCGAGGACATTGGCGAGAAGAAGGCGTTCTGCCGCTGCTGGAAGAGTGAGAAGGTGAGGTGGTGTACTTTAGCGTGTGCGTCGTGCACGACGACTTTTCCGAAAGGTCGCCTGGTGCAACTCGGAATTTTCAACGCACGATGTGCGCGGGATGGGTGTATGGTTCGACGCGCGATGCGCCGAACCATACACCCATCCGTCGCGCGTCTTGTGAAATCGGGCGCACATCGCGCGTTCTGTTGAAAGGTCCCGAACGGAAAAGCCTGAAAAGGCGCACAGCTTGCAGAATCCGGCGCGCAGCTTGTGAAATCGGGCGCACATCGTGCGTTGAAAAGTCCGAGAATATGTAATTGCAGTGGCCCTACTGTGATGGCACGCACGGCAAGCACAACAAGGAGACGGGAGATAACCTGGGACCTCTGATTGTGAAGAAGAAGGAGTGATTAGAGTAGTGATATAGAGAGAGACTGATTAAGATGGATAGCCAGTAGTATTGTATTGGTTGTATCATGTTGTTTGGATAAATAATCATTTTATTGAGAGATCGATCAAGGTGTCTACACAAGATGCGGAAAACAATGGGGAATGTGAAAAAAAATACTGTACGGTTCGAGATTATCGATTGAACCGTACGGTAGGCGGATTGAGGCTCCACCCTCTTTGAATAGTGCGAGCATTTTTCAACTGTCGTTCCAACTCCCGAATCGTACGATTTTGCTGTTCTATTCGAGATCGGAGAATTCTTTTCTCTGTTTCGGAATGTTGTGCGGTCCTGAATATGTGTAGAAGATTGTCAGCAAGAAGAAAAGAGGATATCTGGGGACAAAAGGGGAGGTTGTAAAATCCATGTTAGGTTCTCTTTTTACTATTTGAAAAAATACTTTCAATCATAGCCAGGAACATTAGTAGTTTCCTACTACAATAGGAACACAATTTTATCTTTGATTCTGGTAGGAAAGACTATAACAAAGAATAACTACCTGACAGCAACTCGCGCGAGGACGTCTCTGTTGAAGGCGTCCAAACGAGCGGCGCGACGCTGCAGGCAGTCGAGATCGCGGTCCTGAATGGAATATCGGGTTACGGTATTCAGCGATCATGCCTAAACCGTGATTGGCACACTATGTGGAAATCTCATGATGAAAGATTTCGCCGGATGCTAGAACTCTCGGATCAGGAACGAAACAAGTGTACAAGTAGGAGGAACTATCTCATTTTACGCACCCTCCCGACCCCTTTCTGGAGGTGTTAAAACAAGTTACCTTATTGTCGATTCGAATCTGCAGCTTGTGCTGCGCGTCTCGCTTCCTGGCTGCAGCGATCGCCTTGTCCAACTCTTTCTGCTGCAATTTCGAATAAAAACTACGTGTATTGCATCATTACTAGGCAATACAACTCCTTTTCAACGGGTCAGTTCCTTCTGCTGAAATTCCGAATATATTTGGGATGATGAGTCGGTGCTGTGCGTACTCATTGGTATTTTGCATTCTTTGGCATTCTAAACCTTGATTTATCGCTCAAAAGACATGAATACGGGCGTAGAACCGGCTTCTCAAACAGCTAATCTTGCGTCATCCCTATGCAATACCTTTTCATGGGTAACTATCAGCTGGCTGCAGTATTCCTGCTCCAGATTCGACAGTGACCGAACTCTTTCCAGCACTCCATCGTCCGATTCTGTCTTGAGCAGCAATCGTAACTGAAAGGGGCACATAATTGTAAACAGCCAGAAAGTGATCAGGGGCGAGAACGTGCGAAAAAAATAAAGAGAGTTCCTCGTCCCGCTTCTGGAGGCACACCGCATTGTATCGCACACTTCATCTTTCTGTATGTCCCGCAAAATAAGTGAAAATGTTTCAATTGCACACACTCACTCGCCGGTGACCCCTTTCTGGAGGCATAGGATCATCTGCCATGACTATGGTGCCTATCAGAGATAAGTGGGGATGAACCTGATTGAGCACGATTCGGTCGCGATTTTTCAATGACGATACTCTCACAGATTCTTCTTCTATTATTGTTACTGAAGCCGAACGAATGGGAGGTCGTGATATTCTTGATGCAGCCACCACTGTCAACTCCCCGTCGGGTCTGTTTGGTACTCGGAACGAAGATATCGTCGTGGGTGGTCTGAGAAGTACTGTAGGAGAGAATTGAGCATCCATGAGGGGGTCTGCAGAGAAAATGTATACGAAAAGAGATGAGAAGGAGGAGCATGCTTCCAATTTTTTGCACTACCATTATTCCGCTTCTTTTGATTTCTCTCACATCATTCCACAGCAGGGCAAGCCTCTAGAAAGGGGTCAGGGCGATGGAGCGTGTAAAAGTGCGAGGAGCTATCTCGATTTCACATACTGTCTCGCCCGGGCCCCTTTCTGGAGGTACGGAATCAATTGTCGATCATTGCTTCTCGAAGAGAGCATCGGGTACATTGCACTCAGTACACTTTTGGGCAAAAGAGCAAGAATTATGATGCACGGGAACTAAAATAATAGCGATTTCAAATTATTCAACTATCATTACTCAGGTAACTCGATCATAATCTGATCAGGAGTTATTTGAATCTGATCAGGAGAAATCTAAATTAAATTTTGGCATGATCAGATTCAAATATCCCCTGATCAGATTCAAATATCTCCTGATCAGGTTCAAATATGTCCTGATCAGATCTTGATTCTTTCTGATAACATTTTGTTATTTCTTTGTGTAATTATGCTCTTTAGAACGACAATGTCATCATGATATTTTATTATATCCAAAGGTACAATATTCATAACGTACAATGCATTGTGAAACAAAACTTTTTTGATTAAATTATAACGACATGCGCTTCAGAGAGAGGGTCGGATGAATATCAATCAGGGCTGTGCATTTTACGTTTTACGATTTTACGAATTTTACGATTTTACGACTTTTTTCGTAAAAATTTTACGTCGTAAAATTTTACGAAATATTTTCGTAAAATTCGTAAAAGTTTCCTGAGAAAAAAAGTTACTTTATTGGCGAATAGCGCACTTCACTTGGTATTTTCTCAAAAAAAAATTTCATTTTTTAAAATCTCAGTGAAGAAGTGCAGGTTTTTTGTTGTTTTTTCCTAATTACTATTTTCTCCCGCAACAACACGGGCTGCGAATATGTGATTAGGTATTGCGTATCATTTCAAATAATCGAATTTCAAATCCCAGCGTTCGATCTAGTTAAAACTTTGTTCAAAAAGCAAAATCAAGACGTTGTGGAGCAATTTTCTGTAAATTATTTGATTTAGAACAATTTTCAAAATTTTACGAAAATTTTACGATTTTTACGAAATTTTTTTCGTAAAATTTACGTTTTACGAAAATTTTACGAAAAATATTTAACGCACAGCCCTGATATCAATGCTAGTTAGGGACTCGAACCACATAATGAACAAGCGCTTAGTGGTGGGAACATGATACCGGGGATACCAGGCCATTGCTGCTGTCCTTTTCCAGAGCCAGGTGAAGTTAAAAGAACTGCAATGCAATCCGATTATTCATGGATAACGACGAGTGAGCAGTTTTTTTAAAAAGTTAGCTATGGCGAATATACGGTTTATTTGGTGGCAATGTGTTTGAAAACAATAATACCAGTTCGTGCGCGAGGGAGCATATATTTGGCCAACTTATTACATTGCATTTACTGTGAAAACTATTTAAAACACATAGAAACAATGGAAAATAACGAAAAGTATGTTGCACCATAAATGCGCTCAACTCGAGAATCAAACACGCCATGAGTTTGCATGCGCACTTCTTGCGCATTTCTAGATCTGATCAGATTCGGATCAGATTCAAATATCATCTGATCAGATTCAAATATGCAAAAACTTCTGATCAGATTATGATCGAGTTACCTGAGTAGTTCACCGTAGCACGATTTAAATGGCGTTTTTTTACTGTGTTCCTCATCGGCCTCATATCTTTAGATGGTGAATTCAAGTTCTACCAGATGGTTTTAGTATATTCCTACTTGCATCTAAAATGAGCACTACAAGCCGTGCTTGCCAAACCTCCGCAACGGGGTCGGCTGCGAGAGAAACTCCCTCAATCTCGCTCCTGAGCCCCTTCTGTCTGCATGAAATCACGTGAAAATTCTGCAGACAGTCTCAATAATCTGTGATACCCGGCAGTAATTGGCATTGCATAAATGATTTGACTCATTCGATTGTTCACTAATGTATTTTCATCTGCTCTCAAGGTGTAATTTCCTTTTCTCTTCCTGCTTCTAAACAGGTCTACATATTTTTAATATTTTGCATATTTTTTTAACCTGAATGGTTTTTCTTGCTTCTCGAATGTTTTTTTTCATTTTTTTCAAAAGATGCAACAACGGAAATACTATCATATTAACTATTGCTGAGTTTTCTGCAAACATTTTTGAGCGATCAATAATATAAAAATTGTTAATGCTATGCTCCGCTACAGATCTGGCCCACCAAGACCAATTAGTTCATAGACCAAACGAGTAAATGATTTGTAACGAGCTACTGCACTTACAGTAAATCCCTCATCTCCAGGGAATGAAATGTGGGTGAGATTGAAATGCAGACTGACGCCCCCAACTGATAATATGCTGACTGTAGCGCATTCAAAAGGGCAGCGGTAAACCCGCCCTACTAGGGTCTCAACGAATTCCCTAGTTGGGCCCGACGGTACCTTTGATCTCATATTCAGGTCACTGTCTAGTGCAAGGGTCGAAACACTGTCTTTCCCTTCATCTGTTGACAAAATTGTAGTTTTAGAGACTAAATATTTGCCTGGGGGAGAAAATCCCTCGGTGACAAGAGCTCATTTTACAGCATCACGTTGGAAATTCGGTTATCTGATCTCTTCATTTCGCACTATCTTGGGCTACAGACTGGATAAAAGAGTGCGTGCGAAATGACAAGTAACCCATTTGCCCCTCATGCTCTACCTATTATTGCACATTCTTCCCGTTCCCCACTCATACATACTGTCATTGTTTTCGCAGATTGTAGTCCTATAAGCAAATGTATCGTATTTTCCGCATGATACTACATGTATTTCCGAATTGAGTAAATCAGAAAATCATTTTCCACACGCTCTATGCTTGCTATGTCACCGCTCTCACAGCGAATTTGCTAAGAAAGGTGCTTGCTAACTCATTTGCTTAGCAAGTTACTTGCTTATTTTCGAGGGGCTCACTGGGCGAAGTCTCTGTCATGAACACCGGTAAGCACTCTCGCAGCATATAGAGAGTGGCGCAGTGGGTAGCGTGTTTGGCCAGCAATCGGATGGTTCTGGGTTCACAACCCACTCGATGCAGAATTTTTCTCGTTTTCACCATTTCTCTCACCATTTGCAGTAAGCAAGCGAAATTGCTTAAATGTAAGCAAGAAGTTTCCAGGAACCCGTTTCCTAGAAAGATGCTTGCTTATATTCTAGCAAATTCGCTGTGAGAGCGGTTTTAGTCTCCTTCACGCTAAATTCACACTGTTATCGCCGATTCTAGACAACAACCCTTACGCATATCTATTTCCTGTATGATTATAAGCAAATTCTTAGCTTCCGAGTCGCAATAAATTTCAGAATGCTGTCAGCGACGTCAGCCGAATTTCGCATCATCATTATCCTGCACTCGATTTTCTTCGCAGTTTCTGTAGTGCTCAATGTCTTCTTGCTGTTTTGCATCTATCGGTGAGATATTTTGGCGCTATTTTTGGAAATATTTTCAATATATTCGTATGTTTATTGATTGATTTGTCAGGTACACGCCGAAGTCGACGCGAACTTTCTCAATCGTGATGGGTGTGCATGCGCTGCTGGATCTGTCTGGAACCCTCTCCTGCTTCCTCTCGATGTCACGGTACATTTTGAGCGTTTTTTCCAGACCTATTACCTAGAAAAATGTGGTAGCCTGGGCTGAAATGAATCCGGATCGCATAATTTCGCACACTCTATTTGAACTTGAAGATGTCGTGTATGGTATGACACCATACCTATATGTACATCGCTCATGATTTCAGTATTCTCAATCTGGAGGCTCGTATCGTGCTCATCTCCCATGGCCCGTGCAATCTCGTCTCTTCTCGATTGTGCTTCCTCTCATACGATGGATACCTATCACTTGCGACTGCTGTTGTAAGCATATTTAATATGCTTTTCATATCTTCAAAAAATAGGGAAGGAGAGAGCGAGTGTAAGTGAGAGAACCCCTCTAAACATTCAAGCCTGTGACGCTGTTCTGTAGGACCGAATTGCGTCATCACTAGCAAATGGCACAGATGGAATTTGATCCCCATTTGGATGCCGTATTACGCGTTTATTTTTTAAAACATTCCTATATACTCAAAATTCCAGTTCTACACGAATATGTGCTCGTTTCGCATTCGCTACCACATTCTGAAGGACGGCTGGATAGGCAAATTGAAGGTGATGAGGTGAGTTGGTGATTGGTGCATCGTGATATTTCCAAATTCCACTCGAATGGTTTAATTAGACGATATAATTAGATTGGCTTTGCTTAATTAGAACTTCTTCTTGGTTCCTTGTTTATTCCGCCATGTGTAAAGACCATTTTCTCGCTATCAATTGGAAAAAAGGTCGCAATTTTCCTTGTCCTATACTTTAAAAAAATCTTTTAATTAACAAATATAACATCTCAATTTTTCAGATTACTCTGCATGTTCATCGGTCCGCACGTTTGGGCGCTATTTGTCAGTTTTTTTTTGGTATTTATCATCTTTTTTGTTATCTCAGGGGAAATTACATTATGTGAATCACCCATACTTATAATCGTTTGATGTGTCAATGAACTGTGAAAGTCGAAGTTATGTAACACGAACACTCTTCTGAAAAAAGTTTCACTGCTAAACATAGGAATGACGGTGATGGAATGCGAATTGTTGCAGATTCTCTTTGCGCAATCGAATATTCCGGATGAACAGGCATCGGCGCTCATCGAAAAGTACACTGACTACAATACAACGCATCTCGTTATTACAGGTACTGAATCAGGCTATTTTAAGCACTCTGATACAATAACTCCACTCTAGTCGGCCTAGTAGTTTCACCGGCCTGTGGAATCACGTGATTTGTATAATCCGTTGCGCTCTGTCGGTTTTCTTAGTGTACAGAGTTAGTGCAGTGGCAAGGGCACTTTATTCTTGAATAGTTCAAGCCTACTGGGAAACTTACTTTGTCACGTGAGCGTGGCGAGAGTTTAATGACTGCATTCTGATAGAAGATAGGAATTGCTGAAGCATCAGGGAATTCTAAAACTAATTGTCACACAATTAGTCGAAATTAGTGTACAGAGTGGTTGAGTATTTCAAAAACATTTCATTTTTTTGGGAGTGCACGAAAGTTTCTTTAATTTTTCATTTCACTATTTCAATTTTTCATTTCACTACAGGGACACTTCCCATCACTTCTATCGGTATTGGCTACGTACATTTTCTCTGCATCGGAACCATCCTTCCCGCATACTTTGCCACTTGGAAATTGCGGTTGGTCATGCAATCCACCATTTCTTATGACGCAGTATAAACATTGTGTCAGAAGCTTAGTGAATTTCCCCGTAAACCCGAATAGTCATGTTGATATACAGTTTTTATTTATTTAAAAAAGCTGACCACCTTTCAATGTTTCTTGATTTGGTCATGAACAACCGAATTCACACGACATTCTATCGAGTAGCAGATATAATCAGACAATCAGATTGTGAAAATATGAGTTATATTTTGGGATTTTGCAGCAGAACGCCGTGTTTCAGATCCATCACTGTGACTACTCTCAACGTTAACGCTCCAAGCATGAGTCCGTCCACGGTAGCCATGCAGAAGCGATTTGTTAAGGTGCGATACTTCTTCCGAATAATTCGTTTCCAAGGAGTCACGGTTTGCAACTTCAACTGAAAACGGGGTAGTCGATTTAAATCGTAGAGAAGATTCAAGGCTGCTCGGATGAATTGGTCATCCGGGGAACGATGCCTGATTCAAAATCAACGGAGGCAAAAAATGCATATTACTCCGTTGTAGCTGCTCACTCTGCAAGCACTGACTCCTCTTCTGCCCGTGACTTCCGCCGTTGCTTACGTAGTCACTCAGACACTACAGATTCACCATCCCGTGTTGGAGGCATCGGACCAGATGGTAGGAATTTTCAAAGACTAATCGAAGGAAAAAATAGAATACGAAATAGACAGTTCGAGGTTTCACAAGGACCTCTAATGATAGATGTGCAGACCAACAAAAGGCTATCTCACTGAACTGGTTTCCCCATCTTTGGATTTGAAATTAATGTGGATTACGTTAATAATTTTTTTTTCAGTTTGCTGAGATGCCGGGCATTCTCAATCCCATCATCGTCTTCACTTTTCTGCCGACTTACTCAAGGTTCGATTATTGATCCGTGAAAATCAATGAGAGATTCACGGAAATCGTAATATTCGACTTCCGGCTCAGATCAGCATAATGCAGAAAACCTGGCTGTGTTTCGAGCGCGTAGAATGCTTTGGAATTACGGAGTACAGAAAACGATTCCGTATCCAGTCATTTCGAAAATTCTCTAAATATTATGGAGCCGAAGATACCTTCCGATAGGAATTGGATAAGACTGAAAAAGCTCACTTTTGTTTGGCTTACATAAGGGGAAGGGGTGTTTCGGCAATTGAGGTTCACTGTTTTGGTATCTATCGAGCTGTCAATGTGATTAATTATTTTGATTTCGACTAATTAATTTAAGGGTTGTTCGTTCCCTGCTCAACACCGGTCGTCTGCCGACACGGATTAGCAATGTTGTGGCACCAGCGAAAAACAGCTCATCGTAAGTATTTCTTATCTTTATGATTGAAATCAACTTTATCTAGTGGGCGGTAATCCAGGATGCTTTCAATCTATAAAATGTGTTCTTTCAGACAACAAAAGTCATTCGTCTCATCCTCCAGCGCTCAAATGTACGACGACTGACGAAAAGAATGATTCAACGAATAATTATTTCTTGCCCTATCAGCCCTGCTCATTTCACATCATTCCACAGGCCGGTCAACCCTACGGAAAGGCCTTTAGAGTGAGAGAGTGTGCGGTCTCTCTCACTTTTGCACACTCTCTCGCTCTAACCCTGGTCTGTAGGTTTGGAATCATGTGATTTTCCAACTCACACCTGACGGAATAAATAATGAATAAACGACGGAATGAATAGTCTTATTCAAGTGTTTCATTTTCAATCATTTTTACGTATACTCGTGCTCATAATTTGCAATAGCCTGCGAACATTGATCTGTGAGTTGTTGTCTATGCTCAGATCCTGAGGTTGTCGCACGCTCCACAAAACATTGTGTGTTGAATGGCATCAATGTACCATCACGAATTGCCTTTCGAAAGGATGCCAGAATTAGTACAGGCCTTAGTCCAATTGAGCCTTAGCGAGGCTGCACTTGTCCGCCCTGCCATTTGTCATGTAGCAGAGTGTACGCACGTACTGTCGCTGTACTCATCTTGCCTAAATAAAGTGTGCACTATCTAAGTTTAAGTGTTCGTGCACTCCGTTCAGATATTTAGTAGTCGAGAACCTATCAGGTGCATTTGAAGATTTGCGGATTATAAGTATCACCTGCTGTCATTAGCAGGCGGACGTGCCGCAATAAAAGTCTTTCAAAGTGATCAGGAGCACAGCTCATAGCCATTTCACTCCGAATCTAATTTTTTTTCCCGACATCTCTTTACATTGGCAATTTACTGCACTCAGAAGCTGATGCGCAACCGTTTGGGATCTTTCTGGAACATTTGTCCCTCTACCAGAAGCCCTGGCCGGCGGTAGTTGTATGCCACCCTGATGAGTCGCCACATCTACATCGGCACCATCAACGCACGGACGCTCGCTCCCAAGGACAAGCATGTCGAGATGGAACTGGCCCTGGACAAGATCAAGTGGGACGTCGTTGCTGTGCAGGAAGCGAGGATTGTGGGTTGTGCTTCCTTCAATCTTACGTCTTCAGGCACAGTAGTCTACCACTCGGGGGGTACCACCGCGTCCTATGGTGTAGCCTTTCTGCTCCGTCCGCACCTCGCGCGTGGAGCGGTGTTCCATGGCCTCTCGGACCGTCTCGCCACTCTGCAACTTCCACTTCAACGGCTCTTCCTGGTCTGCGCGTATGCCCCGACGTCTGCCCACAGCGACAACGACTACGATGACTTCCTAGACCAGGTTGAGGCCGCATTGCAGAAGGCACCGAGAGGTTTCATGCCAGTTCTGGTCGGTGACTTCAACTGTAGAGTAGCGAGGGAGCCCGGAAATGAGATCTTCGTTGGCAACTTCGCCTCTAAGTCACCGAACTCACGCGGCCGCACTTTCACAGAGGCCTGCATGAGGAACAGACTGCGCATCTGGAATACCTTCCCGAAGAGAAGACATGGCCGGATCTGGACTTGGCGCTCTAATAACGGCTTCACTTACCATCAGATTGACTACATCGCTGCCCCTCCATCTGCGCGGGTAGTCAACTGTGGAGTCGTTGGTCAATTCGAGTTCAACTCTGACCATCGCCTTGTCCGGATGTGTCTTTCTCTCCCTAACAAGGCGAGGCAGAAAAGACGCAGGGAACGGTTTGATCTTGATCGGGCCGCATTCTCTGCCAACGCAAATCTACTCGCGTCACTGCCCCTTGTTCGACGCAACACTGCCCACGACGCCTACAGTACCATCAAGGCATTCACCAAGACTGCGGCAACCAACTGTTGGAGAGCGCGACACAACCCACCATGGATATCGGCCACAACTCGGAATCTACTCGCCCAACGTCACCACCTGCAATCCAATCCCCAAGGATCCGTAGCCTATTCAGTCGCCTGCAATGCAGCCCGTACGAATCTGAAGGAGGATATCAGGAGGAGAAAAGAGGCACAGGCGAGGCAAGCAGCAGCAATGGGAAGGAGTATAGTCAAAGAGATGCTCAACCTGCAAACATCTCGGAAGCGTCTACTTGTTCCTGACCCAGCCACTGGCGTTTTCTCCCAAGCTGCCACAATGGATGCTGTGCAACGCTTTTACCAGTCCCTCTACATTACTGCGGTGGCGCTCCCACTGGCAGTTACCCCGAGACCACCCGACCCCCTCCCTCCCTTCCTTCCCGACGAGATTAAGCAAGCAATGTCCCTTCTCAAATGTGGTCACTCCCCCGGCTCTGATGGAATCCTCCCCGAGATGCTTTACCACTCCAGAGATCACCTCGCTCTCGTTCTCGCCGACCTTCTCAACTCCCTGGTAGCCGGAGACCCCGTGCCCGGCGATTTGGTGGAAGCCGTTGTGTCACTTCTCCACAAGAAAGGCGACCCTACAAACATCGGCAACTTCCGTCCCATCTCGCTGCTTACCGTTACTCTCAAGACCATCACAAGGGTAATTCTGAAAAGAATCGAGGGCTCGCTAGAAGAGGCGGAATCGCACACCCAAACCGGTTTCCGGAAAGGGCACAGCACCCTCGACAACCTGCATGCCATCAAGCAGGTAGCAGAAAGAACCCATGAGTACGGTATCCCCCTCTACCTCGGATTTGTCGACTTCAAGAAAGCCTTCGATTGCGTGGAGTGGAGCGCTGTTTGGCAAGCACTATGGACTTCCGGAGCCCATCCCACCCTCGCTGATCTTCTTCGCCGTATCTACGAGTCATCTTCAACACTCATCAGAGTCAACGAAGATCTCGTTCCAGTCGACGTTAGAAGAGGAGTCCGCCAAGGGGACACTTTATCCCCTCGCCTCTTCAATGTTGTGCTTCGATTCGCCATGGACGACATCGACTGGGAGAAGGATGGACTTAGGATCGATGGGAGGAACCTGACCCATTTGGAATACGCAGATGACGTGGCACTCATTGCAAAGTCACGTCCAGAGCTGGAAAGAATGCTGAAGAAACTTATGGATGCATGTTCTCGAGTTGGTCTCGAAGTCAATGCTTCGAAGACTAATCTGCTCACCTCATGCACCACGACCCGAGCTCCCATTGTGATCGAGAACAACAAGTTTAACTTCATTCCATCTGCCACCTATCTAGGAGGGACAATTAGTCTTCCCCTAAATATCTCTGAAGAAGTGGAACATAGGATTCGACTCGGATGGTTCGCATGGAGCAAACTGTCTCACCTTCTTTCGTCCCGTCTTTTACCTATGAAGACCAGAAGAAGACTGTTTGAAAGCTGCATCACGTCTACAGTACTCTACGGGAGTGAAGTGTGGGCTTTGAGAGGGAATGAGAGAAATCGGCTGAACGTCACACAGCGAGCAATGGAGAGAAGAATGATTGGAGTGACTTTGAGAGATCGCTGGAGAAATGAAAGACTTCGGGAAATCACCAAAGTGAAAGACTGGGTACAGGAAAGCCTAAAACGAAAAGCTCAATGGGCATTGAAAGTGAGGAGTTTGGATACGGAGAAATGGTGCAGAGCGACTACTGTGTGGACCCCTTACAGCAGAACTCGTCCCCCAGGCCAGCCAAGAGCAAGATGGAGAGATGACCTAAGGAGAGCAATCGGCGCGAACTGGTGGAATGCAACTTATGAAGACTACCGACCCATCCTCATCTGAGCGATTATCGCCTGATATGATAAATTGATTAAATTGATTGGAACATTTAGGCACGTACTATTGTACAATAACGCATTGGTTGCCTTCTACCCTTTATTGAGTACACGCTTATATGATTGTGACCTTGTTGTTTTCTAAACAAAAAACTTTTGGCCGCTACTCGCATAATTGTATACCACGAGAAGGCATAACGTAACATTAACTCCCCCCCCCTGGGAAGTTAATGGCCCGATGAGTCGTACAAAAAATGCGTATTCATTTTAAATGCTTTTGTAATGTTCTCTCATTACTTCTAAGATAGTGTGTCGCAGTGATATAGAGTTCAGAGAAACAGTCAAAGTACGCCTTTCAATTCACCATGATCTTGAGAATCGCCAATTATTGAAGAATTCCGTTATTTCGCAACTTGTCGTTATTCATCTTTGTGATCTTTTTTGCGACACAGAATTTCACCTGCTCAAGAGTGCGCAGCGAAAGAGTGTGAATTAGAGACTACTTTTATAATTGCCAGTCTCTCCTTACGTGTGACGTTAAAACTTTAGAAGTCATTGAGTATTTTAGTGCATTTTAAAAATCTTTCTATCTGCTTTCCTGTTCTCTTTTTTAAATCTTGCAACATTCTTTTATCGTGATTTAGAATTTAGTCTATCATCTGGACAATCAAAAATAGCCACTCTTTGGATACAGAGGCAGGATTAATCTACGTCACAGTTTCGTTTCTGATGTTTTCAATGTTTTATGAGACGACAAGGAAGCTTGACATTCGTATTTGTATTCGAGTAGATCATGTCTTGTGTTGGAACAGATATGTGATTTTTCTCTCAATGCCGTTGTAGTTTTCATATTTCTATCAAAATCCCAATCTAAGATCTTGCATTTCATGTTTGCAGTTTGTTACTATATGTTAAAAGCATGAAAAATGTCACTTTTCTTAATTTCTTCCACAATTTCAGGAAATGGTCGCTGATGCCATCTCTTATGTTTCGGGCTCGGTATTTGGAATCCTCGCAGTTATTGGGGTAAGGGAGACTCTTACAAATTCGCAACTCAAACAAATCAACAATCATGGCGAATCTACAGAAACAAGAAAGTGTGCAGAAATGATATATGAAGGCAATTTGATAAACCCTCCAAACTGGGACAATTTCCGGGTTTTTTTTGGGGTTGGAACTAGTTCCCTCACTGGAAAATGCACTAAATTCCAGTGAGGGAACTAGTTCCAACCCCAAAAAAACCCCGGAAATTGTCCCAGTTTGGAGGATTTATCAAATTGCCATCATATATGCACTCTATTAGATACTTTATCACAGTCTCCTGATAGCTCTCTGGAACTTTGTAATCAATTTCCGTTTTCAGCTGCTGCTCAACATCACTGTAATGGTGGCGATGTATCGAGGTCGTCTTTTCAGCTCCAAGGTTTAATAATGTTAACAGGAAATTTTTACTAAAGTTGGAATACTCTAGTTCAGTCCCGTTTACATTCTATCGGCGCAAACAATTCTCGTGGACACTCTTCTACTGTTTGTCCATCTCGGGTATCACTCACCGTCTGTTGCAATTCAGGTTTTTTTTTCAGATCCTCTAATTTCTCAAGAAAGTGGTGAGAGGTGAGAGAAATTTTTGTGTCACGAAAGTCATGAATTCTATTATTTTCATGTCAAGCCAGCAGTGTTCAAACGAAGTGAAGGAACGGCGTCATTTCAGAGTTCCCTTTTCTCTCCCCAATCTCAACCAATTGCACTCGCCATTCTCAACGCGACCTTCATGTACTGCTGGTGAGATACTGTAGGTAATATTGATTTCTGAAAAAAAGTACTTTTTAGGTACCACAACTCTCTCAGCCATCTGCTGGTCTCATTGAATCGGTCAGTTTTACAAATAAAATAACAAAAACCTGGACTAGATAGGATTATTTAGATATTTTGGTGCAATCAAATTGTAGTAGTAGCGACTTTTTTTTCTTTTTTTCTTGCATTGCAATCGAATAGGTACTGTCAGACTGTCCCTTTTTCAGGTTTTTAGTGATCGTCTTCAATCAATACACCGTATTCACCAGAAAGAAGACAATCCTTCTGTGTATCGTGCAGCATCTACTCGCTCTCACTCTCTCGATCACTTCACAGTTTCTGCTGCCTTGCTGCGAGTGAGTTTTAGCTACTAGCGGCGCACACTCGGTTCCTCCAGAAAGGGGTCAAGGATGAGAGAGTGTGCTAAAGTGATCGAGGCCCAATCGCTTTTGCGCAAAATATTTAGTTCCTGACCCCTTTCTGGAGGTGTTACAGCGCTGTATTACGTATTTTTGCACTCAGTATAAGTATTCGGTGTTTTCAAATTGATGAGTGAAAGTGGCAACGCCCAAATATTGAAACTGAAGTATTCTTTGCAGATTTTGCTTCTCCTACGTCGTCTTTTCTTATCAATACATTACAAAGGTATTGTTTGTTTCAGTCTCATTCTGTATCCTGAAATATGAAAGTTGAAATTTGAATTTGCGAAAAGTCACACAGTGAAAGTCTACTTTTTCGGTCTTCCTCACAATAACATTTCAGCCGAACATCGAAAATTACTCAAATGAATTTATTGATCTACCTCTCAACTCTGCATCATCGATAGTGTCGATGATTGCGTATTCTACGGTAAGTCGCATATCTCGATCAAGCCTCCAGAAAGGGGTCAGTGAGTGTGCAAGAGTCTCTCTCGTTTTCACGTACTCTCACCGTAAGAGTAATTATAACCCCGCAGAAAGGGTGAGAGAGTGTGCAAGGCGAAAGAGTCACTCTTGATTTTACGCACTCTCTCATTCAAAACTCTTTTCTGTAGGGTTGATCCGGAATGATGTGCTCTCTAGCTTTTGACCTCTTTCTGATTTATGTGAAGCGCAGTGTCTCCATCAAAATGTCCTTTTCAGATTATCGCAACTGTCCATTTCACAAGAAAACGAACAACCTTGGAATCTCGTAGAGCAGATTCGAATAAGCGCCATGTCGAGTACAGGTAAATTGGATACGGTATCCCAGTATTAACAATTATCGATCGTTCAGATACGCAGCACAGTTTGCCGCGATGGCTACAGTATACTCGCTCACATGGGTTTTCTTCCGTGTTTTCCCCGCTGTTATCGGCAACACTCAGCACCTCTATATCTACGGGTGCGATATTGTCTGATCCCTCATCCATGGCGAGAGAGGGTGTAAAGTGAAAGGGTCTCTCTAACATTCACACAATATCTCGGTCCCGACCCCTTTTTGGAGTTCAGAAAGCAAGTATTCCACTGCAGAATCGTCACACTCTTTGCTGAAATGAACATGCTCACCAATGCTACAGTATATCTGGTCAACAATAAAGAGGTAGATACTTTTTGATTTACATACCGTAAAAAACTTTTTTCAGATCCAGAAGTCAGTTCGAGGAATGTTCGGATCTTCATCGATCGGGCATTTGAGACACGCTAAAAATGGACAAACTAGAGTGAAGGACCCGGCCTCAGCAAGCTACGTCATCACAGCGATCTCTGTTGTCAGACCACAAACAGCGAGAGATTCCACAGACAACAACTGATTCCAAACCTCCAAAAAGGGGTTACGAGGGAGAGATAGTGCAAAAGTGAGAGAGTCTGTTTTTTTCCAGTTTTTCTGTTGTCAGACTTTCACATCGTATGCGCTCGGCCGTGTCCCGTTCTCGAAGTTTACCATGTGAGAGATTCTCAACAGGTGTTTTCAGAGCGGCTGCCTGGGATAACCTTCATATATGTTTACAAAACTGAATATTGGATAAAACATTTTAAAACTAAATTTTAATTTGTTTTTTTACAAAATTAAATTTAAAAAGCAGTTAACGATAAGCATTTTCGAATGATTTTAGCGGGCTTTTTTTGTACTGTATTATTGATCGATCGGGCGGCCACTTGTTTTGAATTTTGTTCTCTTTCCTTTCGTGTTCCGGACTGATTTTCATACTGTTTTAGTCATAATTGCTTCTTGCAGCTTCACTACTACTCCTGTAAATTCAACCCGTATACTTTGCTAACTCTACCACTTCGGAAAACTCGGTTTTCCTCTGCGCTCAGCGCCGCTCAATCATGGGCGTTTCTCCCAATACGTCGCTGGGCGCTGCCGTCTGCCGCATCTGCCACTGCGGCGAGACGTCCATTCCGTACATGGGCGCGACGGGCGGCGAACCGCTCATCTCCCCCTGCCACTGCAAGTAATTGAATTTGATTACAATATCGATTTCTAATTTATGCACTACGCCGTTAATAAGTTGAAAGCTATAGTACTACGGAATCGAAGCCAGCTATCTGGGCTTTGGCACTGGTCCGCCTTCTTTTCGAAGTTCTGTCAGGTTAACTGCTGATGAATAGTTTCATGCAGCAGCCAGTTCTGGAAATAAACACTCAAATGATATTTAAGCGGAATTTTACTCAAATATTTGGAACTTATGGATGGTTTGCAGAGGTACGATGGGTCTCTACCACCGTTCGTGCGTCGAACACTGGCTTAATCTCTCCGGCACGACGCGCTGCGAGATCTGCAATTTCCGCTTCGAGCTGCAGAGGTCGGTCACTGTCATTCCACAGCTCATGAATTGTGAAACCTAGAAGGGATCGGCCTTTCGTGGACTTCATAAAGATGCGCGGCTGCTTCGTCGAGGAGGGCAGAGGCACCATGACTGGTTGGTAAAACGGATTTTGTAGAAATTTTCAAATTTAGTATTCTGCTCCGTAAGAGTAGCTTAAACGGTGAAGCGGAAAAGGGCGGAGGCCCGTAGACGTCAGTGAATCGACAATTTTCTTTTGGTAGGAAGGGGAAGAAGAGATGATACTTGTACAACAGTTACTCTAACAGGAATCCTGAATTAGGATCGAAATTAATGTACTAAATTCGCAATGCTTGTTAATTATCAATCGATAATCTCCATTCGATTCAGACGTGATGTGCTTCACGGTGCTGACTCCGTTCGCCTTCTGCTCGACGTATCTCTGCATCAACGCCGCCCTCTTAAGCTACGATAACGACGGACATTGGAAAGTGCCTGGTGAGAATCAGTGTTTAGCACTTTACCCAAACTAGGGAACCCCCCCCCCTTCGCTCGTAAACGGGTCGTTATTGGTTCTAATGGGACCATGATTGCGAAATTGGAAAATCTAGAGAACAGTAAAAAGTGAGAAAAATTGCTAGTAATTATTATGGAAATACTATTATACTTTTTATTTATCTCTAGTAATAATTATAGTCATTTGTTTGGAGGAACAGCCTTTTTGATGCCTTCCTACTGTGCGTATTTCTTCTCTGGCAAATAAGAATGTTGAATGTTGACAATGAAGGAGCAAGGGGATGTAGTGGGGTATTCGGGCTTTACTTGGCATGAGGGAGGTATTTCTTGTAAGGTGGCTAAATACCAATTTCCAGTTCACTCACTACACGTAACCGTCGGAGTTACCAAATTGCACATGTGCAAACCAAACACGGGTCTCTACTGTAAATGGCGAGGTTACTGTACGAACGGAAGTCTAAAAAATGTGCAAATTGGTCACTCCGTTTGTTACGTGCAGCTCGTTCCCTCGACTTATGCTTTTCAATATTCGTCTGATCACAGAGGTAATCGCGATGCTCACAATGGCCGGTTTCCTCCTCATGATCTACGCCATGTGGATGGCGGTTACGGTGGCCTTCTATCAAACCGAGTATCGATCGTGGCGCACTGATCATCCGGTGAGGGTTACGATATTCCGACCGGTTATTACTCTTTTCTATCGTGTTCTTCGTAAATGATGACATGGCTATTTGCTTTAAATGTTTTTTTTGCACTGCAAGGATTTTAAGCATAGGTATTTAGGCATGAGGATACAGGGCACTTTACATTCGGGTGGCTGTTTTGAAGGAGCATACTTCGAGAAACGCCGAAATATATGAAATTGAGATGGTTTCAGCAATAATTTCTTTAGAGTGGCCACGGTAACTCCTTTCAAGTGACTATCCCAGTATAGGCGGCGCCCAGCAAAAACTTGAATGCATGTTGCACATCTTTGGTGTGTAGTCAGTAATTGCAAACAAATGTGTGAATAATTGATAGGAAGGAAGAAATATAAGTCCGCTTGGTCTAGTTTCTTTCATCAATGTGTAATTAACGTGATTACCGTAATTTAGAGGGTATTCGTGGTGGACCAGCTCTCGCCCGACGAATCACTGCTCTTCAACGGCAATCGGCCCTCGCTGCCGCGTCAGTGGATTCGCAAGATTACGGTAAGTACAAGACGACTGCTACAGTAATCTCACCCGACTACCATGCTACAATCATCCATTTTCGTTGGCCAGAAATTCCGGTCCGCAAAACCAGAAGTTGTAAGGCAAGTAAGAATCTGGCCAGTTTCCATCAACTTGTGGGACATATCTAACCAGTTTTTGGATTAATCAATTTCACGTCTCAAAATATCGTTATTTTCGGCTGGACGATGGAAATGTATGGTTACAGTCGATGGCTCGTGCTGTGGCGCGCTGGACACATCGCGGCATCGAGCGTGGCGGCAACGTCTCGGCACTCTACTTACCCGAGATTACGGTGGACACGAGTGACAGAAACGGAGTCGGAAGACCAGCCAAGTGCGTAGGTAGACCCGAAATGAACGGACCGCAGACAGAATCGATCAGAGATTTCCAAAGTCTCCGAGCTCTTCAAGGTGGTTCTACGTATTTTTTAGGTCCCGATAATTGCTGGGGTGGATTATTTTGCGGGAAATTAACTAGTGAATGTATTTGTTAAGTGAAGAAAACTAGAAAAAATGCAGAGTGTTTGCATGTTTTATCGAGTGAACGATTATTGTAATATGAACGACGTACGAAAATTAGTAACAGGAGGAGAGATCGGGGGGACGGGATAACAATGAGGACGTTAACAAGGTAATAATGGTGGGATCATCTCTTCACCAATCAGTGATGTGCAGTTGGTCGACAGCCCAGTCTTCGAATGAGCCATCGGGCAGATAGCGACGGACGATGATGGGAATGCGACGCTGCTTGAGCTCCTTTCTCGCGATCTCGAGCGGATCCGTCTCGCCCTCCAGCTCCACCATCACGGGCGCGCCCATCGCAATCTGCAGCGCCCGCGTCCCCAGCACACGCGCACGCTCGTATTTCGTCATGTACGGAGTCGTCACCTGCAATAGATAATTATTTACGGCGGAAATAGAGCAACGTGCACGTTGCCACGTGATTTTACGCATTTATGCACGAAATAACAACCAGGTGCCCGATAATAAACGAGGAAAAGCGGCTACCTTCTCGGCCGACGCTGTTCCCTTGTCAGTGGAGGCGATGATGTCAATGCGCTCTCCGTCCTCTCCCTCCTCATTTGCATCCATCTCCATCTCATCGATGGCGTCGTCCCCGTAGTCATCGCCGCCATCCATCTCATTGTAGTCATCGTCGTCAGCCATTATGAGCTGAAAAAATGTATTAAAACTAGAGAGAAAGGAGATAAAATGAGAGCAAGAAGCGGGTAATTGAGTAAAAATAATAGTTGTCAATCATTCTGAGTTGGAAAGAATGGGTTATATCGTTGTTTCAACAAGTTAACTGCGCGAAACAAGAAGCCGGCAGCTTGGAAATGTCAGGCGATATTTTAAAAAGAAGACTTCAGGCGAAACCCCGAAAACGCTGATCAATAAAGGATATAAAGTTGCTAATTAAGAAAAAGCCGTCGACGTCGGCAATTCTAGACTAAGGATACAGAATTGGCGCATTTAAAAACCGGATTAATTAAGAAAATGCGAAAATAATAAAGTTGCGACTAAAACCGGGAATTTGATAAATGGGAGCCGTGGAAAAGACACAAACGACAGAAACGGCCCCGGGAATTCAAATTTTTCTGGTTGGTTACTGTAGTCATCGTTTTCTAAATTATTAAATATTTATTTATTTGATTTTTATTTTTTTAAAAATATCAATTAATTCCCTATAATCTTTTGTGGTATATTTACGCTGACTGTAAATATCAGAAAAGGCCACGAATATGTGAAAACACCACTTTCTCAGATATTTTTTTACTAATTTTGCAGTCCTCCTGAAAATGTGGGCTCTTCAAAAGAAGCGTTACTTCTTTTAAAATTGTATAATTTATTTATTTTTTCTTACAGTGCTCCCTTCATCGTATCGCCGATGGACTCGTTCTACGCGGCGGGAGAGAACGTCGAGTACCCTGCCAATCTCTACTCCGAGGTACGGTAGGGGTTGTCAATTGGCAGTGTATAGATTGCGTAATGCTTAATCGATTGCAGTCGTCTGAGCCTCTGATGGGAACGACGACCGACGAGACAACGATGCTCGCCATGCTGCAGCAGCCGCCGCGCGCATCGCAGGCATGCATTATTACTGTTGACTACGGTAGATATGGGCTTTACATACTACGGTAGTACCTTAAGTCGATTACGGTATATGTGGGAGGTTACGGTAATAGCGTTGCCTTTGCAGACCTCGCCCATCGCCGTGTGCTCTCCGCGCGCGCCCACCACGCATCCCGCCGTGCCGCAGCGGGTACGGTACTTGTATGATTATCGATTGTTGACTTTCTTCCGAATAGCTGTTATTATTTTATTTATTATTACTGTGTTTAGCATCCGTCTCCTCCGTCGTCTCGTCTCTCCTCGTTCACGTGCACTCCTCCCTCCGACTGCGTTGGCGTCAAGTCGACGTCTGCCAGCGGCGCCTCTGTAACCCCGCAGCAGCTGCAGCAGCAGCAGTCGAGCAGTGTCACGCCCCTCCTCCCAAGGACGTCCATCTCGCCCATCTGTGTCACGGGTGAGATGTGGTTGACGTGCTCTACGGACAAGATACCCTCAAAGCACAAGTTTTTAGTAATTAAAACTTCTGAACTGGGATAGCAAAAATGATGACTGACGTTTGATATTTGTCAGAAAGTGCTCTGAACGTCGATTTAGAGCTGTACCTCGTTTACAATATCAATTGTAATTGCAGCCGCTTCTGGCTCGCTGCAGCTGCAGCAGGCGGAGGCGTGTACGCCGCTGTCTGCGACCTTCTCGAGCCTGTCGACCATCTCTGGCGGATTCCCCCTTGTCAGCAGCAGCCAGGGACAGGTACGTATGCGGACACCGCACAGAGTGGAAACACGACGCATGAGAACAAGAAAAAATATCTCATCGGCACTATCTCTGGTGGCAATTCACCCAAGTGATTCGTAGTCGGATTTCGGCTGGCATAGCATACTATAAAAAAAGGTTTTCATCGGAGAAAAATTGTACGATAATTTGAACGAGTTCTTGGCATTCTAGAAGAGCGGCGCTTCCCACTCGGCGACCGTTCGTGCCCAGCCCCTGCTCACCAGCACGCCCAGCAGCAATCGTGGTTCGTGCCTTAATAGTTTTTCAGACATCGATAGATATCAAAGATCAAGATGCAAACTACAAAATGGGGATCAACTCTAGCTCTATTGTGGTTGTAGTTTGTACCTTGATCTTTTAAATCTATTTTTTAACGTTCTTACGTTGATATTTGATCTCTACTGAGTGTAGAGTGATCTCTTGCAGCCAGCTCGGCCACTCCGAAGTCGCGCCTTTCAGCGACGCCCGATCGACTGGAGACGCAAGTTTGAGTAGCCCGATGCGTAGTTTGATCTCTAATCTCTGTAGTTTGTAGTTTGTATCTACCTTTCCCGTTTACTACTAGATTCACACACTGTTCCATACGAGTTGTAGGTCGTCATCAATATCATTCACAAGTTCTGACATTGAAGTTCTTCCCCCCCCCCTTCTACTGATATCGTTAGAATGGAACTATAGGCGGATTATGCCCCAGCTTGAGCGTGTACCCTGTGATTATCCCCCTTCCCAGTCATGTGCGTTTGTTTCAGTGTGATGGTAGCACCAATTTCCCCCTTTTTTTTCTCGATATCACCACGTCTAGGTACTAGTTGGAGTGTAAGAGTTAGTTTCGGTAAGATGCAGTTATCAACCCCCCCTCCCCCCTCCTCTTTTCGTTGCTCTCTCTTTTGACTGAAGGACGAAGAGCGCGAGTGTGTCACATTTCTTAGTCATTTCACTGATTCTGAGAGCGCGTTTTCCTGCCAAATTTTCCGATCTTTTTTCTCGCTTCACCTATCCAAATTTCGACGAGTTTGCACTAGAGTTTAAAAATGATTCCGAACCTCTTCATTTCGCACGTTCTCCGACCGATGAAGAGATTGTGTGAAATGAAGAGAGCCGGAATCGTTCGCCTTTTAGAACTCTAGGTTACACTTTGTGGCTGACTAGAGTGTTTTGCGAGCGTTCCCCCCATTTCTTTAGCCGGTTAATTTACACTGTACGGGGTGGAATGGCGGAAGGAGTACGATGGAGTGGCAATTCAATGCGGAAAAAAAGTGATACGCGAAATTGTCCTATCAGTGATGTGCGCAATAGATGTATTGCTGGGGCTGTAAATCTCGACCCGAAACGACCTAGCGATAATTGCTGGGGCGTTTTCAGTTTTCGATCATCATTAAGATTCTCTATTCTCTGCTAGTTATCCAGCTATCCTCTCCTACCTCTTTCAATTCCCTGTTCTTTTTTTACTATTTACATGGGAGCGTACTTGTAACTACTGAAAAAATATTGTGACCACATCTTCCGGTGGCGGTAGTTCGAGTGCGAAATCGTGGCGGAAATGTTTGCGCGTTTCTCTCTCCCTGTGTGTGGACCAAATCTGATGGATCATCGCGCATCATTGCCTCGAATTGGGTGAGAATGGGACGAGAGTTTGCGGATCCGACCTTTTGTTGATGTTGATTTACTCTGACTGGTTTACGCCTTTATGGTACATTTTAACCCACATTATCCCAAGTTCCCAGGAATGGGTAAATCTCAATTTCACACTCTTCTGACCCCTTTCTGGAGGTTTGGAACGGCTTACCTCCCCTCTGTTCGCGCCCAATCGACTATCAGATCTAGCGATCACTCGCTCAGTCAGGCAGTCACACAGAGTTCTTCCACACTCGCTGAGAGAGATGATCGAAATGGGCAAAGAAAGTGAAGGAGGGGGGAGGAGAGAGATCGATTCTGTTTGAGTTAGCGACGCGCCACAGCAATCCACTTTTTATCGCTGTTTTTGGAGTACTATCCTCGAGGGCTCGTGACCTACCGCCCCTGCAAAAGCAGAGAGCAAACTGGGATTCGCATAGGCCGAAAACTCGCAAAAAAAGGCGTAGCTAGCCTAAATTTTGTCACTTTCCTATATCATTTAGAGAGAAAAATATATACCGAGATTGGAAATTTCTAGCCTAGTTTTGTTTCCTTGCTACTCCTTGGAACTACGGTGATGAGTAATTGAAGGGACGGTGGGGGTGGGGGGGGATTAGGGTCGATCTCACTCGAATCCGCGCTAATATGGGGGTTCTCCCGCTCTACCCTCTCTGTCTCGTTTATGGCTGCTTTCCCGTGGAAACATTGTTGAGCGTTTGCTTGAGTGATTTCTACTTCGCGGCGGTGCTATTCGTAGATGGATGTAGTGTGTTGCTGACTGCGAAAGCTGCCCATTAGCGGACGACAAGATTGGGTTCAGTGAGCAAATTTGTTTCTTTCTAATTTTTACCCTCATTTCCCCCCTATTGGCACACTTTTTACAAGATCAGATGCTACAATTGCTGAATCTTACATAGGCGTACTTCCCTCCCCGATTCCCCTATCGTTTCATGCGCAATTAGGGGTGTCCGAAAATTGATAGTGTCCTCACACCCACATTATTTACTGGTTATCATTTCATTCTAGGCGGCGTACATAGTCTCTCATGCCCAATTTGATCTATCTATGCCATGATTGTGTGAGAAGAGTAGGCAACGAGGGAGAGTTCCACATACTTTCTCTTTTCCGGAAACGCTACTTCGCCCTTCCTGTGCCTTTGCCATACACAATTTCCCCCTCGCTCTCACTTTGTTTGTAACTGAGTTGTTGCACCGGAAGTTTGATCGATTACTTGTGACCCTGTGACATTGCTAATTATCCTTGACTAATTTACTAAATATTATGCTAATTTGAAGATAAACTGTAACATTATGTAATTGGTAATTGGTCGTGTGTTGTCGATGATTGTTCTCAGTCAATTCACAGCAATACCTGAATCCTGTATTATGAAATCTGTCGACTATTTAGTTTTCAATTGCACACGCGATGGAAAATGGTCGGAATGATCGACAATCGTTATTACAGGTAGGTACGGTAGATTTGTTTCTTTGGGAGGTACGGTAGGTCATCGTTTCAAATATTAGTGTTTTCTTCCAGCGGGAACAGATGCAGCACGATAGCAGCGGCGCTGTGAATTCCACGTCGACGCTCAAATTTGAGGTGATTATTGATGTTTATATTTACGATTTTAATTATTAATGCCCTGCCATTTACATTACATTTTACATTTGGAGTTGCAGCAACTGGGCGCGGATGATGTGCTGCTCGCGCGACAGCTCCAGGTTTCTACTATACTTTTTAAATACAACATTTCTGTTCAACGTCTTTATGGTAATCTTTATCCCACTAAGACAGTGACAGAATTTGTTTTAAGATTTGCCTTTTCCAATCAATCATGTTGCATCCCCGTAGTAGTACAGTGTTATTACTATATATTAGAAAATGCTAACGTCTGTCTGTCTGTCTGTCTGTTTTTTTGTGATTCCTTCCGTTCGCAAAATTTTCGTCTTTTCGCTATAAATCGCTTCAAAATCAGGCTATCTTCTCAGAACCTTTTGCATATGATAATAGACCAGAATTGCTTTAAAATTTTACAAAATTTAAATCACCAAATTCATGGCCAAGTGGGTTACGCGCTGGACTAGCAATCCGACCGATGCAGGTTCGACCCCCGCCGCGGGCAAACCTTTTGCCGCATTTTTCGCGAGTGTCAGAAACCGTTCTAACACGTTTTTGAGTTCCGTGAAACACGTTTTCACCTGTTTTGCCGAGTTTTAACGTGAAAAATCGAAAAATTCGAAAAGTTTCAAAATGATTCAGAAAGCGTAGGGGATCACTACAAAAGTGTTTTGCGATGTCGGAAACGTGTCTGAACGTGTTCTAACGCGTTTTAACGTGAAAAATCGAAAATTTCAAAAAGTTTCCAAATGATTCAGAGAGCGTAGGAGTTCGCAGGAAAAGTGTTTTACGATGTTCGAAACGTGTCTGAACGTGTTATAACACATTTTAACGTGAAGAATCGAAAATTTTGAAAAGTTCCAAAAAGATTCAGAGAGCGTAGGGAATCACAGGAAACATCTCTGAAAGTGTTCTAAAAGTTCTGAACGCACTGTATCCTGCGTTTCCGTTGTGAAAGGCTCGTGAGGCTGAGAGCGATCGAAAAAAGTTGCCACGGAGCCACGAAGTGGCGTAGTGGCAACTTTTTTCGATCGCTCTCTGCCTCACGAGCCTTTCACAACGGAATAAGCCAGTACTCTTGGTAGCGATTAACATTCCCCAGAATACTGCGAGCTTTAACGTAGCCCGGAGCCGGCTACCGAGCTCCCCCTGGACCGTACCTGGAGCCACCTACCGAGCTCCCCTGGACCGTACCCACACCCAGAACTATGCATAGAGCGTAGTGCATTTAACCTCAATACAACCCCGCTAGTTATTATTACTAAAGACTATTATTTCAGAACGTCTGTCTGTCTGTCTGTCTGTGTGTCTGTCTGTGTGTCCGGCGGTCACGTTTTTCGCATTTCCCTTATATTTCGCTTCAAAATCGCGCTATCTTCCCAAATCCTTTTGCATATGATTCCCGACCAGAATACCTTTCAAATTTTACAAAATTTAATTAACGAAATCCATAGCCAAGTGGGTTACGAGCCAAACTTTGAATCCGAGACCCCCAGGTTCGATCCCCGCCGCGGGCAAACCTTTTGCCGCATTTTTCGCAAGTGCCAGAAACTGTTCTAACACGGTTTTGAGTACCGTGAAACACGTTTCCACCTGTTTTGCCGAGTTTTAACATGAAAAATCGAAATTCCTCCACTTATAGGAAATCATTGTGTCTGTCTGTCTGTCTGTCTGTCTGTCTGTTTTTTTTCCGTACGCGTGACAGACATTTTTTTCGCATTTTCCTTATATTTCGCTTCAAAATCGCGCTATCTTCTGAGATCCTTTTGCATATGATAACTGACCAGAATAGCTTTAAAATTTTACAAAATTTAATTAGCCAAATCCATAGCCAAGTGGGTTACGCGCCAGACTTTGAATCCGAGACCCCCAGGTTCGACCCCCGCCGCGGGCAAACCTTTTGCCGCATTTTTCGCAAGTGCCAGAAACCGTTCTAGCACGTTTTTGAGTACCGTGAAACGCGTTTTCACCTGTTTTGCCGAGTTTTAACCACTTGACGGACTTTTTCGTTTTTTCGCTATAAATCACTTCAAATTCAATCAATCTTCTCAGATCCTTTTGCATATGATAACCCATCTGAAAACTTTTCAAATTTTAGTAAATTAATTTAACGAAATCCATAGCCAAGTGGGTTACGCGCTTGACTTCCTATCCGAGACCCCGGGTTCGAACCCCGCCGCGGGCAAATCGTTTGCTGCATTTTCCCCAAGTGCCAGTAACCATTCTAACACGTTTTTGAGTAACGTGAAACACGTTTTCACCTGTTTTGCCGAGAAAAATCGAAAATTTCGAAAAGTTTCCAAATGATCCGTACAGCGTAGGGGATCAGAGGAAAAGTGTTTTGCGATGTCGGAAACGTGTCTGAACGTGTTCTAACACCTTTTAACATGAAAAATCGAAAATTTCGAAAAGTTTCCAATTGATTCGTAGAGCGTGGGGGATCACAGGAAAAGTGTTTTGCGACGTCGGAAACGTGTTCGAACACGTCAGGGAAATCAACACACGGTATCCTGCGTTTCCGTTGAGAAATGCTCGTGAGAGCGATCGGAAAAAGTTGCCACGGAGCCACGAAGTGGCGTAGTGGCAACTTTTTTCGATCGCTCTCAGCCTCACGAGCATTTTGCAACGGAATAAGCCAGTACTCTTTCTAGAGATTAACATTCTCCAGCATACTAACCTCCCCCCTGGACTGTACTTGGAGCCGGCTACCGAGTCCACCTCCCGGATCCGAACCTGAAGCCGGCTACCGAGCTCCCCCTGAACCGAGCCTGAAGTAGGCTGCCAAGGTCCCCCTGAACCGAACCTGAAGCAGGCTGCCGAGCTCCCCCCTGGACCGAACTTGGAGCAGGCTACTGAGCTTCCCCTGGACCGAACCTGGAGCAGGCTACCGAGCTCCCCCTGGACCGAACCTGGAGCAGGCTACCGAGCTCCCCCTGGACCGAACCTGCACCCAGAACTATGCATAGAGCGTAGTGTATTTAACCTCAAAACATCCCGGCTAGTTTTCGATATTTTCCCAAATGGTGAAGGGAGTGTCGGGGATCATAGGAAAAGTGTTTTGCGATGTCAGAAACGTGTCTGAACGTGTTCTAACACGTTCTAACGTGAAAAATCGAAAATTTCAAAAAGTTCCAAAATGATTCAGAGAGCGTAGGGGATCACAGGAAAAGTGTTTTGCGATGTCAGAAACGTGTCTGAACGTGTTCTAACACGTTCTAACGTGAAAAATCGAAAATTTCGAAAAGTTCCAAAATGATTCAGAGAGCGTAGGGGATCATAGAAAACGTTTCCGAAATTGCTCTAAAAGTTCTGAACGCACTGTATCCTGCGTTTCCGTTGTGAAAGGCTCGTGAGGCTGAGAGCGATCGAAAAAAGTTGCCACGGAGCCACGAAGTGGCGTAGTGGCAACTTTTTTCGATCGCTCTCAGCCTCACGAGCCTTTTGCAACGGAATAAGCCAGTACTCTTTGTAGCGATTAACACTCCCCAACATAAGTCGAGCTTTAATGTCAACTGGGGCCGGCTATCGAGCTCCCGCTGGACCGAACTTGGAGCCGGCTATCGAGCTCCCCCTGGACCGATCTTGGAGCCGGCTACCGAACTCCCCCTGGACCGAATTTGGAGCCGGCTACAGAGTTCCCCCCTGGACCGAGCCTGGAGTCGGCTGCAAAGCTCCCCCTGGACCGAACTGTGCCCTGCAATTGAACGCCCCCCTGAACCATACTTTGAAAACGTAGTGCGCACCCTACCATAACGTAGTTTAACCTCAACACACCCTGCTAGTTTGTACTAGTAGTACTATTTATTTCGAGTTCTTGCAGCTGCAGCACCCGCAGCAGCCACTGAAGAAGTGCGAGTTCTGCCGCAAGCCGGTCCTGCCGCAGAAGGAAGTGCCCAGCTGCAGGAGGTGAGAGGAAGAAATGAAATGGTTCCGTTCATACATTTTCGTTGGCCGAGAATCTCGGCTTACGCTTTTTTGAACTAGGCAGTTTAGAGACTCGAGACCCATTTAGGGGGGGGGGGGTGACATTTGAGCAACCGACATTTGAACAACCGACATTTGAGCAACCGACATTTGAGCAACGAGCCATAACTCAGCTAGGAGTGAGCCTAGCTCTATGGGAGTAGTACCATTGTGATCAGCATCGCAAATTAGAAATCTCGTAATTAATTAATTAATTAGCACCCATCTCATTAATTAGGTTAATTAATTAATTAATTATGAAATCTCAATGAACTGATCCTGATTATAATGCTACCACTCCTAGCTTAGTTATGGCCCGTTGCTCAAATGTCACCCAAACCCCATTTAGGAATGCGCAGAATGTCGAGTTTAGTAAGAATTGTCCCCTTTTTTATCTGACCTGTTTTATCGAACTTCTGATAGAAATCTGACCTGTTTATGAAATATCTGACGTGTTTATGCTATGCGAGAGAGTGTGTGAAAATGAGAGATCTCGGCCGGGCGAAAATGTATGGCTCCATTCCGTAGCCTAGTATGCGCCAAAAGAAGGAAAGCACATATTCATTACTAGTGTTCACTACTACATATCACAGCAAATAAAGCTGATCTCACGTCATTTTGTATGTGTCAGTATGAAATTCTTCTAGCAAGATTTTTTAACTCGCAAAAAGGCGAAAAGTTGGCCTGAGCTAATGGCGCTTATTTAATCTCCTATAGCACGTCATTTATTGATTAGGTATAAACTATGTATACCGTATAGCAAAAGTTCCGTATTCAGAGTCAGTTTTCGATAGCCGGTTGAAATTACTGTAATTGGCGCGTTGCTGCAGCAGCGAAGGCGTCGTGCACGCAGGATGCGCCGATGCGGAGAGGAGATTTGAGGACAAGAGGGAGGAATCAGTGAGGGCGGCTACAGCGAATAGGAGTGTCGAAGAGGTATACTGTATAAAGGGGATAATTATACTGTGGGGAGGAATATTGATTGACTGTTTTATTTTTTTTGTATTCCATTCGTCCATTACCTACAGTATAGCGCTAAGACGGAGATGAAATTATTTTTTTCATTATATTTTACTTGACGTTATCCGTTTCATTTCCTTTGAACGACTGCGAAATTATACTAATTATAATATTTAATAAATTACAAAATCTCAATTGCAGCAGCACGAGTGCATCATCTGTCAGAGTGTTCGCTTCCGTCGTCGAGAGGGAGCGGCGCCCGGAGTCATCCTGAGAGACGACCAACGATGGATCAAACCATGCTTCTGCGAGTGAGTGTACGGTAGTCAGGGAAGGAGTACGGTAGTTGACAGTGGGAAAATACGAGTATGGTAGTGACGAGCGGACACAACCTTTTAAATAATTACCCGTGAATTACGTCAGTTCACCACTTTGTCACGAGGACCGCATGCATAGTGAAAGTTGAAGATGCGAAAGATCAGAGGTCAAAAAACAAAGATCACAATTCTGAAGTTGCAGAGTGTACGCGCACCACGGCTGTCTGGCGGGCGTTGTCGCCCAGCGTCGTACGTGTCCCCAGTGCGGCGTGCAGTACTCATTCCGAGTGGTACGGTATAATCAATCAATAAATCGATTTATTTCGACACATAATGTTTCGGTGCTTTAAGTCAGGAAAGCGATCACGTAGTGTCTTTTCGAAATTGGAAAACGCACTACGTGACTGCTTTCCTGGAAATCCTAACATTGTGGACAGTAGGCAATCGTTGAAGGTGGAGGGTGAGTGCTCACTCCTTGCGACATCACTCGATGGTTTCGATTGTTTTGTGAACACATGTGTCTTGTACACAACTGCCGATGGAAATATTTTTTTCTCTCCGCGAATATGCATTTTTGTAAAAAAAATCATAATTTGCAGTACGGATCTCTGCTGGATTTCCTGTCCCGCTACTGGCTCTCGTACTGCTTCATCATGTGCGTAAGCTTACGGTAGCCACCATACTATCGATTTCTTGTCTCAATTATCGATTTTTCGATAATCAATATTCGTTTCAGCACGATCGTCACCTTCTTCTGCTTCATTGCCGTGTACGCGATTGTTCACGTCGCCGTGTATCCCGTGTCCTCGTGGCCGTCCGGCAGAGTTGGTGAGTACTGTAGCCGGCTTGCGGTATACTGTAAGAGTACTGTATCCGAATCCGATTACAGATCTTGGATAGATTGCTTGGATGCTGTGAGCACGCAAAACCGTTTTTTTTTAAATCTCACATTCAGGAAAATCTTTTCCACGTTCCCCCCCCCCCCCTTTTCTAGATTTTAAATATTTTATTACTGCGCGTTGAGCTATTGACGGCCAGTTATTAGGTCCCTTTTTTTAATCTCGAATGATTGTAGTGCTGCTGATCGTGGGACTCTTTCTGACGGGCACTGCACTGTGTTGCCTTGGGAGCTGCCTGCGGTACACTTTCGGATTCCGTGTACCGAGATTCAAGTGGGTTACTGTAAACAGTGGAATTAATATCGATTGGTACCCGCATGTCATACTCTGTTTGCAACACTGAATTCGTGTGGTATGGATGAAATTCTATGGCACGTGTACATTTTGTTGGTTGATAAGTTGGTGGTTACGGTATCCGGCTGATCGATATTCTATGCAGGAGCAAATACAGTTTCGTGCGCGTGTCCAGCTATGCACCGCCTGAAAGTCGAGTGGGCAAGACGTCCTCCCTGCTCATGAAGCAGGTTCCCAGGAAGAGCAGTGGAAAGGTATGGTAGTAGGCTTTGATCGATTGTTGTGTACAGTAGTCAGTGATTATTGATCTTTTTAGAGCAGGAACCTCCTCTCCTTCTCGCTTCCTTCGGATGACTCTGTCGTTCTCCACCCTGCAGAGCACACCAACGACTTCCAGTACACATCTACGCCCAAGGTAGATTGTGTTTTCAAGTAAATATACGGTAGCGCGTACGGTACTTTCCGTGACGTGCGATATATCTTCTACCCGTGAGAGGCGATTGACGGAGTAAAGGAAATTATTGATTTCATATCGCTGGTTCGTCGATACCTCTCGATTTCGCGACGCCCTCGTTCCGGCAGCACCTGAGTCCCAAGAGTTTCCGCAAGCTCGAGGTGGGTAATCGCATGAAAGGGATTACGGTATGCACAGCTGTTATCCGGAAGTGATTAATTCGAAGAGCATCTGAGCTTTATGTCGACATTGCATGTTACTGGTGCTTACGGTTGGATACACTATTTTTTTATCATTGAGCATACATTTTCGTCCCACACACAATGCGGCTTATTGCGAAATATCACGCCTCTCACGAGAGAATCGGGCTGAAACACATCTTTTGCGGATTTGGCCAAAAAAGTGAAATTGAGTTATCTGTGGGGTTATTCCTCCTTAGGGATGCATAACAACCTCCCAAAAGCTTTAACCACCAATATCATTTTGGAGTTCTTTACACCGAGTTGGATCTCGGGGTATCCATCTTTGAGCTCGATTTTCTCGGTTGTGGGTTGTTTTTATGAAAATTTTTGTCTGAACGACCCCGGCTAATTTTTGGAGCTCTATCGATCCATGTACTTCATTTATCGAGAAATTGAATTTCTAATGCACTACATTCAGGCCAATATTTCTCAAAAATGTAGGAAAAGCGGGAGCTCTAATCTCTTGAGCATGTAGATCTCATCAAGATCTTTCGAATGAGTAGCTTATGGTGAAAATAGCCGGGGATATGGGAGAGTTGTGTACTTTTGAAAGCCCGAGATGATTTGAAGTAAATTTTCTTCACCATTGACCGCGCGGTCTCTGACACGAGAAATGAAATGATCTTGTAATTCTTCCATTTCTTCCCTCTTTCCTGCATAAGACCGGTTATCGCTTAACAAAATTTATTTCAAATCATCTCGGGCTTTCAAAAGTACACAACTCTCTCATATCCCCGGCTATTTTCACCATAAGCTACTCATTCGAAAGATCTTGATGAGATCTACATGCTCAAGAGATTAGAGCTCCCGCTTTTCCTACATTTTTGAGAAATATTGGCCTGAATGTAGTGCATTAGAAATTCAATTTCTCGATAAATGAAGTACATGGATCGATAGAGCTCTAAAAATTAGCCGGGGTCGTTCAGACAAACATTTTACAAAAACAACCCACAAAAGAGAAAATCGAGCACAAAGTTGGATACCCAGGGTACCGACCCAGCGTACCTACGGATCCCCATGATCCTGGATGTCCTAAACTTTGGGAGGATGTCCGCCATCCCCAGGCATGATTTAATCCATGTAAATCTCAATTTCACTTTTTTGGCCTATTGCATCCGCCAGCTCGATTCCCTCGTGAGAGGCGTGATATATCTAACTAAACTTAGCCTTCCGCGTATTTATAGATAGGTTTCGAAGGTCAAAACTGCCTCCTTCAAAAAATTGTTCACCCACATTGTGTGTGTTTTAAAATGTATGTCATTGAGTATCACTTGTTTCAAACTAGGGTCTGCATTTTGAATCTTCGTTGACCGGTCGAGCTCATTTTTAAGAGAAAAGTGAATTTTAAACAACAAAACTCTTAAAAGAGTGGAGTGAAACTCAACATGAAAATAGAAAATTTAAATGCGTGTACTTTCGGAATATTCTTTAGCTGGTGTCCACCGGAAGTAGCATGAGATCTGATTATTGGACTGGGGCACCATATAGATGGTAGTAAAGACAATGTGGAAAAAACCGTCGTAGAAAAATTCGAAATTCAATAGAAATCGACCAAGATTCAAATGAATCTTTGTTGAAAAGTGAGGATTCATTTTGAATCTTCGACCGCTCGACTTTTTGAGCAATGATTCAAGATTCGCACTAAGATTCAAAATGCAGACCCTATTTCAAACCAAAAACGCAAAAATTGTTCAGGAGCATCCTCTCCGCCTGACTCTGGAACGCGTTCTCGAACTTCCCGAGGAGGATTCGATAAGCTACGATGACACCTCCAAGGAGATCCAATCCTGAGAGTAGACAAGTTGTCGATACAATTTTGTGCTGTGTCAAATCCATCCAATACTCCTAGATCACGCTAGAAGATACTCATACATGTACATGGTCTTGCCCTAAGTTTTCTTTTGAACACGAACACTATCCCCCCTGCCAGTTTCATCCGATTATTGATTGTTTACAGGTACTAGATATGCGATACTTTAGCATACGGTAGTTTTGTGAACGAATTAGATTGCACGATTCGAGGGTGTTTCTTGTAATGGAATTACTGATACGTGATGAGGGTTACTTATTGACGCGTATCCTACATTGATTTCAAAATTATTCGATAAGTATTGATCAATTTCTTTTTTCCCCAAATACAGTATCCACAGAATTACCTCTTTCATTGTATTGTATTATTATAGATAAATGCTAAGATATGAATTACATGTTTCGTACTAGACCAAGTGATATGAAAGAGAAAATTAGTATTTAAATATATATTTTAAAATGAAATAAAGAAATTACATTTTCGCGCTATTTCGTGATTTAAAATTTGATGTGCAGGCACGCGCGTCGCGGTGCGCGTGCGCGTTGGTTTTGATAGCGTGTCTTTAGTTCGCTTCATTGCTCATTTGACTGCGACATCGTTTTGCGTGTGGTTTCTTGTTTCCGTTGGTTCTTCTTTTGCAAATTTGGTTTATAATGTTCTGTCCTTTTCTAGGGTACACGTTCGTCGCTCTCACACTTCTCCAACATGTCGGTAAGCACAGTTTTTTCATGCTCTTGCTGACTCAGCACTACTTTCACTATTGATTGGATGTATTACAGTTTGGATACGGACCCACTGCTGGCGGCCCCGGAGGCAATCAGGCACAAGAGTCTGAATCGAACTCTTACAATCCCCGCACTCACTTCCAAGCCGCGCAGTCGGCCGGTTTCCACACTGGAAGTGACGAATCCCAGCCTCGCACCCTGTAAGTGCTTCCACTGATCGATTCCCGTTTGTTGAGAACGCAGATGCAATTTTATAGTGTAGATGTTAGAAGTATGCAGTGCGAAATGCCGACAAAAGACGCAAATTCAAACGAGAATAAGCCCGTTGTCTAGGTACGTCGGAAATCTCGACCCGTCGGTGACCGAAGAGTTCATCTCAACTCTGTTCGGGCAGATCGGAGTTATTTCTAAGAGCAAAGTCATATTCGACGTGAGTTCTCGTTTGTAAATATAAGTTGAAAAATAATCGGGCGATTTGCAGACATCGCGCGTACTGGGTAACTTCCCCTTTCTCCCATTATTTTTTCTTCTTCTTTATTTCTTTTGTCATTATTATTTTTGTTTATTCTTCCACTTTAATTCGGAAAGCATAGCTGCTCCACTCTAGGCCCGTCTCATCGTCCGGCTGGTCGAATGGGCGCCTCGGCCAGCTAAGACCGGAATGACCACTCACTCCCGAGAGAGAGACTGATCTGAGCCGCACACACACCCACTCACGCCCAAACCAGTGTACAATCTATACATCATTATTTTTTTATATTATATTATTTTCTTCTTCTTCCTGTTATTATGAAATTAGCCGGAGCCGGCATAACACATTGTAGTAGTCAACCTATGCAGTGGGGTTTGCTACTCGCCGGGGGCAATGCGCGTGGTGCAGGAAACAATGTGGAGTAGTTAGCCAGCAATTGATTGATTCGAGTTCAGATTAGACTAAATCTGTTTAGGTCCAGGGCAACTCGGATCCTTATGCCTTCGTCGAGTTCCAAGAGCATGCGATGGCCGCCCAAGCCCTGCAGGCAATGAACAAGAGAATGCTGCTAGACAAGGTGCGGAACTGAAGGAATTTGAGAACATGTAGAGTATTCACGTTCATTTGTATTGATTGTCAATTAAAACATTCAAATTGATCATTTCAGGAGATGAAGGTGAACTGGGCGACGGAGCCTGGAACCGTCCAGAAGGTGGACACGAGCAGTGAGTTTTGTCTCACCTTTTTTGTTGAATATTCCAAATTGTAATATTTTAAATATGCATTTGTGTTTTTATTATTGCCTACATAAAAATATGCCCTTGCAGAGCACTTCCACGTGTTCGTCGGCGATCTCTCCCCTGAAATCGATAACAAGATGCTCAAGGAGTCCTTCGCCAGCTTTGGAGAGATCTCGTAAGTTGTTGTTGACTTTTAAAGGAAAAATACCTATCTCTCTTCCCATGGTTATCAATGAATTCAGCGAGGCCAAGGTTATCCGCGACGCGACGACTCTCAAGTCGAAGGGCTACGGATTCGTCTCCTTCCCCAAGAGAGACGTGGGTTATTGATTGATTATAATTCCAATTTTCGATCATGGTTTATTTTTATCGATTATTTGCAGGAGGCGGAGCGAGCGATCGAGCAGATGAACGGACAGTGGCTGGGAAGACGAGCGATTAGAACGAATTGGGCGACGAGAAAGCCGACTGGTGAGTGCTTTCAACTTGTATTTGGTGTCATTAGTAGGAACGCTAGCGTTGTACGCCATTTAATACCGTAGTAGTAAATAGTAGAGTATTAGTGAATGGTAGTAGTAAGTAGTGAATCATGGATGTTGTTTAAATACCTAAAATAATAGGAGCACGTAAAATCAATCACTTTTTCTTAGATGCTAACGAGTCTGGAAACGGTACCCGTCGCGAGATGAACTACGATGAGGTCTTCAACCAGGTATTTGTTTTCTTTTTCAATTTTCAGTTTGTTCAACTATTCTGTCAAAAATCCGAAAGTATTTAGCATAAATTATGTTTTTTTTCTTCAGACTACCAGCGACAACACCTCTGTGTACATTGGAAACGTAGCTCAAGGCGCCAATGGTTAGTTGATACGCTTACACATCAATCAAAATCTGGCACTTTCCTTTAGTTGTTCCTCTTTTTGAGGGGTTTTACATGACGCCGTCGTGGATTGTTGATGTTGGAGTGTCGGCGTCAGAAATAATGAAATCAGCATCTTCTATTTTTTTAAACCAATTATTGCTTATTTCAGAGGACGACATTCGCCAGGCCTTCGGGGGATTCGGACCCATCGTTGAGATTCGAGTCTTCAAGGTTTGTTTTTTTTTCAGTAAACTTGGAATGTGCGACATTCACCGCACGACTTTTTTCACTCTCTTTATCCTCGTATGATCATGCTTTATCGATTAGATATTTCAGGCGCAGGGCTACTCGTTCGTCAAATTCGAGCGCAAAGAATCGGCCGCTCGTGCCATTATCTCCATGTCTGGACAGGAATTGTGCGGCCAGAGTATCAAGTGCTCGTGGGGCAAAACTGACGTGAGTGCTTAATCGAAGGAGGTTATCGATTACTTAGTTTTCGGGGAGCCTTTACAGTATGTCTTGATACTTGAGTACAAACGGATTTTTTGTTTGATCGTTACGATCGTGAATTTTTTTAGTACTTGCAGAACGTGCCCAAGTCGAGCGGCGGCGGTGGTTACAACAATGGCGGCAGCGGCGGATACGGTAATGGAGGAGGAGGATACGGTGGTGGAGGAAACAACCAGCAGCAGCAGTGGTATGGTAGCTTGTACTTATCGATGACTGATGTAATTTGTGTTGTCTTCTTTTCTTTTGCGTATGTTCTTTTTTTATAATTCAGTTATTCTCGAAGTGCAAGTTTTGTGTGAAGATTTTTTTAAAACATGGAGTAGATTTTACCATGAGACTAACGCCTTTTTTTCAGGAATAACTACGGTTCGGGCGCGTACGGATCGGGCAACACTGCGGCCGCTCACCAGCAGTACATGCAGTACTACCAGCAGTACTACCAACAGAACCCGCAGCTGATGCAGCAGTGGCAGCAGTACGTTTTTACATTTATTTATTTTATTAATGCGTTGTAAAAGCGACTAATCCGGGAAAGAATTTGAATCCCCTCGATTTCATATCTTGCCTCCCAATGAAACGAGAAATTTTGGTTTGTGGTGTGCTGGGTCAAGACGATTGGTGATTTTTATCAGCAAATAATTCATTCATGGCTGGTTTGCTCAGATAGTTAATAATTCGCTTCATTTGCAGATACTACCAGCAGTACGCTGACCAGAACAAGCCGCAGCAGTAATCGTGAAGCATCGGAGAAAATTGCATCCGGTTTTTTCTCTCTTCTAATCGGCCCCAAACTATCCCTTCTCATCTCCGATTCACTCTGGGAACCATTGTATTCCTCCAATCTCCCTCCTATCGTTTCCACTTACGTTTAGATTCCTCACACAATTCCCCCCGTACGTACACTTCAATTTTGTACGTTGAGTCATCACTTTCATACCATCATTGACTGTTAGTAATTTATGCACACGTTTTGCGACTTTTGCACCAAAAGCGCGCAATTTGCTCTCACATCCTTGTTTTCAGAAAATAATTCCAGAGATTTTTCTTATCTATTTCCTTCCTTTTCTTTTAGATTCCAAATATTATCGTTGATCAGAGTTGAATGTTTTCTTTTTTTCCTTCTTCTTTTGATGAGATCAGACGAGTAAGATACGATTGGGGGATGTTAAATACAACTAGAACCAATGTTTCCCGTACATTAATCTTTTGGATTACGTCTTCCGCCTTCAATTGTTTTTTTTCTTCACATGCTAATAAAGTTGTTTTTTATTAGATCAGGTTTTTTGTCGACCGACACAAAATGTATACAAACATGATACGGCGAATTAATGTGAAAGTCAGCTTCGTATGGGCTTCTCGATACTTTTCGCAAAGTGCTGCTCAACCCACTCATCCTTGGTCCATTCACATGGTTCGCCTCTAATAAAAATGCAGAAGATTGAATTGGTGACGACCTGAAAGTAACTGTGGTAAACTATTCTACCGTACCTACAGAGTATACGGAGAATATGATAACTACATTCTCCAACTCGGTCCAATTTCCAAACAAAGTGATCAGGAGCCACAGAGTTTGCAAACACGAGAGGGGCTCTTGTACTGATTTCCTAGCCCTGACCCCTTTCTGGAGGTTTGAAAAGATTTGTAACAAGATTACGGTAGCTGACCAGGATTCCGGCAATGATGGCGAATACGTTTCTCCACTCTTCCTGAGTGCAATGAGGTGCGATTCCATCGACAACGAAGGGGATGGCGACCATGGTAGATGAGATGACTATGGAGAAGCAACCAGTGACGAAATGACTGTAAAAAGGAACCATTACCGTATCCCGCCTACGGTATCTACTGTGTTTACTGAGAATTCGATAACGAGATTACGGAACTGGGAGATATCAAACGGATCGCAAATTAAATAATTCTGACTTTTTCTTGCAGGATGTCTCTAATTAGGAACTAATTAGTGATTAGTTAAGTTCGGCCGACCTGTACTGCCGGGAGAGAGCGGGCGCAGCCTTGTAGAAGCCGCCCGTGCTGCAGCCAAGCACTGCCGCCCCGATAAGAAGCACGATCAGATTGACTGTCTGAATGGAGATGCATCACTCCATAAAGGTGAAGGTAAAGGTAAAGTTGCTACCGGAATCAAGAGGACTTTACGTCGACAAGCGACCACTCTGCCGGGGCTGACCGGTAAGGTCGGTTGCTGCACAGATCTACGTATCCTCTGCTGATCAGGCTTCTGGGGCACGTTACCTTTCGCAATCAAAGTTGCTACCAATTTTACCGCCAACGAGGGGATGGAAGGCTTGGTGAACCTGGGCGGGGATCGAACTCGTGACCCTTCGTTTGGCAAGCAGTGCCTTACACCACTAGGCCATCCGCCTCCATAAAGGGGTCAGGTGCGAATGATTTTGGGAAAGTGATATAAACACTGTAAATTTTCACACTCGCTTGATCTTAATTTCTGAAAATTACCATTCTTTGTATATTTGACTGGACTGCGGAACTTTTAAATATTTAGAATCGATAAGGCAAATGTGGGAAATGAGAACGGGTATCTTTTTAACTCATCTCGCATCATACAAGACCCACCCTACAGAAAGAGGTTTGAAGTGAAAGCGGGTGTAAAATCGTGTGAGATGCTCTACTTTTTGCACACTCTCTCACCCCAGACCCCTTTCTGGAGGTTCAACAAGAGATAACGAACGGGATTGGACGCATCAATGGCAGCGAGAGCAGTGAAGCAAGTGGCGCAACCGAGAAATGCGAGAGAGTTGAAGAAACGGAACTTGGCAAGCTCTGAGACGCACTTGATCCTGTCAGAGATGGCGCCTGAATATCGATTATGGTATCTATTGAAATGTTGATTACGGTATCCATTTAGTTATACGGTATCTAGGCTGATGGCATTGTCGATTGAGTGCATTTATAGAAAGATATCTGAATAAGCTCCGTGAGCTTGCTGTGATTATTTCGAGACGTCATGAGATATTTGTTTGAGCGCTTATTACAAATTTAATATGATAGTTCATGAAATGGACTACTGGTGGTGTACTCTCTTTCTATGCCTCGGCATCTCTTTTGCTTTGGCATGCTCTCTCACAGCCGTATCTGTTGTTTAGGAGCGGAACGTTTCATTATTTTGGATGAGTGTTTGTGAAATTGTAATACCGCAGATCAACTTGACGATGAATTGGAATAGAGGAGGAATGGCTGCTGCAATGCCGACTGCTGTGGTAGACATCTTCAGCACTACAAATATGAATATTTTATTTAAAATGCATAAGTAATTACGAACTATCAGAGGAAATATATATCATACTAGACATGTTGTATTAGTGTTTCGGCATGTCGCGATTAGAGCTATTTCTGTCCGAAATTGTATAGTACCCTTCTTCATGTAGATCGGGTTGTAGAGGAACATGAGCTCGACAGTGGCGAAATTTCCCACAGCTCCGATCCAGACCGCCCAGACAGCCGTCGTCCGCAGAATAGCGACGTACGGTATGCGACGAAGCGTTTTCTTACTGTAACGAGGTTCGGTGGGTCACTACTCCGGGTCATACAGCTTACTCGACATGGCTCTTGCCACGATCGATCTTGTTGCTCTCCGCTTCACCGACGAAGGGATGTTTCTGCGAAAGGAGTACGGTAATTCGTTGTGTCAGATTCGTGATTTCACTTACACTAGGCGTGTTTCGGTAGAAGAGTGCGTAGAGGGTGAAGAGCACGATCGTCAACGCGCCATGGAAATAGAAGACTGATCTGCAGGATTACTGTAGGTAAAAGTACGGTAGGCCAGATTACTGTAGTCGAGAGTGCGGCAAGTCAGATTACGGAAAGTCGTCAGATACTCACGGCCATCCAGTGTTCTCACACAGCACACCAGAGATGGGCGAAGTGATAACAGGCGCAAATTGGACGTATGCCACGAGGACAGAGACGAAGAGGCCGGTCTGGAGTGGATAGCAGTCTTGAATAGAGTTGTTGAACAGAGTCGAAACGCTATGGGGTTCCATTCATTTTTTCCGAAAACGTGGACAAAAACATCATATTTTCGGCACATACAACGTGGTCTTGGTGAAATTAATATAAAAAAATAGAGACTCGTACATGTTGCAAACCGAGAATGCCTTCGTTGTCTGGATCTCTCGTGTCGCGCGCTCTTTCTCCAATTCTTTTGCATTTTTCGTCCACTGTGATTGCACCATCACTAGGTAATCGGCTGACCTGTTTGTAATAGGTCCATTTAGCGGCGAACACGCCGACCGCAGGAAAGACGGCGCCGAATGCGACGCCCTGCAGACAGCGACAGACCAGCAGCCAGGCAAGACCACTCTGATTAGGGGATTGCGTCATCACTAGGTAATTTGATAGTTTCAATTCGTGAACTTCCTAACCGTTTAGGTTGTTTCTGCGGTACGAATGTAATGCTGCGCAAAAATCAGAGGTGGAAAGTGGAAGAAAAAAATTGGGGTGCAAAAATCGTAGGGTGGAACTTTTAAATTTGAATTCCCGTAATTACCGATTTTTGCTTATATCTCGACTCCCGTTGAAGCTACAGGCACAAAACTTCGAATTTAGATTGTTTTGCACGTTTCGAACTTGCAAACAAAATTTTATGTGGCTAGGGTCACCGGGAGCCGACATATAGGCAAAAAAATCGATAATTGCGGGAATTCAAATTTTTTCTTTCCCCTTTTTCCACCCCAAGCCTTGGGGAAATTTCCCCGATGATTTTTGCGCAGCATCAATTGTATGTGTTCTAGCAGCAGATTCGAAAATCGAGAAACATGTTGGAGAAAAAAAGGTGACAAGATTTTTAATACTAGCATACCCTCACGGCCGCAGGGATGGCGAGTGTGGCGGCGCCCGACATAATACCGAGTACGGTGAACATAAAGCTGGAAATTATTGCGTCATCACTATCCAACTAGTTACGTCACCATGATGTACGTTATTGCTTCACTATACCAAATATCGGATTGATACTTTAAAGTTCACATTATAGTAATGCAATCGCTATTACGTCATCACTACGCAATCGCTCACCGCACTCCGTCCCTACCGACGACGAAAATAATGGGAATATTTGTGGCAAGGGCGGCGACGGCGACAGCCACGGTGATCATTGTGTCCTCCACTAAAGAGAGATTGCGTCATCACTAGGCAATACTGAAATAATATTAGGACACCGCATCTTTCACATCATAATTCACCACCCTGGAGCAAAACCTCATGAAAGGTGTCGGATTCGACGTGTGTGTGCGAGTAAGAGAGTCGCTCTCACTTTCACGCATACTCTATCGCTCTGGCCCCTTTCTGGAGGTTGGATGGAGCTGGGGGAGATGCGAAACTCACTCTCGGTGAACTCGTATCGATCGGGTTCGTACATTGTCGCATTCGGATTGGGCGCCATGCAGATGACGGCGAAGTTGAAGGCGAGGATATTGGACCTGAGAGATCAAAAGATCAAAGATCACATTAGGCCTACACTTACCAGACGGAGGTCAGACACAGCAGGAGCAGCACCAATACGAGGAAGCGAGTGCGCGTCCCGAATTCGATCATGTCTGACGGCGACGAAAAAGATTGGTAGAAGTGTTCTTAATCAATGAAACATATGAAAGCGAAAAAAATGCTATATAATTATTGGAAAAACTGATTGGAAAAACTCAAACATTTAACGTCAACAACATCTGAGCTTTGATTCTTCAATTGACTAAGATGGACAGGGTTGGAGAAAGTACCGGAATCTGACTGGAGGGAAACAGTACACATCACTCTCATCCCTTCCCTCAGGGTGCGTGAGAGCGATCTAAAGAAGTAGTGGGTCAACTGTCTATCTCGCCACACACAACTTTGGCAAACAGAAGCGGGCCATCCTCCTTTTCCGGAAAGAAACTAGAGTCAAATCACATGCGTAAGTAGTTTTTCGTATCTCGTCAGTCTACAATCTAGGTTGCAATGTGTTTTTCTCATTATTTATTAAACGTATATTTCGTATTTGCGTGCATTTTCGCTGCTGCAGGGCAAAACCTTATGGTATACGAAATTGTTTTATCAATTTCCACGATGGGAGAGAGATCTTGACAAAATGGGTGGTGAAAACAATAAATATTAAAGAGGATGTTCAGAATCGGTCGGCCTTTCCGATATCCTTGATGGAATTTCGCTGAATCCACTGGTCTTTTGTCCACTCGCAGGGAGTTCCCTCGACGAAGAGACAGAAGATAATGTTGGAAATCACCTTAAAAGGGGTAATATTATTGATTAATAATTTTATTTTGAAGTCTATAGTGATCTGAAAGAAACAACGGAGAATACGCGTTGGATTCCTTTAGCTTTTTTTACATTTGAGAAGATAATTGCAAGCCTCCAAAAATGTATCAGGTCACAATGTTCGGATTGTCAGGGAAGCGTCCACGTAGTGTGTTTCCCTAATTGGGAAAAGGCGCCGAACAGCGGCTCTTGGGCGCCTTTTCCCAATTGGGAAAAGACACTCGTTGCTCGTTTGCCTTACATTCCTTGAGGCACCAGAACATTGTGAGGTGCGAGTGTGTTCGAACTTGAGAGGGGTTATCCCACTTTTCCTCACTATCTTGTTGTTGACCCCTTTTGGAAGTTTCTGGTGGCCCTCGACTCACCAACAATGCCGCAATCACTCCGAACACTGGTCTCCATTCTTCGTGAGTTGACTCGGTTGAAGTCAATCCATTCACGAGTAGAGGAACTCCGACCATTGTAGCTGTGAGAACCACCGAGATGTTGCCAGTGACGAAGTGACTGTAAGGACATTCTCAAGTGATGAGTTGTTTTGAGTCCCTTCCAAAAATCCTACCCAAGAAACAATGGAAAAATTAAGAGTTGCCGACGCTAGGGATCGAAATTCACAGTATAATCTATACCACCTATGGGAGGAATTGGCTGACCTGTACTGCTTGGAGAGAGCGGGAGCCGCCTTGTAGAAACCGCCCGTCACAGCGCCGAGAATGCCCGCTGCCCCGAGGAGGAGGAGCAGGTTGAGATACTGTAGAGAGGAAAATGAGAATATCGAGAATTGACAAATCACATTCCCCGTATCCATCCATCCTTAGTCATGTATCTAACATTTAGTCATTAGCGCTAGGTACTTACCGGGGTTTGTGCATCGATGCATGTCAGTGCAGCGAAGCAGCCTGCGCAGCCCAGAAATGCGATGGAATTAAACAGACGAAACTTGGTCTGCTCCGAAACGCATTTGATTCGATCGGAGGCCATTCCTGAGAGAATTCGGAGGTTACTCGACCAAAAGATTTTGCACGATCAAGTTTATGGTCAAAAATGGAAAGTTTTATGGTCAGAATAGGACTGAATAGTGATTGATTTTGATTGAAGGATGTTGAAGAATAATGATATGCGATTTCAACTTCTCCACTGACCGCATGCCAGTTTGACGAAGAATTGAACGAAGGGCGGAGCTGCAGCTGCTGCACCGGTCGCAGATGTTGAGAGGCCGAGAACTACGAAATACTCATCATTATTGAACTATGTTGTCGGGCAGTAATCGAGCGCGTTCCCATACCACATTCATGTATTTTCCCTGTTTGAGACAGTGTCGTGGCATCAATCTTCTGATATAATAAAGTGCAAACCTTTTGACAAGTACACCGGATTGTAGAGGAACATGATGCTGACTGCGGCAAAGTTGCCAACTGCGCCCAACCACACGGCCCAGATGGCCGGCGTCGAGCAGATCTCCAGATATGGTATCCGACGAAGGGTTTGCTTACTGTAAGGACCTCGATGAAATACGGTAAGAATAAGAAAAAAATGTACTATATTCACTGTCAAGAGGAACTAACTATAATGATATATTAAGCAGATCAAAGGGATATAAAAGTGTTGAAACATATTCCAAACAATGACTCTCACTCGACGGCCGTCTTCTCTGCAGAGATCTTTCTGTTCTCGCGCTCGCCCACGAACGGATGCTTCTAGAGAAAGAAATATTATGCATTAGATTGTGAGCACATTTTTGTGAGATAGTGTAATCTCCTCTAGATATCTCTGATATTTGGATAGTCTAGCTACCTTATGGCTTCACCTCCTACCGACACAAGATGGCCAATACTATGAAAAGCCGATATTTTAGAGACTTGTCGTTCTGTGCAATACGGTAAGTTCGCTAGGTCAGAACAACCACTCACACTGGGCGAATTGCGATAAAAGAGCGCGTAAATAGTGAAGAGAACGAGCGACGTGCTGCCGTGCGCGTAGAAGACGAACCTAAATGCTTGACCGTATTACAAATTCACAAACACTCATCCAGAATTATAAAACGTTCCTCGGCTAAACACAAATTCCGCTGGCGAGAGAGCATGACCAAACATGAGACACGCCGAGGTATAGAGAGAGAGTACACACACCAGTAGTTTATGTTATGAGCGTATCATTGTAAAATTGTAATACTCAGAAAGCTTTTCGTTGTCTGGTCCCCTCGTTTCGCACAACGAGATATTTCTGCTCACCTAACTGTTTCATGGCTCGATTGGAACAAAAACAAGATTTGAAAGAGAGAACTTACGGCCATCCGACGTGAGTGCAGAGTGCTCCCGAGACGGGCATCGTAAGGGCGGGAGAGAGTTGGACATAGGAGACGAGCACGGAGATGAAGAAACCCGTCTGAAGTGATTGAAGATTGCGTCATCACTAGGAAAACTTCAAACTATTGACGACGAGCGACGACACCACAGATGAAATTCGAAATTTGTGCCATTTCATGGATGTTATCGTTAGTTTTATAAAAATATATGTATCATCATACATATTATTGAGGATTTTACCTGCTTATAATACGTCCACGTGTTGGCGAAGGCTCCTACTACAGGGAAGACTGCTGCGAACGAGAGGCCCTGCAGGAAGCGACAGAGAAGCAACCAGTTGAGATCCGACTGAATGCGAATATTGCATCATCACTAGGCAAGTGAAGTAAACCAATTTCTGGAATACCTCTGATCGTTTCAGGCGATTGTACACAGCAGGAGCTGGCTACGAAAAGTTGATGGTTTGCAGATTTCAAGTTATTTTGATACAGTCGATCGAGAGAGAAAAATAAATTTCAAGTACCCGAATAGCTGTGGGAATGGCGAGTGTCGCCACGCCAGAGAGTAGACCGAAGAAGGCAAAGACTCGCCTGTAATTGCATCATCCGCTTACGCGGATACACCGAGAAAAAAGTACCTAGGATCAGGACAGAACGTGAACAATCTCAGTTTCCTGTTCACGAAAATGTTCACGATCAGTGCACATGTTCACTTTATGTCCTAATCCCAGAGATTTCTTTGTTGGAATTCCTTACCGTATGCCCATAGTGCTCACGACATGAACAATGGGGAAGTTGGCAAGGAGTGCGGCGATGGCGACGATCGACGTGAGGAGTGTACTCTCGTCTGATGAGGAGGTAAATGTACCGTAATCTAGGAAATAATCCAAGTCAAAAATGGGATATTACGGAGATTTCACGTTTGCCTTTCATAGAACAAATGAAAAGTTCCTGGAAAAAAAGATTTGTTGTGCTTTTACCGATTCCAAAGTTCGGCGGAGGACCAATACGAATTAACTTACATTCCGAAAAGACAAATCGATCGATATTCGTGCCATTCGGCGTGGGCGACATGCATATAACGGCGAAGTTAAACGAGAGAATATTCGACCTGAGATCAAACTTCAAGCTACGAAGGGAACATGGAAGCGATTAACTGTTTTCAGTCAGTTTACGTACCAGATGGAAGTGAGACAAAGAAGAACGAGAATAAGGATTAGGAACCGAGTTCGTGTCCAGAGCTCGGGTAGATCTCGCATCTGCAATATCAATACATAGATAAATCAAAACTTATCTCAATCTTTTATGTAGGAAGGTCAAAGAGCGTCAACGAAAATATTTTAATAAACGGAAATTAGAGAAAACAAAATTAAAACAGACATTCGATTAATACAATGGATAAGGAACACAAAAGCGAGGGGTTGCTTGATATTTACTGACCATGAAATTAGTGTGACACTCTTACCAATTACGTCACGAGAGTGTATGCTTTTGGTTTTGGGGGGAAACACCAGCGCTATTTCATTAGTGCATTCAAAACATGCATGGTAGTCCTGCTAGATCGAGCAAATCCATTCGCGAGTAGCAAAGGTTATTCGCGAATAATACATGGTTATTCGTGGATAACCTTTGTCATCGTGAGTCGAACTAGCCACACTAACGTATAGCTGTCTAGATTTGAATACTACGTGGATGGCTGAGTACAACCAGCAAAGGCTATACAATGGAACAATGTCTCATCTGAGTCAGTCTGGCCTGAATGTGAGCAATCTCGTCCTTTGTTCCGAAAACGCTGACCGTCTCTCTCTCTCTCTCTCTCTCTCTCTCTCCCTTCCTCTCGCGCCTAGGCGATAACTCGCGCTGAACCATTCCCCCATTCTCTGTTCTGCCCGTGGCGCAACTCCACTGTCGCTGACAGGATACATGTTGTTCCCATGTGAACCCCTTGCTATACGCGGTTAGAAGAGACGATAGACAAGGATATACACGGATGAGAGTGAGACGATAAAGGTGAGGGAGCATCTAGGGACTCTCACTTTTCTGGATATGATAAGATGATTAGGGAATTTAAGTGACAGCCAGGAAATGATTGAAATTAACTTCATTTATCACTATACGATGGGGAACCCGTTGACAGAAGCAAACACGTAAAGCAAAAGTCAATATATCGCCGAGAATTTTAAATCTTGGTCGTTTCGGCTTTCTCCACAGTCGCGATGCGGTTGATGTCTTTGACCTGCAGAAATCAAGCATGATTGTGAATGTAATTGATTCCAAGTCCAGAACGTCGCTTGTTGCCTGGCCCTTTCCTAACATGATTCAGGCTCCACTGTGCTCGGATAACAATTGCTTACGAAAAATGCTGCTGTCATTGTGCTAAAACATGCACAACATTTGTCCGCGCCCCGAAAAAATATCTTGCCCTGAACTGTCACTTGCATCTCACCGAATTCTTTCTGATCCAGTCATCGGTCGTCCAGATGCACGGCTCTCCACGAACACAGATGCAGAAGATGATGTTGGAGATTATCTGAATGTAGATTGTGAGTAGAGAATAGCATTGTGGTTCTGGTGAGAGCATTCCATCCAAGACTAACTATTAGACAGTGAGTGCTGAATAGCTTATCATAGAAAAGTGTCGCAAAGCATTTTTATAAGAAAAAGAGACTCATGCAGGTTTCCTAGATGGGCTACTTGTAGGCTTGGCCTCGTGAGAGAGAAAATGAGATCTCGAAACTGTTTAATTCAATTATCTCCTTAGTTTCGAGAACAATGGGTGCGTTTCGAAATCTCGAAACTCAAATGTGTCTCGAAACTCCTCTTCATCCTAGGTATTCTAGCCATTTCGCGGTCTATTCTTCTCAATTGTTCTCAATTTCTCGTATCTTCTCAATAGGCTTCGAGATCTCGGAACCAATTATCGCCTGATCATTTCTCATTCGAGAGCATTTCTCTAGTTTCGAGAAAAAGAGCGGTAATTTTTCTCACGAGGCCAACCATAGCTACGTGTATATGCCTATATCAGATAGTCTACCTGCACACTTCCGATGATCATGAATACATGGGCCCACTCGGCCTGTGTCTGGTGGACAGTGAGACCGTTGACGATGATGGGAGCAGCCAGCAGACAGATAGTGAGCATCAACGAGATGTTGCCAGTGACGAAGTGACTGCAAAGGACAGTATGACATCTCCAAACTCTCTATTCCAAGATATTGGCGACACTGGAAAGTGCGCTTGAATCACTGGTCACATCATAGTACTGAGCAGAAGTTTCCAGCAGAAAACAAAGTTGCACACCTGTACTGCTTGGAGAGGAAAGGTGCCGACTTGAAGAAACCGCCCGTCGTCGCGCCCAAAATGCCCGCTGCCCCTCCCAGGAGGATTACGTTGATGCTCTAGATAGATCAACAATAGGAATAAGATCTACTGTTCCTTGAAATCGTGTTACAATACTTGAGCATGCATAGGCAAACACTCCTTGGATCAGGACACTAGGCGGACATGTTCACTTTGGGTCCTGATCATGATCATGACCTTTGTCTAAGTGTAGGTAGGCAATAGCCAACCTTGTGTTCAGTGCCCATCATCGACAGCGCAAAGAAGAAGGACGCGGATCCGAAGAAAGCAATCGAGTTGAACAGACGGAATTTGTTGCCCTCCGAGATGAATTTGATACGATCAGAGACGACGCCTGAGATGCTTATTAGTACACAACGTTAAAAGGGAACCGCTTGTATAGAAACTGCCGGAAAATGGCTAACTAGACTGAAGAATGCAACTGACCACAGACAAGTTTGACAGTGAACTGTATCATGGGAGGGATGGCTGCTGTGAGACCCGTGTTCTGCATCGAGAACCCGAGCACTGCAATCAACATTGCATCAGCATTACGAAATAACAGAGGATCGGATATCAACTGTTTTGTAATGTTTACTTCTGATTACATAAACGTCAGAAAAGAACTCACCAGAGGACAGATAGAGCGGAGTGTAGAGGAACATTATAGCCACGGCGGTGAAGTTACCTGGAGAGACATCAGCATTTAAAAAGTTGACATCACAACGTGCCCGAGAAATATGACTTATGAAAATCTATATTGTTAGAACAGTTGTTAATGGTTACCAATTGCCGCGATCCATGTGCCCCAGATGGCGGGTGTCGTCAGAATCGCCGCGTACGGCACTTTCTTCAACAGCTTCTTGCTGCAAATATCGATCGAATTAGAACAAAAACCGTGATTAGTTTTTCTTCAGTAAAATAATGAAAGAACTGATCCAAGCTTCGAGGGGGAAAGCAATTGTATACGAAAAAGAAACCCTCTAGTTAAATTACGAATCCGAAATACTCACTCCACAGTCGCCTTGCCCACGGCAATCTTGTTCTCTTCGACCTCGCCGACGAACGGGTGCTTCTGCATGACGATATTTAATTATCTAGCATTTCCAAACAGAAAACTGGATACGGTATAGCCAATCGCCAACTGACTGACCCCGGGCGAGTTGCGGTAGAAGGCTGCGAGGGCGATGAAGAGAGCGAGACAGGCGACACCATGAGCGAAGAAGATCGATCTGACACATCACATTTGTTCCCCTGTTCAAGCATTACTGGAAACCGCGCCCGTCCAAAAAGTTCACGTACTCTTTTAGAGGGCACCGTCAAGATAGACACTCCAATTATCTCATATCCCCTCGCTTCGATCAAGTGCACAGAGTGCACTGCACACTGTATCTCGTTAAGTAACGTTTTTTTAAAGATTTTTTTTAGAATCGTACGCGATATGTTAAGTGCGTTTTGGAAAAAAATGTGGGGAGAACTTACGGCCATCCGAATGAGGTGCAGAGCGCGCCCGATGTGGGCATCGTTACGGCAGGAGACAACTGCACGTACGCAACGAGCACCGAGACGAAAAGACCCGTCTGCAGAGCTTGCATCATCACTATGCAATATAAAATATTCAAAGAATTTATTACATCATGAATAGGTAATATCTGTGCCCAAGATCAAAATAGTGACCTGCTTGTAGTAGGTCCACTTGGCAGCGAAGTCGCCAATCACGGGGAAATTGCCGGCGAATCCGAGACCTTGCAGGAAGCGGCACGCAATGATGTATGCATAGCCCATCTACAAATAATGACATTTGTCGATCATTAGCTTAGTGCTACTGTACCCGAACGGCGAAGGGCATTGCTAGCGTTCCGACAGCAGATACAAGACCGAGTACGACGAACACCGTTCTGCAATTGGGAAACATCGACTATACGCACGCAGCCCACCATCTTTTCACAGCTAAGGCAAAGGACTCCATCAGTGACTCCTATGTAATGGACAACACAACTTTGTCTCCGTATACAGATAATTTCTTCAGTGTGTGAATTGGAAAATGCTGCAGCACTCACCGCACTCCGAACCGATTGACCATGGAGACAACGGGGAAATTGGCGAGAAGCGCGGCGATGGCGACGACGGAAGTCATGATCATACGTTGATCTGAACGGACTTATCCATTGATTGGGCATATTTCACGTTTAGCTGTCAAACGATGCGAACACTTTTTTTGAAATCTCAGGTTTTGTTGATGAATAGCACTGTCTTATACTTGCCATTCGACAGTGCAGACTGATGAAGGAATCATATTTTCCCCATTTTGTCAAGATTCATTTGGATTCCTTCGAGGGTACACCAAGATTCAAACCGCCGCCGCCTCAGCAGGACGATTTCGGTACGCGCGACCGGTAATCGACCCCAGCACAGTGAGAGAAAAAATACTCACACTCGGAAAATCCGTATCTGTCTTCGTTTACATCGGCATCAGTGGCGTTGGCTATAGGCTTCATGCAGATCAAGGCGAAATTAAACGCCAGAATGTTCGACCTGAATTTATACTGTGCTTCAACATTATGAAGAATTTTCGATTTACCAGATGCTGGTAAGGCAGAACAGCAGTAGCACCATCACAATGAAGCGGGTTCTCGTGCCGAACTCCATGATTGAGAAGTACTGTAATCTCGGCTACGGTAGAGACTAGCAAGCCGCAGAGATTTCGAACGCTTTATATAGGCGCGATGTGCTTGCTGATCAATTTAGGTTCTCGCCACCCTCTTCTTCCCCCTTCTCTCCTCTCTTCACGTGATATCTTCTCACTGCTTGCAAGGGATAGAGAAAAGTAGGTGATTTCCTATCCCTTGTCTTTGACAGTTTCTCTAGAGCACACAGGTGAGTTGTGTGGTGCCTATTTTAAACATATCGCGTCATCTAGCTTTAAAAATCTACCTGAGCTCACGAAGGTCGGTGACGATGAAACGAGTTGAGTTGCACAACAACTGATGCACAAATATTGAGGAATGGTTCGCCCGACCCCGATTACTTCCTTCTCCTCTCTTCATTCTTTCCTTTCCATCTCGAGTTCATCTTATTTCGCCCATCTAATTGGTCAATGAGAGATCAGAGACGTCAGTGATTTACGATTCGATATTTCGATTGCGATTTCACGATTAAACGATTCAACGAGTAAAAAATGAACTTGAAACTATTACTTCTCAAATTGCAAACGACTTGTGAGAAACTGATAACATTCTTAACTAACGGAAAATAATAATCGTCTGCTCGTCCCAAGGCTTAAACTTATGTACAAATATTCTCAAGAAGGTCTAGAAATTAAAGAAAAATGTAAAGGCGTAATCTATTTCACATATTTGTTGAAAAGGCTGAAATGAAATTTTCTAATCATTATACTGTGCAACTGCCCCTTTTATACACGCATCTCCACCCTCTTCCGACCGGTCTATGGCCTCTCAACGATTAACTGAATTTTCGATTTGCACTCTAACCGTCTGCGTGATCTCGAATTTACAGTATCTCTCCTATTCTCTCGATAAGAGTTGAGGTGCACGCCAAAGAGCTTTAGAACCGACACGTCTCCAGCCTTAGTCCGTATTCTGCCGAAGTTGGAACACAAAGTTCGGTATTTATCGACCGCGGCAGCAAGATCTTGGATTCGAAATATTTGTCATACTTTTGTTCCGAATGAAATGTGTTGGCAATTTCGTGAGTCACTTTTCATTAGTGAAAACTTGTTGTTGGTCGATGGGCGATCGTTCAACGTTCGGTGATCTGCGCGTGATGGACAGTGATAAAACGCGGCCGAGCGAGCCGAGAATAGAATTAGGCCGGAAACGATTAGAACTTCTTAGAACGAGTACAATTGATGCATCGTTTCCGCTGGATCTTCAAAATCGCTGTGAAGATATTCAACATAACACATAAGCAACGGATATTTTTAAAATACTTCATTACACGCCAAGTCCGAGCACATATCAGTGATCACATCGATGAGAACGGGAAATCACCGAAAATTAGAGAGCTACTTATGACGTCGAATCGTTACAATTATTACATTTTATAATGTTAGTCAATGATGGGCAAGTAGATCGCTAGTAAAATATCATGGGGTACACTGTACAAGTTATTCTGCTTGGTTGAAATGAGTTGTTCTCAAATGAATGACTGCGTGGCTCCGTTCTCGACGTCTCTCTCACTCGTCGCTCTCTCAGTTGCACGTCGCTTCCGTCTCCACGGCGGCAGTTGAGCACCGCGCACGTAGATGTCAGCGAAGGTATCGCGCAGCTGAAATGAGTCGATGTTTACAAACATAACACGACTTCTATGACTGTTAGATAGCCCTGACATGCAAGTGTGGGGCCGTATTCAGATTTCCGTTGAATTACTCGAACACCTCCAATGACAAAGCAAGCATTACCTCCTTGAGCGAGACTACTCCCAGCAAACGCCCTCTGTCGGTGACGTAGGCATGATGCAGTCCAAGTAATGAGAACATCGTGTGCACCTCAAACTTTATTATTCGAGAAAGCGTTGTTGGAATTATTCAGTTTATATGGATTTGTTTTTTTTTCTCGAAGGTCGTTTTGCTCCGTCGACTTTGCATTAACGCAAATGGATATTTCTGAAAATCGACCTTGTAAAGGGATGTTCCCTTCACGAGTTGGAAGGGCGCGGCGTCAATTGCGTAGTCGTCTATTTCGATCCGCTGGTTCAGCACTCCCGCTCTCTCGGCTATTGTCATCTGAAGTGCGCATAATTCAAATAAATACTGATGTTAAATGAGAACATAAATACAAAAAAATTAACTATACCGTTCGCTGGTGACCGATAGTGTCTTCGTTGCTCTGCGAAGGCAACAGCTGGGCAAGTGGGCTCGCTGCAACAATGTAATCTTATATTGCTCGATTTCCCTTAAACAAAATTTTAATCAAACAATTGTGGAAATTGGCATTTATGAACATTCCTGTGGTACTTTCAAGAAAGGGATAAATCGATATCTGTATCGGAAACTGGCTAACTTGTGTGGAGAGGCGAGCTAACACGGAAGTGGCTATCCGACTCTGTTCGTCCAGTTAGAATCAACGCGGCCGTCGTTCCCGAACTCAATTCAATTATTTGCTCATACTATTCCATAGAAATGCTACTCACCTTCTCCTACGCTGCGCCATTACTTCACTTGGAGTTTTGCTACGCTTCTCCGGAAGGATCTCCTGCGCGCCGATCTGTCAATTCATAATTTGATTGACATCCGGATTAAAATAGAGAAATAATTTGAGTAAACTGCACCTTTATGCACAGCAGGGAGACAAGATAGCGTCGCGAGATCGATCCCAGCAGGGTCATAGTTACTGCAGGATAACAATTTGAATGGAGAGAATTTGCAAAGAGGAGAATCAATTTTTGATTTTTGAAATTACCTGGATCCGTGACAAAGGGGAAGCTGCCAATGTGCTGGTGACGTTTCAACATGTTGCGCAGCTCTCTGGGACAAAATGACTGTTTCCTGATACTGACCCCTATGGTAAATGCAAAAAATACGGAGGGTCTATGAACAATAATCGGATTACGATAAAAATATGATCTCTTTTCTTTTCAAATGGAGCGGTTGAACAAAGTACATGTATGCCCAAAAATTGGATGACTCACTTGTATGTTGTGTTTCTCGATACGAATTGTATGTCCTTCACCATAACTCGTTCCACTTTCAACACGTGAACGCTGCAATTTTATATAAATTTCAATCCAATATTCGAAATATTTATGAGAAACTCACGAAATTCGAGAGGGTGGTAAATCCGCTAGATATGGCAACTTTTTAAGGATGATGGTGGACCTGAAACAATGCACAGATGAATCAATAAATATTATCGGAAAATCCATCGATATGTATCGTTATGATAGAACAATAACTCACTCGTAGATTGATGGCGAGAGGAAAGAGCATATGGCGTTGGCGATCATCAGTGCGATCTCAATGAAGAAAGATAATTTAGCCGCGAACACTCCCTAACCCAAAAGTTATCCACCGCCACCGAAAAGTAAAGTAACTGGCCCTGAGCTGAAGAATACATCATGGCGGTAAGGTAATTCTGTATGGCTCTCAAAACATAGAACGCATATGTACATAGAACGCATAATGTTGCACAGTCTTACCAGTACAGGTAGAAGGGCGCACAGCTGTCCCGTCGTTTCACACACGATAACAGCAAGCGAGAGTGAGTGAGTGACGGCGCCCGTGTAAGCAGCAGCGCCTGTATCGGCAAAAGTAAAGCCTTTATCAACTCGCGGACCCAGTTGCTGGCGACTTGCTGGTCTTCTGCTATTCATAGGCTTCTTTGACAACGAGTACTCCATTCGTAAATTGGATAGACTGACCGACGACGGCGTATAGACCGGGATAGATTGGCGGCGATCCGGGACCGCGCAGACCTTCGGGGAACGACATCGACAACAGCTGAACACAATCATATTTCAATCTGGGGGCTGTATAATCTGTCAGAAATGTGCGAGAAAAATATGGCAAAAAACATCGCTAAAAACATGGCAGATTTTTCTCTAATTCTCTCAATTTAGCATGCTATTTTCGTCACTCTAACCAAAATTCAATCGGAAATGTGCGAGAAAACTTGGCGAAGTTCTAAACGGAACTTGGCCAAGTTTGGTTAGAGAAAGAGAAATAGCACGCAAATCGAGAGAGGGAAAAGTATGCATGTATGTGAGCCTTTTTAGGGTGGAATTTGAGGCGCAATGAAGTGAACGCTAAAATTCTAATTTTGGCATTGTTGGGTGCTGATGGTCTGTTGCATCTTGTTTTCATAATGAAATTCCAGCAAATTCTAAATCAACGTAGCAAATTGGGTTGAAAGTAGAGTTTAAAAATCGGCCATGTGTAAATGTCTGAATTATCGGAACGTTTTATTCGAATTTCGCATTTTTCTTTATTTTTGCAATTTTGCATGGTTTGTTTAGTTTTTTCGCTCCTTTTAATCGTACAACTACATCCGCAATGCTATTATCGTCTTGTGAAGCCCATTTTCTTATATATCACTGCATTATAACGCTTCCTATGAAATGAATTGTTTTCTTTGTAGAGACTTTGATTTTGTTCTTGGAAGCGAAGGAATGGATGAAATGGAATGATCCTGCCAGTTAATCAATAGTAATTGCATTAGAAATTGCCAAAAATATTAATACTAAACGAGTATAAACAACAGAAACAAAAATGTAAACAGGCTGATGACGTAGATGGCTGATTTCTAAAGAAAACTTGGTGAAGTTTTGAACGATGTCATTGAAAACTTGGTGAAGTTTTGAACGATGTCAGTGAAAACTTGGCAAGTTTTTTGATGAAGTTTTGACAGATTATACAGCCCCCTGGCGTCTTACTTCGGGCAGTAATGCGTTGCCGAAAACTATATGTAATACTAGAGGATGGCCATTCCGTGCGGATTCAATGCAAATATATATATAAAACTCTCGCGCGTACCTCTCCAAACAGTCGGCCGCCACAAGCGCCCACCGCGAATGCTGGCACGAAAATTCCCGACGGAATGAAGAGAGTGATGCACTGAGCGACAAGAACGAACTGCAATAAATATTTTATAGGCTATCATAGCTTTTCTGCGTCAAAGTCGCGCACTCAGGCCTCATCTGCACGGCAAAACGTAACCAGATTAACAGCCAAAGCAGAACAATTTTTGTTCACTACGTTGAAGCTTCACATATGGGTAAGGAGAAATGATAATATACTGACGTAGAAAATCATGAAGCAGAGGAGTGTCCACTTGAAGTCGAGCGAACCGTCTCCTCCAGTCCATCGTTCGACAATCTCCGGTTTACATCTGGAAAACTACGGTTTTTTGTTCTGTTTTTTTTGTATCGTATCTCTTGCTTGGATATACATTGATGTAAAAATGATTGAGCGAGAATAATTTTCGATGATCACCTACCCTAGATCCGTCAAATTCATTTGGTGGAAGGTGCAGTTGGAAATGAAATCAGCCAGCGTCACGTGGAAAGTCCACTGAAACATTTTGTTTAAATAAAAAGTAGTTAGTCTGCAGTCTGAATTACGCAAAAAGTTGTGATTAAACTCGTGCGTTACTTATTGATTATGATGAAGAACGGAAATCGAAAGGGAGCATTTGAAAGATATCACACCCACTTTTCCAGCAACGAACTGTCCCAGTCCCTCCGGATACGTCCATATCGCCATGTTGAGTGCCCAGAGAACAGCGAATACAGTGAGACTAAAATGGATCAAATGTCATTTATAGACAATGACTATCTTACATAACATGCTCAAAATGCAAAATTGCTCAAAACAAATTGTACCTCTGTCCGAAGATCTTCTGGAAGAACTTGTTCTGTTTCTGGAAGAGGAATATCTGACGATTCACGAAGACGAAGAAGGCGCCCATAAGACCGCAGACTACGCTGAACAAATTTTTTGGCGAATTCCTTATCAAAGGTGAATACATTTGCAAAATAATTAGATATGAATCGCTGGATGTCGATGTTTGCATTATATCTATAGCTCAAATTTTCGAAGAATATTAAAGCTATAAATATTGCCACTGTATAAGTCGATAGCATAGCTCACCCCATAAGGGCGAAGATGGGCAATTCCTCGATGATAAAAACTTCGTTAGGGAACGATGTCTGGTAGTAGGCGACGATCGTTCCAGCTCAAAATAGATTAATATTTCGGATCCACAAATCTAAATCTTCATAATAGTTCACATTATATCGGAGGAAATGTTTTAAAATTTGAAATAATGTTTAAACGGCCGGATGAAATAACTTACCTATGTGAGGAGGGACGAGTGTGTTGATTGCGAATCGGAAAGAGAATGCAGCTGCAGCCGCAGCGAAGAAACACTGAAAGATTTTTTAACAAGCAGGTTCAAGTCAGAAATAGTCAACGGAGGCATCCACACACCTTCCAGTAGTTCTTTACTGCGAAGTACTTCGAGGTGCACTCAATACCATACAGTACCGCTGAAATATTAATTGTCATTTCACATTGAAACATTGAAATAAACGAAGTTAGGATAAAACTAAATAGTTATCATATTGAACTAAGCATTCCATCTTTATTGATTATGTAACGAATGCGATTTCAAATGACCTCCGATTGGCGCTGAGAAGGTACAAGCAATTCCGACAGCGCAACCCATGGAAAGCATCTCGATCTCTCTCGCTTCGTTCGTGAAGAATGCATTGTGTCTGAATTTGACATAATTTTGTTCAAAGTCGACAAACTGCATCTACGCCATACTGACAATTTGATCTAAGATAACAACAGTGACCTACCTCATCTTCGAAGTTGCTTTCGACAGAAGTGCTGCCACTATCGCTCCCATGTGCACGAATGGACCCTCACAACGACCATTTTAATGCAGTATTGCGTGGAAATTCCATTTTCTTTCAAAAGAATAAGAAATATCTACCTCTTTTCCGACTGGAAGCCCGCCACCGATACTGAAGACCAGGCCAACCATCTGAAACATTGTACGATCACGACAGAGAGGAAAATATGCATGAATTTTAGTGTTTGAAAACAATGCGCTCACTTTTGCCAGCAATGTCTTCAGTGATAGGTAATTATCGAGCACAAAGCCGGAGATGATAACTTTCACTTCAGGAATTCCCGATCCTCAATAATATTCAATACAATTATCGATTTCAAGCAATTAATTTGAATGTTACCTGCAGCCTGCGGCGATATGTGCTTGCAGCAGAGCGATGCGATTGCAGTGCAAACGGTGAAGTGTAGCACCCAGTAGATAATTCCTATCATTTGCATTCGTTTATACGTTTTTAATCATGAGCATCTTTATCAAAGCTGGAAGACAATGCTGCCCTCACCATAATATCTGCTCTGCTCGTGAAAGTATTCGAAATTTTCCTTGCGCCCTCAAATAATATATTTAGGGATACTCAGTAATCTCCGGGTTTAAGAGCCAAGTACCCAGCCTATACACTACATTTATAAAACAACCACAAAACAATCGTGGCTTTTAAATGTTCTCGCCTTTGTAAACACTATCGGAACTAACATTTTGTCATTTTGGTTGATCATATCCCATAATAAATGTAACCAGCGCTCTACGATGTAAAGATTTGGAGCTTGTGATATCACTTTTCAACTTACAATGTATCAGACTCTCGATGCCCAGATCAGTCACAACGGATAACACAGTCGTAATAATTCCCAGCGCCTGTACATAAAATATGACTTTATTCTGTATTTTGTTCCGATTACCGTAAAGTGCGCTCTCTGTTGTGTCCTCTTTACATAATATTTTCGCGATCTAACGAAAAGATAACACTGACCGCTGACGTGAACCAATCTTCCACAAGGAAATGTCGAATGTTCTCGCCATGTCCTGAAATAATGATAAAGCATGTGTCTCCCTGAGAATTATTTCTGTCAAAGAAAATCAGTTGAAATGCTCTCAATCACTGAGCCTAGTATCATGTGAACTGACAATTTCCGGTCGGGTGAGTGAGTGAGTGAACAAAGTGAAGAGAGTGCACATCGATTGAGTGTGTCTCTTTCTCTGTGTATGGGAGGAAGAATAACCCCTCTTTCTTTCTCTTCGCCCTCCTCAAAATCGCCGCTTTCTCGTCGCTCTATTCCCGTTTCCTCCCTAACACCGCCCGTTCTAGGGGGAATGATCTACGCTCTATGAACGATCACGAAGAACTATGTATTTACACGCAGACGCGTATTAGTGACGAGACAGAAATAGATTACAGAATCTGACATGGTGGGGATAAAATATATATTTAGTGACCGAACTCATTGGAGCGACCCCATTACGTACCTTAAATAATCGAATTAAGTAACTATAAATAGTTTAAATAATCAAATAAAGGAAATGTATATAGTAAACGAACGTCGGAAGAAATGGTGCCAAGATTCATTTTTGCCCTTGAGAGCTTCCTTTTCGTCCCATGGCAGTCCGGGAATGTAGCGGTTGTCTTGTCCCTGGAATTTATCAGCCACTCAGGTAACTCGATCATAATCTGATCAGGAGTTATTTGAATCTGATCAGGAGAAATCTAAATTAAATTTTGGCATGATCAGATTCAAATATCCCCTGATCAGATTCAAATATCTCCTGATCAGATTCAAATATGTCCTGATCAGATCTTGATTCTTTCTGATCACATTTTGTTATTTCTTTGTGTAATTATGCTCTTTAGAACGACAATGTCATCATGATATTTTATTATATCCAAAGGTACAATATTCATAACGTACAATGCATTGTGAAACAAAACTTTTTTGATTAAATTATAACGACATGCGCTTCAGAGAGAGGGTCGGATGAATATCAATCAGGGCTGTGCATTTTACGTTTTACGATTTTACGAATTTTACGATTTTACGACTTTTTTCGTAAAAATTTTACGTCGTAAAATTTTACGAAATATTTTCGTAAAATTCGTAAAAGTTTCCTGAGAAAAAAAAAGTTACTTTATTGGCGAATAGCGCACTTCACTTGGTATTTTCTCAAAAAAAAATTTCATTTTTTAAAATCTCAGTGAAGAAGTGCAGGTTTTTTGTTGTTTTTTCCTAATTACTATTTTTTCCCGCAACAACACGGGCTGCGAATATGTGATTAGGTATTGCGTATCATTTCAAATAATCGAATTTCAAATCCCAGCGTTCGATCTAGTTAAAACTTTGTTCAAAAAGCAAAATCAAGACGTTGTGGAGCAATTTTCTGTAAATTATTTGATTTAGAACAATTTTCAAAATTTTACGAAAATTTTACGATTTTTACGAAATTTTTTTCGTAAAATTTACGTTTTACGAAAATTTTACGAAAAATATTTTACGCACAGCCCTGATATCAATGCTAGTTAGGGACTCGAACCACATAATGAACAAGCGCTTAGTGGTGGGAACATGATACCGGGGAGTTGATACCAGGCCATTGCTGCTGTCCTTTTCCAGAGCCAGGTGAAGTTAAAAGAACTGCAATGCAATCCGATTATTCATGGATAACGACGAGTGAGCAGTTTTTTTAAAAAGTTAGCTATGGCGAATATACGGTTTATTTGGTGGCAATGTGTTTGAAAACAATAATACCAGTTCGTGCGCGAGGGAGCATATATTTGGCCAACTTATTACATTGCATTTACTGTGAAAACTATTTAAAACACATAGAAACAATGGAAAATAACGAAAAGTATGTTGCACCATAAATGCGCTCAACAGTTCGAGAATCAAACACGCCATGAGTTTGCATGCGCACTTCTTGCGCATTTCTAGATCTGATCAGATTCGGATCAGATTCAAATATCATCTGATCAGATTCAAATATGCAAAAACTTCAGATTATGATCGAGTTACCTGAGCACTCATTGATTTTCAATTTTTATTTCTTTTCATTTTCACTCTTACATAAATATATTTGACTAGTTTAGGTTACTTACATCATCCTCCGCTTCTTGTTCAGCAAAATGTTCGATCTCATCTGCATCTATGACCGATTGTGTGATCTGAAACGTTTTAGAAGTGCATAATGAACTGTTCATAAAGTTTTCTACCATTTTGAACTGTAGCGTATTTTGAACTGAGGATGCTGAAACAAAAACTTAAGCGAAAGCATCTTCAGCAAACCAACATCATCAGTAACGTATCCATCCGCAACAGCAGGCATGTCCCTATGATGGTGGGTCGTACGACCCAATGCCGGGATGCGGCCCGCTAAAAATACAACTGTAATGCATCCAATGACAAAATATACAAATGTACAATAAAATGGGAATCGTGTAAATTGCATTACATGTAGAGTTGAATAGATTGTAAGAGGCTTGGAGCTTCAAGAAAATAAAACGGGAGCGATAGTAAACTGCGTAAAAATTACTACAGAACTAGGTCAAACTCATTGTTTGTTATTCATCCACGAACTGTCATGAATTAAGAGGTTTCGCAATCATCACGGTAACATTGCAAGGCGGAGGTACGGAATGGGTGTAAATCGTGAGCTTTCACACAGTCAAACATTGCGCGTTTTGCGGGTTGTTTGTCACCGCATTGTTCGGTTCCGCTTTCGAATCAATCGAAGAGACCACTCGGAAATGGATGTGTGAGATCACGACCAATTGCGAGAGCTGAAACAGTGGTGAGGTTGGGTATCATAGGGGATGGGTGCGACGCGACAGTGTGTGAACTTGAGAGGGCGCAGACACGCAGACGCTCGCCACTTCTCTACCCCCGACCATGAACGATGAGAGATCAATGCAGAAAAGGAGGGAGTGAAATGGACAGAGTAAGAGTAGGAGAGGGAGAGTGTCATGTGAAAGTCACAAAACGCGCAATGTGAACCCAGAAACGAAATGGATTGATGCAATGAGGAACGCCAGCTTTTCAAGCTGTTTTATCGTCCTTGGCGGTGTATTTTGCAAAATAGACAGATGGATTTCGATCGGATATCGGTAAAAAATAGTGTCTGAACCGTCTTCAAGGTCAGATTGTCGGCTTGTAAAGATTGGCAAAACAGCGCGCCCTAATGTTAGCTAAACTGAGTAGAGGATCAATCATGTTTCAATGTCAGAAGTTTCTTGAAAGATCTAAGAAAGTTGATACGAGACGAAACGATGTCGTCATTCTCTTCATGGCCTTGTTACTTGGTTCTCACGAAGAGTCAATACCCCATTTCCAGATTTTAATAAATATAAGTATGAGAACAAGAGGCAGATATTGGACAGTCTGAAATTCAATAGGCCGTTGATGCCTTTAAAAATAAACCAACAATTCACGTGCCATTCAACATGAGTGCTGCTCGCCCTCGAATATATCAACAAAACGAGATTTAGTTCGCGCACTGTTCCACTTTGCGGACAAACAAGATTTTTTATGGCAGAAAAAATCAGTAGATGATGAGGATTGATAAAACTCTCCCTGAATAATATATCAGGAGTCTTCCCCAATTAATTCGCATGTTTCACTGATAATTAAATTGCTCTGGCAGTGGCAGTGGCATTTTCAGTGGCATATGCTCGGTGCTTCATAATCCAAAAAAGTGCCACGTTAGAATGTGAATATAATTCACAGAAAAAAACATCTATTTATTTGCAATGGGACATGAGTACCCGTGGAGTTGGTTTCCAATAACATCTTGGGTTCAAGCAACAAATGAACGAAAATTGAGCAATAAATCGATAATACTCATCACAAGGAAATTCATCAGAAACAAGCGTATTAATAAAGTTTTCTCAAACAATCTGATATTATGCTATGGTCGTTACGTTGGGAAAAATTAGAAATAGAAAAAGCACTATGCGGCAAACCTATCACAATCTATGGTACTCTAAGAACGCTCTGGTGAAGTAGAATTTGAGAATAATAAAAAAGAAAAATACACAGTAAATATAGCCAAGCACCTAACAAGGAAGCTTCCTATACGTCTAGCCACTTATTAGGATCCTATATACATGTCAAATAAGTCTCGTTACTATCAGCATTCGCTCTGTTGCTCGTCAACCTCAGACGGCGCTGTTTCAAACGAATCGAGACTCGCCGTGCCAGGAGCCGAACGATACGGTAGCTGCAAAACAGAATATTGATTGATTTAATTGGAACTGTGTTAGCCTTGAACCATTGTACTACCGTAATCATCAAATATCGATTGCTAGTTCACCTCGAATTCACCCGGTTGGAAGGCGAAATCGTTGACGTCGCTACTCGTCGCTCGCCTGAAAAGACACTTTCCTTTATCGATTTTTAGTAACCACCCCTCGGGATACTGTAGCATATTACCAACCAAGGCGGCAAGCTCGTGCACACGCTCACACACAAACATTTTCACTGTGTTCGCGATTTATCAAACATCACAGTGCTCAAGTGCACACGCTACCGTACTCACGTCACACCATCGACTAACCTCGCTAACATTAGAAGCGGGCTGTTAGGACATTCGCTCTGTAAAGTCAATGAGCGTTAGAGACAGAAAATCGCCCGCGATTGAACGAAAGCCACACGCCACCGCATAACCACACAACTGATGCAAGCGCGATCGCTTCGGGATCAGGGAAAGTGCGGAGGGAGGTTACTGTAGACGGGTTAGTGTAACCAAAGGGAAACATAGAAGAAGAATAAGCGAGGATAAAAACAATCCAAGCGGCTAGCGCAAATGATCCATTCCACGGAAATGTTCACAAAAGTGCCCCCGATCACACATTCGCATACCCCTCTCGTGAGCCTCCACTACCGATCCTCATCAATGTATGAGGACACGCGCTGATTGGGACGACAGGCGCCAGAAAAGAGGACGCCGTGTGGGCGCCCGCGTGGCGCCGGTGGCGGACTGCATGATGGCGGTTCGCTGGCGCCGGAAGGGCGGCCGGCATGCGTCCGATTGCACGGTGGCGGCTCGCTGACACCGCGTCGGAGAAAGGGCGGGGTGAGCAGGTACGCCGAGCGGTCCGCCGTTCTGTGCGAGGTGGAGATGATACACACGAAGGAAAAATCGATAAAGAAAACAGCAGATACCGTATTCCGCCTCTCCCTCACACTGGTATAATCTGTATCTAACACAATGACAGCCAGAAAACGCGGAGAGAAAACGCTCAACAAAATCTCGATGTAGCGCCTAGTGTAGGTTGGGGGAACAAGGGACAGTTGTCAGGTGAGATATCGCCAGAACTGGACACGTTTTCTAAATCGAAGGCCAGATTCACTCAATGCTCCTTATCGATAAACCCATCACTCCATCGCTCAGCCTCCACTGTTACATTTACAAAATGTCAAAATGCGCATTTGACGCAGACGAGGTAAGGCGCGAATGTTACTGCGTGGTATACAAAGAAAAACCACGTTTTTTTTGCTTTTTTTCTGTTACGATCGTACCATCTTCTCCCTTTACTACCGTACCTCCTGTGTCCCTCTCGTATCGATCCCTGTCTACTGTTGATATCCTCGACCGCCGCCTTCCTCAGCAGATACTTCTCCCTCTGCTGCTGCACGAAGATCTTGGTGGGCACGTCGGGGATGAGATAGTCGACTATCGTCTTCACAAGGAATACCACATGCTGTAAAACATCAAAGATCGGTTATTCTATGTGGCAATTCCGTGATGATAATACTATTCCGTGTTTCCGTGTGGCAATTCCGTGATGATACCTAGCATTGACAATGGATAAATGGAGGAATAAACCGAGATTCGCCATGTTTAACCGATACAGATCCTGTTAATCAATCCGTATTTCAATCAAGTTTTAATTTAGGAGGTTCCAGCAGTAGGAGGTTCCACTTTCAATATAAATAATTAAATATCAAAATAAAATTGATTTGTCTGACCTCGAAGACGACGACAAAGACGAGTCGCAGTGCGAGCACCTTCCACCAGTCCTCGTTGAATCCGTACGCGTTGTCCGAGTCGCAGCTGCTTAACCTGAGATTTGATTTAATTTTGCACCATAATTATACATTGCAGAAAGTTAAAGCGATAACGGAGGAATCGCTCCGCAAACCGTGAAAGATTTAAAAGGTACGTTTTTGTGGAGTTGATCAGTCCGGCATACGCCATCACTACGCAATCTGCGAGAGCGTGCGAAACTTACAAGCTGGCGTTGTTGCCGAATGAGGTGAAGTAGGGTGTGGACTGGGCCTCCATCAAACTACACGGCATCTTGCGGAAACCACGGAATCTGAAGTAATGGAGGAGATAATGGGAAGAATTGTAAGGCAACAGTCCCACGATGAATATCACATCCACGAATACAAATCGTCGACTGACCGACAGTCGACGACTTCGGCCGCAGAGTATTCGGCGTTGCGCACCGCCAGCTTCATCTCTCGCGCGTCGAAGTGAGAGAGCGACCAGTCCATGTAGCCTGAACGAGACAGAAGCGCTACCATTGCGTCACCATTAGGCAATCGCTAATTCATCTAATTGTATCCACTCTACCATATAGACTCGCCCCGCAAGCTACCTTTTCAATATGCCGATAACCTAAATCGATGAGCGTTTTACAAAGAAGTTGAGGGCCACGGAAAATAAAGTAAATATTGTAGGTACCGTACCCGAGAGATCCGCACTGTAGGCGTACTTGTAGTAGGTCTTGGGCACGAAATCAGAGGTGAACGCGATCACGAGGGCCTGTCATAATTACATTAGCTTGTAGACTCAAATCAATTTTATTGAAGCACGCTCCTTGTCAGAATCGCTGCGATTCTAACCAAACAGAAAGCACCCAGGATATCATTACGCAAAATGCAATTTGAAATTCGGGATCAGATCTCTTCATCTCACTCACTCTCTGCCCCTTTTGGTTGAGGATACAGGAACTTAGATATCAAATCCAATAATCTACACGAACTTCAAACTGTACTGCATGCCACTCACATTGATGGTGACGGAGATATTTGATATGAACTGCAGTATCTGAAGCCATATGCCAATGTTCCTCGACTGGGCGGGCATCGGACGTTGGGTGGACACGAGGAACTTGTACGCGTCCATTCGGATCTCAACCAGTTATCGATTAGTAGATTATCGATTGGCTAAAAGCTGGGTATAAACGCAGGAAAGTCCAAGTGATATATATCAGGGACAGGACGAACAAGCCTGGTCCACAGTGATCATACATTTTAAAACACACACGAACAATTTTGTTGAAGGAGGCAGTTTTGGCCCTCGAAAAAATAATAGCAAGGATGAGTTTAGTAAGAATCAATTCAAATCTGGCCAGTTTTATGGGACTTGCACTATAAATCTGGCCAGTTTATAGCGATTTCTGGCCAGTTTATATATTTCGCAATAAGCCGTATTGTGCGTGAGACGAAAATGTATGAGAGTGATCGAATGAATTTGAAAATACATTTAAAATAATGTGTATACCTCTAATATGTTATTGAGCAGCGCGAATACGGGCGCGAGTGGAAAGGCAGCAACGAACAGAGTGATGAAACCGAATTGGATCACTGCAAGGAGGAATAAATAAAACAGTATTTTCCAAATAAAAAATAGTCAACGAACAAATAGACATTTTCGTGATCATATTTCAAAAATAAATAATTAAAACGAGGGCAGGCGGCAACCCTTCACTCACCCATCTCGAGGTACTCGTCGAACAGCCATTGCTCGTAGGTAGGAGAGAGGAAGTAGTCATCCTCCCATCTGCGATGAGCAAATATCACAACTGTGACGAAAGATAAGACGAAAGTGCTCAATTTCGAAAATGGTCATACATTCATCAACAATCAAAGTGAATGCACGAAACAACAGTAAGCATATTCAAATATTCCGCTGCCTACAGTTTTTCTTGCACACATAGGTGCTACCGTACCTCTTCGCCCCTACAGTGTCCCTCAACCTTCTCCTACCGTACCTCTTCGCTCCAATCTTTCCCAGTTGATCCTTCTGTTCCTTCCTCTCCTTCTTCGCAGCGGGCACGAGGAACTGCCACTGGCGGAACATCTTCATGATCAGGCTAAAAGCAATCGATAATTGTTCGCAGTACTCTAGAATACAGTAACTAGTTTGGCATGGAAAACTCGAGCGGATAAGAATGATGAGGAAGAACTATAACCGTTTCTTCTAAGCAGTAATCAAAAGCAAAAGCTCATCCTCGTGGTATCCGGAGAAATTCTACAGTTACACTTAGAAAAATAAATTTATATTTTTTTGCAAAAATAAAAACTCACGGATATCCCAACTCAATGAAGCCGGAGAAGAACTGACGGCCGCACATGATTATGGCGAGTTGGATGACAAGCTCGGCGAAGCAACCCGTCGCATCACAACCTGCAACAACAATCAATAATATTCATGCGGAATTTCACGACATGGTGCTCCTAAAGTCGAGGAATAGCCCAGTTCTCTTCCAATCAGATAATTTAAAAGTTCGGCGGCCAAAGCAGTTTATGTTACTCACGGCGTTCTGGGGAAAATGCCAGAAGTAAATTAATGAGACCATCATATATTAGCCTTATATTTTCGCACTTTTTTAACTGTCTGCCTCAATGAGCATTGACTCGTCAGAACGCGGCGTTACTCATTCGGACAGAGTTCTACTCATCAAGCAGACCCCATTCTCATACCTTCCAACCGCGTTCCTCCAATCGACAGTGCACCACCCGCGCCCAGCTTGCTGTTGAAGGCCGGCAGCTGCGACAGACTGCGAATATTTATTGATTATTTTATCTATATATCCGTCGATTTCTAAAATTAATGCTTGACACTCACATTCCCTTGAAGAAGGCAATGTAGAACAGCGAGGAGTAGTAGTTGACGAATTGGAAGAGGAACACCTGGGCGTGTTTTTTTGTGATTTGATTTCTATTTTTAAAAATAATGAAATGTATTTTTAAATAAAATCCTCTAACCTTGATCGTAAACGAGTTGTCAAAGTCGTTCTGCGTTCGTGGACACTCCCAGCGCGTGAGAATCAGGGCGAGGAAGTAGTACACCTGTTGGCATTGCATTATAATGATTTGCGTTTAAACTTCCAATAACGTAAATCAGATTCTATGCGTTTCATGTACGATTTTTCTGACCATTGTAACACTCGAAGGGGAGGATTTTTGTTGTTGTTTTTGTCTTGACAAAACTTGGCAACTTGCCAACTCACATAGTTCATGATGAGGATGACAATGAGATTGAGAATGGCGCCAGTCGTGGATACAATGAAGAACGCGAATTTGTCCAGTGTGTCGCTGCCTTGTCTGAAGATTTTTAAAAAAATAGTACCATACGTCAGCAAATGTGTCAAATTCCAGATTACCGGTTCGTGTACAGTGATGTTACTAAATTAGTTGATGCCATGCATACATTGTTCATAAAAATATATTTTTAGTACCATCGTATTCATGTTTCAACAACTCAACATTGTCAAGCTCGCACAATTGCATCGATCGTTATCAATCAAATTCCAGGCTAAAATTTCTCTAAATCCTAAAAGATTGTACACATTGTATGTTAGCTATGTTATCTCATTGTATGCATATTAGGCATATTTTAATTAAACCAATATTCGAATTCATTACCTCTGTATCAACTGCATGATGATGACTCGATAGACGACCACACCGAACACCACGCCCAGCACGAGAAAGACCTGAACAAGAATGATACTGAATTTAGACTAAATGTAAACTTACATAATATCGACTTTAGACTATAGAAAGAGTAAAGCTACTCCGCAGCTAAATCCGTCTAACAGATTCTCTCTCATCTCATGGCCAATATTATCCGATTTCTTCACGAACTCAGAATGATCAGCACATAGGTCGAAAGGGTGCGTAGCGGCAAGTCGAAAATGCGGCATAGGTCAAATAGGTTCTCGCTAGCGAGGATAGGCACTTCTGCATGGCCCATGCCGGCAAACGAAAATTTTGAATGTTTTATGCCTTTCTGACCTCTTTTTTTGACAAATTTATCGAAAATTGGGCAAATGCACTTCTGCACGCCATATTAGGCAGTTCTGCTCGAAATTACTGCGAGAAACCCATTTGGCCTATGAAATGCGGCATGGTTTTTCAAAATGGGAAATGTAAAACCGAAAATGCAGGTTGGGTTTTTCTAAAATGAGGATGAAAAACCGAAGATGCGGGTTGCTATTTCATTTTTTCATCCAAAAATCTGAAAATGCGGGTTAGCTTCGTCATTTTTTACGTACCCTTCGACCTATGGATCAGCACGATTCGTTGCATACTAAAGTTACCAATTTACAAAAAAAGGGTCCCTAATTTGGAACATTTTATTCTCTTGAAACATTTTAAATGTTTACAAACAATAGCAAAAAAAGAGTTCTGAAACGATCATCCATCTACAAATTAACTCACAAAGAACAGGACGGTGACTCCGGATGCCAGAAAGTTCAGACACTTTTTCTTGCTCGACAGATACGGTTCGTGCTTCTTCGTGATCGGATTCCATTTCGTCGTCTTGACTCGGTATTGAAACTCGGGTCGAACCAGGTCCTGCAACGACAACTTGTGAGGAACGTGTATGGTAATATCATGAAATGGATGCAACAAAGGATAGTGAACATATTTGAATCCATGATAAAAAAAATCATGGTTGTGGTGATAAATCACCGTTTATCTACACGGTGAGCTTTTTAATGAAGAAGGTTAACATAGTTACTGACTTCTTCGACGGCGAAATCGAGCAGTCCCCACTTCCAGGCGACCTCTGCGTGGTATCTGAGAAGAGATCATCAAGCTTTCAATTATTCATAAATTGATAATCGTACACGATTTTCCTTTCAACGAATGATCTGAAACTACACTCTAGTCTCATTTCTCTCCTCTCCTCTCCTTACCTCTTCCATCCTTCGAGAAACAGCGACGCCCACACACTCATAAGCGCCGCGAAGACGACGGTGAACGTGTTGTCGAAGAGGTAAGACATCTGAAAGCAATGAGGACATCGACGTCGACGGACCTTCCCCCCCAACATTCACACTCCACTTTTTGTATGCGATCCTCTGCCGGAGTAAGTAATGAATGAATGATATGGCTTTGAGCAATGGCAAATTCGAAGCCAGGTCATTTCAGAAATTAGCAACAATATTTCCCTATCAAACTGTGATTGCTACTGTTCATGAGAGAAGCGAAAGACTAAAATGATATGTGCACGACTCACTTTTGCATACACGCAGGACGCGTTGAGCGGCGTGAAATTGCAGTACGATTTGCAGATCGGACACTGGAAGGTCGTGTTTGCCGTGCAGATCCAGTCGCTGCAACAATAGAATACACACTTAATCAATCAATAAATCGGCATACTTTACCTTTACCTTAACTTTTTTCCCGCAAGGCAATAATGACGAGAAAATGATAATGATGTGCACACGTCAGGCTTAGTTCTGACAGGGTTGCATACCTTTTTAAATAGACAAAAACACTTTAATACAATAATCTTGATCTTCAGAGGTGTGCGGTGGAAATTGAGAAAAAATTGGAAAAGAAACTCAAATATTTCAAAATCAGGCAAAGCTCTACTACCATGTAATTAAAACTAACATATACCATTATTTATCGATCGCTCCTCATCACCGACTACAGTATCTAACCCCTGCCTACCATACCTCACTGGATCGTCTCCGTAGTGGAAAACGCCGAAGAGGAAGCACACAATGCCGAGCAGCGCCGCCGGATAGAGCGTCTTCGTGTAGTAACCGAGCCACGCAAAGTACAGACCCACCTTTGAGCCAAAGTATCGTCTGCAATCGATCGATAATTAACTACGATAGTAGCGTACTGTAGCAAATTGTTCAATTATGCACGCTATGTAAATCAGGTAGTACATACGTTTTACCGGGCCTATATCTACCGTACCCTATCGCCACTCCTACCGTACTCCACTTACTTGACGAGGTCGAGTGGCTGGTACTTGTAGAAGCATCTCCAACTGGCCCAACACGTGTACAGTAACTCCCGCTGATTCTTGCCATTTCCACCACTATCCGCAGCCATTTCCTCGCGAGATCGAAGTTCCTGCAGACAGAGATCTTCAAGGTGAATACACTATGCTAGCCACCCAGCCAGACTATATTTCGTATTTCCATACGCAGTGCTCGAGTAATGGGGCAACTGCAATGCCACGTCGCAAATCAGCAACAATCGAAGTCCCTGTTTACCTGGTGCATTGGATAAGCTCCCGTGTAAGTGCCGTTTCCCAATAACCGCTCGATGCCTACTCTGCAAATATAACGGTTTTTTTAAAGAAATAAATAACATCCCTTCGCCCGACCAGACAACAATCAATGGGAACTTTGCTGAAGCACGCTACAGCAGAAATAGTGCGGATAGGGACTAGTGTCCTGTTGATAGCTCTACTGTACCATCAGCACAATACAAGTTGGATCAGGTAACGATCAATCGATATCTTGTCTATCAAATGCACTTGGTGTGCTTGACCACACCACGATACAGCAAAACAATTATTGATTACTTACGCGTACCATGCCGTGATATGCGTGAATCCCGCATGACTGAATCTATCGCGGTACAAAATCAATCGATAAATGGCGTACTAAACCAACAAAAACAAATAACTAACCTGTACTTATCATCGTTGGTCATAAACTTGTTGTTGGGTCGATAGCGCGCTCTGTAAGAAAATCGTGTCAATCTGCCACTAGACGACCTTCGGCAAATCTCGACTACCGTACCTCACAAGCAGATCGTACACCAGCCTACTCCTCTCCGACGATGGGAACATGTACTCTGGTCGATCCCACAGGACGAATCTGAGAAAAGTGGAAAGATGAGAGATCAGGAAACCATGCCCCCATAGTGATTTGAACTTGAACTTTGCTTTATTTCGCATCTCAAAGTGCCAAAGATCGAAATTAACCACTATTAACAGGTACAAACAAACACACTTCTGTTTGTTGTCCGGCGTGTACGTGGCCGTGTAATAGTCGGGCTCCTCGAGTTGCTCCTAAACAACCGATAGTTAGTTACAAATATTAATCAATAATGTCAATGATCTAATCACGAAAATCAACCACTGCTTGTGCTTTGCAAAATCTGGCTCAAAACGTTCGAGGGACAAAAAATTCCAAAATGCAAAAAAATGAGTAGATAGGTAACCTTTAGATCGTCGTCAAAGTCGAGAAATCGCATCTTGTCGAGGCATCGGTCGAGGCAGCCCGGCACCAGAGCACGACCAGACGACTGCAACAAACGGTTTTTTTCTTCCACTCCTAAAAGTAAGGCATCCTAAAGAGTCATTGCCAAGATCAGTGCATAAAAAACAAAATAGGCAAAGACATAGGCCCGAGCTCCTCTTTTTCCGTTTTGCTAGCAAAAACAGCTACAATGTACAGGCGAGAACATATTTCCACAGGCCCCTCAACCTTGCAGAAAGGGCGTCGGAGTGAGACAGTGTGCGAAATAGAGACAGTCTCTCACTTTTGCACACTCTCTCGCTCTAAACCTGGTCTGCATGTTTGGAATCATGTATGGACCAATAAGATCCTCAAACCAACCTCGACATCGCACTTCTTCACGGGCAGTTTCACATTGAGCAGCTGCGCCTGTCTCTCCAGCACGCCGAACGGCGCGTGCACCAGCAGGTAGTGTGTACGGCCGATCTGCAATATATCGATTACTTTGTTTACAACAAAAATAGGCGTAAAAAGCAGTAATAGCCCCTCCCGCCAACTCAAACGATGCGTTCTAATCATATATACTATCGAGAATTTGCCCTTCAACAAGCATCAGCAATATCAAGCAATTCCCACACGCGTAGCCGTGACAGATGTCCAGAATCCAAGTGATAGGAGGGAGAAGAATGGGGTGCGTGACGCATCTAATTGCGATGCTGTGCGAATTGAGCGAATGCGTGTGACTTTCGTACATTTTCGTCGGATCAGTCATTTTGGCACTTGCAAGTGGCCACACATCCGAAAAAAATGGCCAAAAGTGCACCGTGTTTTGCGGGAAAATCGTCCGTAGAAATAAACTGCCGACCAGAATTACTGGAGAAAATGTACTCTCCCAGAGCCAGCATATACTAATGCATATTATACATTTTATGCAGGTTGGAGCTGAGTGTGCCGAAAAGTGTATGGTGCAGCAGTAGTTGCAGCAGCTGCAGCAATCTCTTTGCAGCAGCAGTTAGTCACCGGTTGTAGCCCGGTCGTACACTCGGTGATTCGTTTGTAGAGGAAGGGTATGCAGCTGAGTCGGGACTCGAGTCGCGTGCGCGGATGCTGCCCGCGCGACACCCGCGCGTTCCACGCATTGATGTGCACGACCTCGCCCTACCATACGGTAGACATCGGACCGTATTGGTACAGTAACACAACTGTCGCATAGATAGGTACAGTGCATGAAAACATATGCAATCCACTTACGCTATCGCATCTGTGTAACAAATCAATTATCCTCACAATAAAAAATCGCTCACGTAAAATGCAAATTGAACCATTTTTAAAGTATATATAAGTTTTGAAAATTGTATTTGCTCGACTTCCATCTATGAGGGACTATATCCCTAAAATCAATCAATAACTCACGGATGGATCGGTGGCGACCTCCGTCAGTTCCAGTCCCATCTTCCGCAGATTCTCCTCAAAGTATTTTCGTCGCTTGGCCCGCTTCTGTGCGTCCGTTTCCTGTAAAGCAATAATATCATATTTACAATATTATAATATTTATCAGTATCGCTTTAGGGGCGCTGATCAAAATTAAGTTTCGCTTTGCAAAAAATGAAAAAAAACATCAAGAAATTAAATAATATTTCACGCAGATTTTGCCGAAGTTGCAGAATTTCGCATTTTATTTTTGAAAAATGTAGTGTTTTCAATTAAAGAGACAATACATGGCGAGCAAAGTATTCAAGTATTCAAGATTTTTCATATTTCTAAAAAATATAATTAATAAATTACCTCGCCACTCGGACTCGGCGCATCGTCCTCTTCTTCGTACGCGAGCACGTAGTCGATCTAGAAATAGACCAACTTGTATTACTACTGTAATGTTGTATAACCACCAATACAAGCAAGGATCTCGAATGTTTCGGTAGTTAAAATTTTGGAGAGATTTTTCGGAATTACAATGAATCTTAACGAACTTCACGGACATGAATCATGGTGCGTATTTCGAAAGGGTGCCGCTCAGACAAAAAATAAAGTTTGGAATGAAAAGAGTTACCCCATTTGATAAAATCAAAATTGATTCGATCGATGAAAGCTCTCACCTGCTTGCCCTGATCGTTGAAGCAGCTGTTGTCAAAGTCGAGACCGACCGTAACCCGCATCGATCGATCGAGGTTCTGCAACGAAGGAGATGTGGTCAGAAAATCGATCAATCTTGGACCGATTGTGCATCTTGTGCAAGTGTGACCAAAACACCAACCACAACACGTAGTGGAAGCAGTGCTGCCGATCTATATGTTTCCATATGGATGTCTCAGGAACTATTTCAAATGAAATTCGAATATGTGCATAATCACCACAACACTAACTACGAGGAGTAGAGAAAGAAGAACTCGGGTGATGGCGCATTTTGGAACTTTCATTTAGATGACCGAGATAAAATTAGTTCGTTATTTGTTTTGTGGTTAAGTTTACGAAAAAAAATTGAGAGAAAAAATGTATCTACGAGTTCCAAACCGCACCATAACCACTACATGATGGATATTTACGTACAACGGCACACCACTCCACTCATAGCCATCTCTCACCCCATCCCACTCAAAGCAGGACTTTGGCTGCAGTCGCTGACGAGCGCATAGCGAACACTGACACGAGCGGGGAATGCAACACCCCCGCGGCTCTTCCTACCGTAACCAGGAATTCATATGCTACAGTAGCCCACTGTATCAGAGTATTCATACAGCTACAGAAGGAACTCACATAACTAATAAAAATATTTGTTAATAAACGTGGAAAGCTTTCACACAAAATAGCTTCCGAAATATGCCTAACTTTGACCTAAAATGCTAATTCAAAAAAATCAATAATGTAATCTACCGTACCTCGAGTGTCTTGTTCATCGGGTCGTCCATCGCTCTCATCTCAATCGCATTCTGCTCCGCCTCGAAATCCTCCGAATCGATCACTCGACTACCTCAAAATCAATCAATAATTATCAACAATGTAAAACAAATACAGTACCAGGGCACGGATCCCCGATGGATACCGTACTCTCCCGATCTCCATCCTCTATTATTTCATGCGAGTCCGCAAATGTTAGTTGACGTATGCCCATCGGCTGATCTATTCAATTATTGATTATCAATATCTTCGCGCAACATTGGTACAAGCGGAATAGATCAAAATTGAATCATCAAATCAAATGAATTCGAATAATACACATTTTTAAACACAAATATCTCTCTTATTGATCAATTTCGGCCTTTCCGATTCCTCCTCTCTTTCCTCTCTTCTTTTCTCGCCTAAATATCCTCCCCATTTCTCTCTTTGTCTCTGATCAAACACTACGGAAACTGGTGAAGCATGAAGGGAAAAAAGCAATCGACCACCCCCTAACGATGATTTGAGGGAAATATGCGATGATTGGCGAAAGGAACGGATAAAATTGCGGCTTCTGACATAAAATATAGCCCCTATTGCTAAGAAATCCGTGGAACAAAGAAGTGGAGAAAAATAGAGAGAGAAAGGCGCATGGAAACGAAACGACTCACCCTGAGGAACCAGGAGAAAGTGGATTTCGAGTTGTTTTGTTCGCAAATTTGGTTCGAAAACATTTGAAACACTGTCAAGCTTTCTGTGCAACTGAACCTATTACTTTGAAGGCCAATGAAAAACAAATTGGATCGATGCTAAAGACAACCCGACATGCAAGTTAGGGGGTCATGGGCGATGACGCACACTTTTCTCGCACTATTAGCACGTTGAAACAAAAGTGAAAGATGCGCGCAGTGAAAGATCGCAGATGGTCGCAGTGATCATAGCTGGAATGGAGGGGAGAAGGAGAGGGGGCAGAGAAGCAAAGGGAAAAGAGAGAAAGCTTCGAAAGATATGTGAGAAGTGAGAGAAGGAAGGGAAAAATTGATAGAGAAACAGATCAATTAGCCACTCGGAAGGAGGATTGAAATTAGCAGTACGTCTGTACTATTTTTTCCTTCGTCGAGCAAGAAAGTCTCGCAATTTTGAGACCACCTACTTCCCCTTTTCATTGTCCGAGTAAGATGTATGACCTGTGCTACCTCTAGCCTCATCAATCAATCTTGTCAGAGTCCAGTTTCATTTCGGCCCATAATTCCAGCTACCATTCATTGAACGAGTTTCAACTCTCTACTGCTACAGTGCTTATATTAGTCATTCGTCGATATCTCCGGGGGGGAAATCAGATACCGTCATAGAGAGCAAAGCAAGTCAAAAACTAATCAATCTACCAAAATTTTTTTTGGCATTTTCCTTCACAATTTTCAATCATCCAAGCACAATTTTGGCAGCATTGTCCTTCAACATATCGCGAAATTTAAAAAAAATTTCGGATTTTCTGGATAATTTGATAAATACAACCAAGATTTTGGCATTTTACTGTCCACCCTTTCGAATTATAGACACCGTAACCCTTCTCCTCTCCTATCGTCAAATCATCAACTGACAATTCATTAATATAAGTATACCGTACCCCGCCCACTCTCCGATCGTCAACTGACCATTCATGAGCAGCGGTCGTCCGCTCTCCGACTGCTTCATCGCCTCTCTCCACGAGTCGCGGCGGGCGCTCATTTCTGATTTTTTTAATATGTTCTTTTTAACTTAAAAAAATAGATAGTCAGTAACAATTATTCATTATCAAAAGGTTGCCGCCGAGTAATTCGCTTATATGAGTACATAATCGTTATCGAGTAATTACGATATATTATATCCGAACTCCCATTATCGCTAAATATCTTCTCATGTCATCGATTCATTTTATTTAACATTTCACTAATATATTTCACATAAGTCCATACCAACCTCGTGATCCTTATCCTTCCTCACTTTGTTGTCACAACATTGCGCCGCCTCTCGCGACGATCTCGCTGGAAATATCACAGTTATTATAAATATTACACATCTTAAACCTCCAAAAATGGGTCTGGAGCGAGAGAACATGTAAAAGAAGGAGGGACTCTACCCCTTTCCCACAATCTCTCGCTCCAAGCCCCAAATGGAATCATGTGATCGAATAAAAATCGCATAAAGGCTGAAATAGCGCAATCGTGCGATAGCACAACAAGAATGGAATCGCACAAATGCCACGAATTTCCAATGCTCCAGAAAGGGGTCGGCAGCGAGAGATTGTAAGAATGAGAGCCCCTCTCTCACTGTGCACACTCTATCGCTCCTTGCCCCATTCTGGAGCATTCAGGGTTGTTCAATGACGTGTTAAGGTAACTTATCAAGAATCTCGTAAGATTTGCAAGTACGTGGTAGGCGACAACACCCCGATCGATACCCTATTCCGCAACTACAATCGCCGCAAAAGTCCATTTTCATACAACACACGCGTCGACGAGAGAGTGTGAGCGATAGAGAGGTCGCCACACAAATGGGGAAAGAATGTGTGGACGGGGGAGGGCGCAGAGTGAGCAAGCGAGTTAGAGTGAGTGCGGGTTTGAGAGAGCAACCAGACACTAGGAGAGGAAGAAAACGGAAAAAAAGTTGGTACAACGAAGAGGAGAGAGGAGCGTTAAAACAAGAGATACCGACCGTCTCCATAGCAATTTCGTGGGCATGTGAATTTTCAAAGCGATCCAACTATTGAATTTGACTGAACAGTTGAGTTTAAAATTCGGGTAAATAAGTGAATCGGCGTCTCTACATTGGTCGGTTGATGCATCATGATGAAATACTATGTAAAAAGCGAGAAAAAGTAATGAAGAGATTCGATCCTAATATTTACCCGAATTTCCAATTTTGAGGAACGTAAAGAAAGAAACTAAACAGCTGAAACACAAGTGTAACAGGTGGGTAAATAGCGAGCGAATGGAGTGCAGAGAGTGGAGTAGAACTTCTCGTGAAACAGTTTATCCGGCGCACAATCCAACTAGTTTTTTCACTGACTAGCGTGTGAACAGTTCCTACCAGCGTGGAAATAAGCGTATTTCATAGCTCTCTTCCGAGAAACCTACAACTTTCTCCACCATATCGATCGATAGCAAGTAATCCGTTTCGCGTAGCATCTGAATCATGAGAAGTGCGCGTTACATGGCCACACCTATGCAGACTATCCCATTTCCATTTCCGTAAATTGCACAAATTTCAAAAAAGTGAACCCGAAAAGGATGCTTCGGTACAATAAAAGACTAAGTAACTTAGTCTAAGTATAAGTCTACTCTCACTGACCGGGATCACCACAGACAACTGCCACAACACTCCCTCAACTAATCAAAACGGCCCACATTTCATGCCCGAGTGCCTTGTTCAAGGCCAATTGACCATAGCCGCAAGGTACTCTTGATCGAATGCATATCGGTTTGTGTGTAAATAAACATACATCGTCGGATTGCATCATCTTTATTGGCTTTTTAAAAGTAGTAACGAACAGTGCAAAGTGAGAACGAAGAAATCAACATCAGAACGCTTGGAATTCGGTAGCACATGATAGTGGATAAAATACATACTTACGGGGCTGTATTAAAGTGAATAAGTGGGAGATAACGTGAGATGGGGTTTCTTGTTGCACAGATCAGAGTTAGTCGCGAGAAGCAGAGCGAGATCGGCTTCTGAAATGAGAAAATAGTCACATACGTCACGCGATAGTACCGTATTGAGATATCGTACGGTAAAAGGTAATCTACCTAGACTTGGATCTGTCTCTGCTGGGAGATCTCTTGCGGTCATCGTATTTGGGCGAAGCCGAGCGCGAACGACGAGGTGATCTGGATCTGCAAAACGAATCATAACTAATTTATCGGCAAATGCGCGTTTGGAAAATAAAAGAACTTAGCGATTAATAGTTTTACCTGGACCGTCTGGGCGAGCGGGAGCGCGATCTGGATCTGTCTCTTCTGTCTCCACCTCTTCCTCCGCCGCCTCCGTATCCACCTCCACGTCCTCCGCCGCCTCCACCTCCGCGGTTGTGAGAGAGCTCGACGCGAGCACGTACTCCACAAACTCTGGCTCCATCCATCGAGCGGACTGCATCCTGGGCGTCTCTCGTGTCGTCGAATTCGACGAAGGCAAAACCAGGCGGCCGACGGGCAACCCACACCTGAATATATTTAACTTATTTCCTAGCCTGCTTTGGAAAGTACTAAGTGAATGTGCAACGCTATTGCGAAATGTAGTTGCACATTTCAGCAGGTAGTGATTGTTGCGCGGTTCATTTTCCTACCCACACAAAAACCTTTTTGAAGTTTGTCGCGAAGGACGGTAGAGAGCACTAGGAGGCAGTGTGGGTGAGGTGTTGAGAAGGAAGGAAGGAAGGAAGGAAGGTCGGGATGTGTGAGTGTGGATAGAAGGGTAGGGCGCATGTTTGAGAGACGGGAGGGTTTGAGCATCAGCTCGTGACCTCTTTTCGGTGTGCGGACGCGAGAAGGAAGAGACTCTACGTAGGAGACCGCCGAGACGGTCTCTGAGAATAGATCTCGTTCAAAGGGATAAGGTTACAGTGATTTCAGATAACAATCAGTTGTTTCCATCTCTTACTCTCTCTCTCACTTATAATAGATCTCTTCCAAAGGGGTTCGGCTAAACGAAATTCACGTGCTAACGAGCGGTTTCTGGCGAGAAACAGATTCAAGATATCAAAAATTGGAACTAAAATCTACGAAAGAATAACTTGAAATACCTTGCGAATGCGCCCGAAGCGGCGGAAAGCGTCCTCGATTTCCTCGCTAGTGGCGTCATTGGGCAAGCCTCCCACGTAGACCTTGCAGTCTCCCATTATCTAAAAGGTATAAACACATTTTAACAGATATATGAACATAATAAAACACGAAGAACAGCACTAAAAGAGACGGAGAGTGAATGGAAAACGCGGAGAAGGGGAGCCAAACGCGGAACCACGACGCATACCATAATCCAAATTCTCACGCGTTGCGGTTTTCTGCTTCAGGCTAATCGTGGCAAGAGTACTTTCATTTGAATTTATGAATTAGGGCTCACAAATTCATTAATTAATTTCTGTAATAATTTCTTATATAACAAATTTATTTTCAATTAAAATAAATCATTAGCCTCAAGAAAAGGCGAAATTTTTGAGAATTGGGTTAATTCCCAAATTATGGCAATGGAAAATGCATTTTTAGTAGGAAATTTCAAAGAAAAAAAATAATATAAACTTTTTTCAATATTTGAAATGTAAATGATCGATAGAAAATGGCTCAGTACATGTTCTACTCGATAAATGAACATAGACCAGTCTTTAATACAGATCGGTGAAATCAGATCATGTGATCGATGTGATCTTTCGAAAATACGGCGTGAATATCGAAGTCATTCGTCTTCTCGTGTAATACAGTTCAAATCATCCTCGTCTTCTTATCTTATCAGTGATTTGAAGTGCTTATCACCATTTGCATCACTTTTGTCACTGATGGTACACTGATCACAGGCACAATTTCTATTTGACCTAACCATGGGACAACCAAAAAATGTAGACTTTGGGTCATAGATAACGTTAAAGTAAATGTGATAAGCAAAACGTGCGCGCACGATCTCTGTGGTAGATCAAGAGTGTGCCCTTGCACTAGACACCATTGGCACAAACGGCACACTTGTGCCTCCCCCCCTTCCACTCCTCTATCCGATACCCCCACCACTACACTTGATTTTCGTCGACATTCGCCGCATTGCTTATATAAAGGTCTCCCTCTTTTCTCAGACCCTCTCCTAATTTCGTCATGGTTCGTCTCCTACCTCTTCTCCTCCTTCCTCTCCTCATCTCGACCAATGACCTACCGCCGCCCAAAATCCTCATCTACAGTATCCGAAGTGGATTCTCCCATGTCAGCTACATGGGCAGGCTGGCGGACATTCTCGTTGACGCAGGAATGAATGTGGTAGGCCATTCAACCCATGCATACCTCCAGAAAGGGGTTAATGTCGAGAGACCGCACTAAAGTTAGATTCCACGTCACCCATAGCTCATTTGCCAAAGTTTGAGACCACGTGCGCATTGATTATGCCTCATGTCACAATCTTTTTACCTCATCTTCTTTTACATTAAATCGAAAAAAATCCGTGCACACGGTCGTGTCAATTGTAAAGTGCTCACGCTATCAGATAGCGAACATTCGTTCGAACTCTGCGCTCAAATTGAGCGAGATCATTCGCCAAGGTCAAACAATCATATTCTATGGTACAGTGGTGCCCGTTTATTTGAGAATTGCAAGTCATGACTAAATCACTTTTTAAATTAATAAATAAATACCTATTCCAGACGACTCTCGTGTCTATTCTCAGAGATGACGTAGGAGATGGAACGACCAAGGTAAGTAACTATTTTCAAAACATTTCCAACAATTAATTATATTATTTTTTAACGCAGAAGTTCGCCTAGTTACCCTTGAAGTACCATAGCTACAGTTGGAATAGCCTGCGTTACAGACAAGGTTTTATGAGTACGAAAACTGTTCGCTCGATCTCGTTTTCGCACACATGCACGCTTTCGGAGCATAGAAAAGTGTAGACAAAAGCATTGCGATTAGTCGAGACAGTACAAACTGAAACAGACAATGATAAACTGCGACAATAACATGGTCTCACCACGAATTCCATCTATGCTTTTTGACCAGAAGTTTTTGAGGAAAAAAAGAGATGATTTTACAGTCCCACGTGCTTCACATCGACGCCGATCAAACTGCCTTCGATATGTGGAATGAGAAGAGCCCAGGAGATCTCGGAGCAGTGTTTAGAGGAGCCTCCGACGATGTCTCAGGAATCATTCGAGTATGTCCCTTCATTTTATCTCCTCACTGAAGTCCCTGTGAACGATGTGGAAGTTCAGATAGTGCCAAGCCTCCAGACAGGAGTCAGTAGCGAGATTTATATAAGAAGGAAACCATTTCCTAGTGATGACGCAACATTTCAGCAAACGCCCCGACTTCGAGAGGCGTTCATGCTACAGTGCAAACACGCATTGACCAAGACGGCTTTGATCGAACAGCTGAGAGCTGCCAAATACGACGTCGTCATGGCAGAGAACTTCGACTACTGCGGATTCGGTTAGGATTCACCTAATTCCCGGCCTCCAGAAAGAGATCACAAGCTTGCAAAATGTTGTGGAATGATCTGTATAGTCCCCGGTCGACAGCCATAGGGACTACCGTATGGTTACCGTAAACCTTCAGGTCTGGCACCGCTGATCGGCGCGAAGACGGTTGTTACCGTATCCACCTCGTCCATTTCCGATCATCTCTCGTGGATCACCGGAACGCCGTCCCCTCTCTCATGGATGCAAAGTATTTTTTTTAATGAAAAAATGTTTAAAAAATACGCGTACAAAACTCCAAGAGATTGAGTAAAATCACATGAATGAAAAAAATCATTTTTCTCTCAATAATGGTCTCATTTTCATTCGCGGTCTATTCTTCTCAATTGTTCTCAATTTCTCATATCTTCTCGATAGGTTTCGAGATCTCAAACCAATTAACGCCCGATCATTTCTCATTCGAGAGCATTTCTAGAGTTTCGAGAAAAAGAGCGGTCATTTTTCTCACGATGCCAACCCTATTCCAGGTTCGTTCTCTGCTGGAGTCACTCAATCTCTCTTCTCTCGATTCTGGAATCTCATCGCTTCTTCTGCCAATTTCTACTTCAATAATCAGTGTGCATCGGGATCCAACGAGGCATTCAGAGAGCGATTCGGACCCGACTTCCCTTCGGTCGAGGTGATTTCGAAATTCCAGAAAGGGGCGAGGGAGTGTGTGATAATATTAAATCCCTCTTTCGATCCCTTCTGGGGGTTCTTTTGCTGTACGGAACATTGGAGCTCCTATCTACGATTAAAAAGGATGACCAGATTGGAGTCGGATAAAGCGGTTAATGAATAAAAATACAGGAAATCATTGCAAACTCTTCACTGATCGTCACTGCTTCCGACCCCCTCGTCGACCTAGCCAGACCCACACTCAGGTATATAAAAAAACTCCAGAAAGGGGTCACGAGTGATGACGGACAATGTGTATTTGAAACTGTGAGACGCTGTGGAATGGTGTTACCAATAGAAATAGTTGAAGCATTTTAATTCGCTATGCAATTTCACAATGAATCTACAGTAGCGCCGGAAAGTATTTGCGCGTTTTTTCAACTTGGTGTAACTTTTGGATCAGAAGACTCTTCTGAGAAGAGGAATCTAGCTGAAATTTTCAGTGATGGTAGAGAATCTATCAAGTAACACGCCGCGAAAACTGAGATTTCGTGATGGATCCTCAAAATTACATAGTGATGACGGAACCGAGCAACACTTGCTTTGAAAAATTGTATTCCCTGGGAAAAAATCTCCGACCCACAAACTTTTCGGACCATGGAGAAGAGGGAGAGATTAGGGAGAGGGAGAGGGGCGGGGCAAGCACATGCAAAGAGAGAGCGGGCATTTCGGAAACCTGGGCGCGCCAGGTATCCGATCGCAGCATGCGGGAAAAAAATGCTGCTGCCACAAAAAGTTGGGCATCGATTCTTGGATGGTTTTGGGTCGTTCCTGCACCGGAACCATATTTTTAGCTCATTGACACTTGTAGATGTGCATGGTCAAAGTCAGGATATGCGAAAAAGTGACTTTTTTGTGCCCTGAGGGAAAATGATGAGCAATCTTCACCAAACTTTCAGAGGTGTCTGGGCTCACCAAAAGGATCATTTTGAGCACTAGCACGGGTCTCTAGCATATCTGGGAGCCGAGTTATGAGTTTGTAGCCCTGATATTGCAACAAGGCTGCTGCAAAGGAGAAAAATCGCAGCAACTTGAAACTTTTTTTCTGGGAAGCCTACATGAAAGTGTCCATGGTCCGAAAAGTTTGTGGGTCGGAGATTTTTTCCCAGGGAATACAATTTTTTAAAGCAAGTGTTGTTCGGCTGCGTCATCGCTATGCAATTTTGAGGATCCATCACGAAATCTCAGTTATCGCATCGTGTTCCTTAATAGATTCCCTACCTTCACTGAAAATTTCAGCTAGATTCCTCTTCTGATCCAAAAGTTACACCAAGTTGAAAAAACGCGCAAATACTTTCCGGCGCTACTGTATAAAAAAGAAATTAGAGACGCATTTTTGCAGGAAGGTAATCGACATCGGGGCAATTGGCGTTCGCGAATCAAAGCCACTCGATGAGGTTAGTTGGATAACTTCCGAATTTTTGCTGGGAATCTCAGGAAAATTGTTATAACTTATTACAATTAACTTGTAATTTGTTTGTTCACATTATTTGATTTTGACAGTTCTTTGGGGATATGGATAAATAATTTGGAAAAATACCGGAATTTGATGTAAACTTTACTAGCACGGGAAAAGCGTAAATTAAATTAGTTGATTAATCGAGTCCCTTAAAAAAATTTTTTTTCCAGGAATACGATCGTCTCCTTTCCCTCCGTCCCCGTACGGTCATTCTCTCATTCGGCTCTGTTGCCAAGTCAATTCTACTTCCGGATGAGTACAAAACGGCAATCGCCGAGGCGTTTAGACGCTTCCCCGATGTGAGTGACAGACTTCATCTCACAATCAGCGGAGGAAATGAAATAATTTATTTCAATATAAAACACGCTTTCATTTTGTTTTTTTTTTTGAAAACCAGGATCCTCAGTCGCTTCCTCCGATTTTTTCTTATCTAGATTCTATAATTGAACTAAATAAAAAAATCTATCCATAGGTCAAAAGGGGCGTTAGGGAAAGTCGAAAATGTGGGTCGGGTTTTTCAAAAATTGGCTTTGAAAATGTCAAAATGAGGGTTGGCTTGGTCGTTTTTTTACGTAGATTTTGGCCCATTAATCTATCTTCAGGTTACTTTCCTCTGGAAATACGAGAAACCCGAGGAGGCGAAACACGTCGAGGGAATTCCCAATATCGTCGTGAAAAAGTGGATGCCGCAAAACGATCTTCTTGGTGAGTTTTTTTTAAATAAAAATATTTTTAAATCGCAGCCCTGTTAGCCATTCTGGAAATTAATTTTCTTACTGTAATTTTTCAGGAAGTATCTATCTGTAACGTAAAACAATCAATATTTCAGCATAAATGGCGAGTAAATACAGCGAAAAATCGATAATTTCATAATAATCAGGCGATCGACGCGTATCCGCCTTCATCTCTCACGGTGGAAAAACATCGCTGAATGAAGTTGGAGATAAGGTCAGTAGCGAATGTTAATTGGGCGCATCTGATAAAAATATAATTAAAAATGCGGATAATACTTAATCGAAGAATATTGATTGATAGAGTATCTCCCCCAATTTCAGGGCGTCCCTGTCATCATGATCCCTCTCTTCGCCGACCAGCCTCGCAATGCTGCGATTGCTAAGAAACTTGGATTCGGTCAGTTACATAACTCATAATTCCTATCCTCCAGAAAAGGAGTCAACAGCTAAATAGATAGTGTATGAAAATTACAGGGGTCAGGAAAACTGTTCCAGTTTTTCATGCCTTTTCACCCTGATCCTTTTATGCAGATTTGGCTGGGAGGAGGAAATGATAATCTGTTGAATTTGTGAAATTTTAATTAATAAATAAACAATATTACGTAATTATCACACAGGATTTATCTTCGAGAAGGACGATTTGGCAAACCCCGACAAGATCGAAGCGGCGTTGAAGGAGATTCTGAATAATAAGAAGTGAGCGAGAGATTTCGAAACAGAAACGGGTCATGGTAAGACTGTGTGCATAAGTGAGAGAATCTCTCTCACTGCAAACCCCTTTCTGCGGGGTTGGCGGGCATGTGGCATGTTGTGATGATTCCGGCGCGTATTTTTTTGCTGAAAAGGCACGCATTTCTTGCACTTTGGATCCCTGCAACAAAGTGCAGCTAACAGAGTGCAGTGTACCTGAGAATCGCGATGTGCGCGCTTTCAATTCACGCACAAAAACAAATTTCTCTGTACATTTTTTGCACTGGAAGTACACAACCATCCGCGGCAAATATCTTGATAACTTTATCTTCATCATGAAATTCTAAAATCAGAGTGATTTGAGTCCGCACAGTATTAAGAAAAGGCATACCCTAATGCAAGAACAAAACGGCAGACATTCATTTAAATATAGGGGTTTGCCGCGCACGGGTTTTCCAAAATGGACCTGATTTTTGCATGCTCGAAACTGTAAAATTTCGTCTAACTGGTGGAGTTTTGTGCATTTCTACTCCGGATCTGAGGGCGAATTTAAAAAAAAATTGAATTTCAGATACGCTGCAGCAGCTGCGCGAGTCGCAGCGACAGTTAAGTCCCGCCCCTTCTCCGCCAAGGAACTCCTCGTGAGACACGTCGACTTCGCAGCAAAGTTCGGCAATGTAAAAGCACTTGATAATGAGGTACACAAATAGATCCATATTTTAATGAGTTTTATTGAAACATATCAGAATTTAACCAGTAAATTCTGATAAGAGCATCACGTTATACAAAAAAAGTTTAATACTGTATACAACATCGTATCGAGTGAATGAGCAAATCTCCAGAATGGGGTCAGCGACAGAGTATGTGAAATCAAGAGGGACTCTCCTCTCTATCACTTCGACCCATTTGTGGAGGTTCGGAGTGGAGTGACAATGATAATTATGATATTGCAGGGTCTCGACTATCCCCTCTACATCTATTGGAATCTTGACCTCGCTGCTGTTGCCCTAATCACTCTCATTTCTGCCATTATCCTCCCCCTTTTGTGCATTTACAAGCTCTTTTTCGCTGCAAAGCCCGCAATTTCCATCAGCAAAAAGAAGCAAAACTGATGAGTTATGGCACATTTCCGATCGATTGGTTGCACATGCTCAGGAACACTCTTTCTTCTTTTCTTCTTTCTTTCTTTCTTTCTTCTGTCAATAGGTATTTTCCATAGGTTCCGAAAAGGTATTTGATTTGGACGGGTTTGATACATGCATTGCAATAAAGCTCATATAAAGTTCACGGAAATGAAATTGAGAGGTAGATCTACTTCGTTAGAGACTGTGTTCATTTTCTGGGGGTTCGAAGGCCATTTCTGGTAATGTGGCGTTAAAAATCTTCGAAAAGATCTCAAATGTTGACATCTGCCTGTTAAAAAATTCACCACCAAAAAGATCTCGAAAAGATCTCAAATTTGAATTCCCGCATTTATCGATTTTTGCACATATCTCGATTCCCAGTGGGGCTAGAATGTTGAAACCTTGGGTGACCATCGACATTCCTATTTGGAACACGTGATCCAAAAATTGAGTCTGTACCTTCTCTGGGAGCCGAGATAATCGATAAAAACAGAAAGTGCGGGAATTCAAATATTCGATCTTTTGTCGATCTTTTGGTTGGAATTTTTAACAGGCAAAAGATCACATCTCTGATCTTTTCCTCGATTTTTAACATCGCATAAGACAAAGAAAATATGCATAAATAATACATCTTATTCAATCCAGAGCCAGAAAGCAACCACTTTATGATTGCTGTGGGAGATGTGTTAATACTATCCTCACTTGTGTGTAAAAAATCGGAACGATTCGTGCAACTTCTCATTTGCACGCAAGAGAGGGGAGTAGTGAAACTCCCCTTCGACCTATTATTGCTTTCTGGGTAATAGCGAAAAAGGATAAATTGAACAGGGGAAGATCTTGCTGCGAATATTATTGTTAGCAAGAAACTGAGATACACATCAGAGCCGAGCATTTTTGTTTTTCTTCTTTTTTTCTCTATTTTTATACTTTTTACATCTTTTTTCTTCAAATATTTATTTTTCTCCCTATCTCAACATCTTTTTTTTAATTTTTGTCTCATTTTTGTTGATAACAGAATCGAAAGGGGAGAATTTGGATGTGCCCTTTTTAGCAGCGTGGAAAGATTCCAGCTGAAATGGTCATGGCAAAGAGATACGACGTTCTGAGCAAAATTTCAACATTGAATTCGTGTGTAAGACCGTCGCCCTTTTACAATACTGTGTTTAATAATTTTGGCGGAAAATGTTTGTTTCGAGTATCTAACGAAACCGTAGTCTTGCTTATAAGCATATCGCTTATAAATATACATAAATGCATCGAGAACTTTCAAGACCGAGTTCATCATCATTAGATAATGTTTTAGATTAATTAACACAGTAGACAAGGTACCTTCTCCGGTCTCTCTGCAAATTTTTGTTGTTCATGACTAATTAAGCATATTGTCTGATACGAGACGCTAATCGAATCACCGTCTCGAGTCGGAAACGTTTCACTTTCGGAACCCTGTTGTTTTCGCTGCAAATAATTGAGGAGAGCTACGCTACAACCAAACTCCGACCATTGCTCTCATTTTGATCCCCACCCCCGCTTCCTATTCGCCTTTTCTCTAACCAATGCACTCCTTTTCCACTACGAACTAGATCAATCAGCATTATCATTCTCATCATCCTTGCAATGAATGATGTGTCTAAAATTCGCATTGTCGGATTACGCATTGAATTCCACGCCTACAGAAAGAGGTGATTACGAACAGGAGAAACTACTTATTCATATCTCTCACCCTCAGAATATGATTAAGCGAGCGAAAATCTCGAGAATTCGCGTAGTGTATTTCCCCTGACCCCTTTCTGGAGATGCTACCGGGGCGTGGCATGGTGTGAACATCGCGTAGTGTACAATCGGCATGCGTGCTATCGGTCGTTGCTATTCTCGTCTTCTATTCAGTCGCCCGATGGGGTCGAGTTGTCTGAGAGCGGTTGATGATAACGACAATGGCGAGTCCAAAGGGCGTTACTATACTAAAGGGAGGCTCCAAGAGACGATGGCATTAGCATAATGGACAGCGTCTCAAGGAATGCTTGTCTAGACTGGAAAAGAGACTTTCAGATCTCTTCACATGATTCCAAACCTACAGACCAGGGATAGAGCGAGAGAGTATGCTGCAAAACTGTGTCAGAGCACGAATCCTACGTGACATTTCCAATCCCTGGCCAAAAGTGCGAAATCCTCTCTCTCTCTCTCTCTCTCTCTCTCTCTCTCTCTTTTCTCTCTCTCTCTCTCTCTCTCTCTATCCTCCTCCCCTCTGTTGTTTCAATTCAGACACCACAGATCATATCAGACTACACTGTCTGCACTCTCACCATCCATTCTTCCCATCTTATCACTTCATAACAGCTGATATCACCGGAAATCGGCACAGAAAGCACGTAGGCGCTGATGGAAGATCGGTCGCTTTTTGTAATCATACATTTGTTATGCGGTGTTAGTTTTCCGGAAAAGCTCTTGGAAAAACTAAAAGGAGTGTTAGTTTTTACTTCTCCATTTCTCACGGCGGGCTCGGTAAAGCTAAATATTTGAATTCCCGCAATTATTGATTTTCGGCCATAACTCGGCTCCCAGTGCAGCTAGGCTTGCCAAAGTTGGAGAATGAAGTCTAAATGCGAAAAGTAACCCTAAAAAATTTTCTAATCGCTAGCTTCAATAAGAGCCGAGATACGGAAAATGCGGGAATTCAAATCTAACTACTTTTCCGGAAAAGCTAGCGGAAAAACTAACACTCTCGATCGTTTTTCCAAGAGCTTTTCCGTAAAACTAACGCCACATCACCGGTCATACCTACGGAATGGAAACCTTAGTAATTCTTTGGCTATAACGAACTATTTAGACGCTGTGAAATAAGAAAATTGAATTTTTTAATGTAAAGACAAAAACGAACATCATAAACCGAATTTACCTCGATTTGCAAGGCTAACAGTCAGGTTCGGCTGCGCTCAAATGTAGAGAGGAGCACGTGATCAGCAAATGAGATCAGCAAACATGATTCTAGCGCCAACGAAACCTCCAGAATGGGCAAGCGGCGAGAGAGTGTGTAAAATTGAGAGAATTGTCTCGCTTTTGCTCATGCGCGACCCCTTTATGGCGCTGCGTGATCATGCGAAATCCCTAGAATATGCGACGAAAAATAAAATCATAGATCTGGTGTGATTTTATGTGCCGATGCTACAGCACTGCAATCTCAGAAATATGTTGTCTGATCGGGTGGGGGAGAATAAAGTACTTCAATAAAGTACTTCAAAATTTCCACTAAAATGTGCCTCAAAATTCGGAGCAATCCAAATAGGTGGGTTTTCTCGCACAACTCTCCGGAAAGGGAACGGGGCGAGAGAGTACGTGAAAGTGAGAGTGTTCAAGTCAGTTTGCCTCTTCGACCCCTTTCTGGAGGTCAGACTGGATGTGCTCTTTACGCCGAATTGTCTAGCAGGACGGGCGAAGAAAGCGTGGTGCTGCCCATTCTCTATGTGATTTTCTCTTCCCGTCCGCTTATTTCGTCCCAAAAACTCCGCATTTTCACGTGTCTCTTTCAAGTTGTGCTTCACAAGACAGTTGTGCAATAGAAGTGAAAGACATTACGGCTAGGAATCGTAGACGAAAGTGCGTGAACTTCCAAATTGACAAACGAATCCGGAAGTTAAACCAAGATCGCCTAGTTTCACTGAACTCACAATATAGTTTGCCATGAAATAAACCAAGAAGAACCGCTTTCGGAGGAAACTAGATAAAATATCATACGATTTCAAAAAAGAGGTGGAGAAAACATTTCAGTCTGGTTTTCCTTGCTCCATTCTCCTAGTCAGGGGTGAGAGAGCGTCTCTCACTTTTGCGCGCTCTCTCGTTCCTATCCTGGATGTTTTTGGGCATCTCAAATTCGTAACATCGCCAAGAGTTTTTCGAGATTTCTAAAGGCCCAAGTTTTGTTGCTGTTTAGGTTTGTTTCGCCAGAAGACCATGCAATTATGAACAACTTGTTTATCTCTATGAGAGTGGGTAAATAAGGCAGAGAACATCTGTACAAACGCTGTTGACAAACTACCGGGATTGAGTAGAGCAAGAGTGGTGAAAACAATTATAAACATACAAAAGTATCTCAATTTTCGAGTAGGTTGTACTCCGTTATTCTCGTCATTGTTGAATATACTTGATTCTTCTATGTATGGCCAAATGAGGGACGAGAGGGAGAGAACATCAACTGTTTATTGAGACGTTTCGGGCAGACAGCCCATCTTCAGTCGGTTTACCACATGAAATAAGACAACATTAACCGGGTGGCAGACAATAGAAAACGAATATTTGTCTGCCACCCGGTTAATGTTGTCTTATTTCATGTGGTAAACCGACTGAAGATGGGCTGTCTGCCCGAAACGTCTCAATAAACAGTTGATGTTCTCTCCCTCTCGTCCCTCATTTGGCCATACATAGAAGAATCAAGTATACTCAATTTTCGATTGTCTATCGAGATCATCTTAAGAAGCAAAAATTCATTCAATCTTTGGTGAAAATACAATTCGGAATGTAATTGTTATATACAGGAATCCTTTGGTTAGTCATCGAGATCAATCAATAAACCAATAAAAATCAATTAACCGAGAATAGAAGGGCACGACTATCAAGCGAGATCAGAGGGGGAATAGGGCACTAAAATCTGTATTACAAATACCCTGGTGGATACGGTAGTTCAATGGGATCACTACGAGTACGGTATGTCAATCGGTGGCTACGGTAAGTCTCTCTGGCTCTTACTCCTCCATTTTCTTGAGAAGGGGCAAGGCGATGTTATGGTTGAGGTCGGCGGACGAGACGGTGGAGCTCTTGTGCGTGTCGACCGAGGTCTGGCGCGTGGGTGGCGCGGGCGCGGCCGCCAGCTTGGCGCCGGCGCGGTACCGCTCGAAGGCGCTCGACAGGCGGCCAATCGGCGCCTCGATCAGCAGGTAGAAGGGCAGAGCGACTGCGAAGGAGAGAGCAGCGACAGCTGGAATACGAACAGATTAGCATACATCTCATTCCTCTGACTTTATTTCTTTTTCTGGAGGCTTGGAATCCAAATCAATAGCGAAATTACGTTCGAAAATCGATAATACTTACCAGGAAGGACAACGAGAAGGGCGACGGCCGAATCGGCGTCCTGGAGATACTGTAGATGGTTGAAGACGTACACGACCGGCATGTGCAGCAGGTAGGCAGAGAAGGTGAGGCGGGCGAGCACCGACCACCCGAGGTGCACCGAGATACTGTAATATCGATTGGTTAATACCTTAACCCCTCTTTCCCCCCGGGACGCGCTACCGTAATCTACAGTAATCTGTACTCACGTCTCGTTCTGCTGAGTGAGGGCGGCGATCATGGCAACCAGAGCGATAGCGAACACCGAGCGGAAGGTAGCCGTATACGTCACATTGTACACGTTGGTAGACATCGTAGGCCACCAGTACTCAGGAAGAATGGCGTAGATGGTGGCGACGGCAAGCGTTGCTCCACCGACGAACATCATGGTGCCGGTTCTGCAAAGGGTACCGATAATTCAGGTTCAGGTTCGGGTACCGTACCTTCTGCTGATGCGGATCTGCTTCTTCTCCCAGAAGGTGGATGCCCATCCGAAGAGGAGTCCGATGAGGAAGGGACCGCACTTGGTGTACGGGCGGGCGTACATCTCCCACAGGCCCACGTAGATGTGACGGATCGAGTCGGGATTGACGCCCGGGTACGAGATGAACTGCAACCAGGAGAGGGTTAGGGACTACCACACATGGTGCCAGCGTACCAGATGGTACCCGGAAACGTACCGGAATGTCGACGTCACTCTTGTTGCAGATCTCGTAGCCTATGCAGTATGAAGCTCTCAGCACGGTCGAGACGGCAATAGTCAGCATCACGATAGCAACTGCGGCTCTTCTGTCCCTGTTGAGTGCCCACATGAAGAGAGGCGCAACCATGTGCAGCTGCATGTCCAGACCGATGTACCTGCAGAGAGAACAGGTAAGTATTACGGCACTACCAAGCTACCACGAAGGCACCAATGGAACCAAGCGACGTACCAGAGGTAGCCCAGGCACGTCGGCATCTCCTGCCAGTTGCCCACGAAGAAGATGTGGGAGAGGAGACCCTTGGCACCGCACGCAGAGATCATCGTCATCTCGAATCTGCAATTGATAATTGGTTAGAACCAGACTACCACGGTTTGGTAACAGGCTACCATAGTCGGTACCAGACTACCACAAGACCTCAGCTACCGTACCTGGGCAGGATCCATCTCATGATGGGGCCGGACGCGAGCAGGATGAAGATGAAGACAGAGGGCACGAGACGGGTCAGACGGCGGTAGACGTACTTGGAGTAGTGCGGCTGCAAGTGGGGGTTGGGTGAGATCGGTAACTCGGTGGGGTACTGTATTGGGTACGGGATATGGTACACACCCAGAAGTCCATGGTGGCGTCCCTCTGCCAGGTGCGAGCGGCGAGCAGACCAGAGAGGACGAGGAACACCTCCACCCCGAGGGCAGAGTTGCCGAGTAGAGCGCCGAACACGGGGTGCTCGTGGACAGCCTTCTGCAATTTGCCACATTTGTTTGCAAAAAATCAGTTATCGATAGCGGGCGGCGAGCAGGCTAACGTACCTTAAAAGCGAAGGAGGTCGGGAGGCGTTCCAGGATGTCGATGCGTCCTTCGGACCCGGTGTGGTTCATCATGACCCACAGGATGGCGACGACGCGAAGCACATCGAGCACGTTGAGGCGAGACTGCCGACCGACCATCATTTCCTGAATAAGGGCAGGTTACGGTAGTGATGCGTCATTTTAGCCACTTTTTTGCACTAAAAGAGCAAAGATCTCTCTCAGTATTGCGTGTGATTGCGAGAAGTGATCGGGATCATTAAATCTTTCAACTCTCTCCGTCTCTTTCCTCGTAAAAAGTCATCGTTCGCCCCTCTCTCTTCCCATTCGCCTATCAAAAGGCACGTAGCCCCCACTACTACTACCAGTTACCGCCGCGTTTCACCTTTTGCACACAACTACAGTACTCCAAAGATAGTGCAGGCGGCGGAAAATAGACTACAGTAATCCAAAAAGAGAAGGCACGGTACCTGGTAGGACTTGACGATCGATAGTTGCCCGAGGCGGCCCTTGCTGAAGGCGGTGCCGATGAGTACCAGGGCGATCCAGATGACCGGCAGGCCCACGAAGAGCGCCCATTCGATGCCCGAGTCCTTCTCGATCACGGGCAGATGGTTCCAGATGGTGCACTCGCCCGTCATCGGTACCTGAATCGATGGTTGGGTTATACGTGGTAGTCAGGTACGGTACATCGATTGGGGTCGGGTCGGGGTCGGATACGGTACCTTGTATGGGTCGGGCAGCTGGATTGGGTCGGCGCTGTCGAGGCTAGAGACGAGAACGGACGCGGCTGCGGTTGCTTGGTGCAGGGAGAGATTGGAGTTGAGAAGAGGCAGGGAGGAGTTGGCCAGTCGGGCCATGCTGAACAGCCAGCTCTTCTCACTTGAGACGATAACCATCGGGACACGACGATAGAGAGGGGACGAATGATTAGAGTGGAGGATGATAGGAGAAGAGGGGAGGGGCGTTGGGGGAAGAGAGAGAGAGAACGTGAGAGGAGAGTAAGTGATCACGAGAGGTCATCTCACACACACTACAAGATAGGACGAGATGGCCAGAGGGAGAGAGAGAGATAGACAAACTGGATGATCCGAGAGACAAAACCAGACAAGAGAGTCGAGACACCGACCTTGGATAAGATCTGTGTCTACGTGATAATCCCAAGGCAGCTACCGTAACTGTCTATGCACAAGGAAAAATGCGCACAAGGATACGGTAGAGGGAAAGCACCAATACGATAGCGCAATACAGTATTCAGAATTCTACAGTAATCCTAAAATGTAAAGTAAATGTCGGAGTGGAGCTGTGGATGGCTCGGCTTTAGCCACTCCGCGCCTTATATACCCTCCTCGGGGTGCTCTGAACACCGGCGGGGCTGCTTAAAGGGGGCGGAGTTTCCTCGCTTTCTTCGTCAGAGCCCCGCCCCCTCGCCGATGAATGGGGTGATCCGCACGTAGACGCGCGTGCCTACGTGCCAATTGCAAGGGCCAATCGGGGCTACGCGAGGATGACAAATGCGTTTGTGTGCATTTTCTGCACAGCCGCGCGTTCATTCTCACCTCTTGGATCAAAAGAGCAGTGAGCGTTCTCTGATCACACTGGGTAAGTGCATCGAAACACAGACTACATCATATACGACCTCCAGAAAGGGGCCAGATGCAAGAGACTCTCTCTCACTTTATCACACTCTGTCACTACTGACCCCGTTCTGGAGGTTTCACTGGACGCTGATATTATGTGTAGGAAAATGTGAGTAGAGCTTTTTAAAAAAAATGGCCTTGAAAACGGCAAAAGGTAGGTAAGCTTCATGGTATTTTTTTTTACGTATTTTTCGACGCATGGCTGTGGACAGCTCATCGATACACACATAGTATGTCTGCACTGCACTCTTGTTGAGCCGGTGAAACATCAATTCGCCCTGATAAGCTTGTTCTCTGATAGCCCCCTTGAATTAGAGATCCTTCCTTCCACGGAGCTGTTTGCTGACAATTGGTACCCGCTCTCTCGTAGAGACTTGCAACGTACGTGAGAATGTCTAGCTCTGGCTAGATACATCGCCATCACAAAGATTGAGAGCACCATTTAGAGACGGTTTAATGCGAAAAAAGAAAGGCTCATGCCACTGTTGACCATAACATTCGTACGTGTAGACATAAACCACTAGCCAAACGTATTTGCAAACTATTCCAACTAGGCGGATAAAAGTCCGGTCGCCAATTGCTCTTCCCCTTCCCTCGACAAATTCTAATGTCATTGATCGCATCTGTCTACTCGATGAGAGCAATCACGGGATTAAAGAAAGGAGGAAAAAAATGCGGAAAGAGCATTGACATAAAAATGAGGGAGACGTAGCATACTACGCCCAATGAGGGGAGAAACAGGCGCACTGGATCGCTCGATTGTCTGAATCATCCAGTGTCTGACATTTCTCCAGTCACGCTGATTCTCGTCATTTGTTCTATTCGCAAATGCCAACAAGAAGGCAGCGGGGATGTTGACGACGTTGCAGCAGAGTATCGCCCATTTCCGCACATTCTCGTTCACATTATTCCAAAGCTACAGAAAGTGGTCAGAGAGTGCGCTAAAGTGAGAGAATACCTCTCGATTTTGCATGCTCTCTCATTCCAAAGCCCTTTCTGAAGGGCTGGATTGCCTGTGAAATGATGTGCGTCACCTTTCTGTAGGGTTGATCGAGCTGTGAAAGTACATTGATCACTGAACTGAGTATTTGTTCAGCCGCTCATCATTGGAAGAGTGTGTCACACACTTTCTGTTCCCTTTCTCTTGCCGGCGGTCGATCAAACACACGCGCTCGTTATGATTGATAGCACGCAGAGAGGAAGGAAAAGGAGAGAGAAAAGAAGAGCTGGACCACTGGGTGTACGTGACTTTTGGACGGGCTGACTTCAACTCGCGTTCACATTGCCGAAGTGAAAGTGCACAGACTAGAGAATTCTAGTCGGCCAATTGAGGGAGAGAGTTCTCCCCACTTTTCTTTCTCTCTGTTCACGTGTGCGAGAACTTCTTCCATTCCACACCCACAATGTTTGTCATCCTTTAAGAACCCCAAAACTTATCGTGTTAGTATATCGATAACGACAGCGCAGAATCGAATTCACATCATACCACAGACTGATATCAAACCTCCAGAAAGCGGTATGGACACGTAGACTATCTCATGGTCGCACAGTCCCTCGTCCCTGACCCCTTTCGGAGGTTCAGAATAGTATCAGACGATTCCAAACGTATAGACAGGGATCAGGGAGAGAGAGCGAGGAAAAGTGAGAGCCCTTCTCGATTTTGCATGATCTCTCACTCCATAGCCCTTTCTGTAGGGTTGACCGACGTATGGAATGTTGTGATGCGAATCTGTTGTCATCAGTCGAGCTGATTGATTGCTGTTGTTGCAAACACAAGTTGCAATTGTGCGGAGGCGAACAGCGTGTTTGTGCAATCAACTCATTTGTTGCTCCGTCGCTTTTCTAGTTTCTGTCAGCCTACGTGAGAATTCGCCAGACTCGCCGAGTAGTCATCTCCCTCTCTCCACACTGATAACTTTGCATCATCCCATGACTAAATGCGCATGTCGATCTCGAAATCACTTGACGAAAGATAAAACAGAGCAACGAGTTTGGATATGACTATTGAAGGATGGATTCGATATGGCGAAAGCATCTCCGAAGCTGAATCCCATGCCAATGATATCATGTCCTGCTCTAATTGTATCTCTGTGTATTTAGAAACTAAGAAAGAAGCCGTTGTGGTATTGGTTCGGGTTATTTTTTGCTCGCAATCAGGATTGCCCCTATCAGTGATGTCGATTACGTTGTTCGTCAGAGACCCCGCACAATGATCGAGTGCAAATTGTTGTGTATGAATGAGTGAACTCTGACGACGCACTCACACTGATCATTTTACAACGTCGCCTTCTCATTGGGTTTCTATTGCACTTTTTGACTGTGTTCACTGGCTTCTAGTATAGTTTGGCCCTGTTTATTGAGAATGAGATGCACGATGTTTGTTGAGTTCACGGGCAGTACAATGCCGCCGGGGATTTACATATTTAATCTGTGGTTCAATCTAGTGATTTTAGATGTTCTGGATAGCTCATATTTTGGATACAGACTCGGACAGCCTTCGTGCCACAATGACAGCTCGTGTTGTTGTTAGCCCACGATAGTCAGCTTATCGCATAAATTCGTTTTATTACGTGTGTCGCTTCGATGATCGTCGATCGTCATTTGTGACTGCGGTGCTTATGATTCCCATGATTATATCTTATCAATCAGTACGATGTATGTTTCACTCTCTTCACCACATTGTCATTGTGCGCTTATAGGCGAATCAATTGTAGTACGAAAATACAAATTTCGCGTAGAGGCGATCAGAAAACCATCCTATCCATCCGAAGAAAATAAAAATTCAAATAAATATGGAGGAAATTTACTCTTTCTAAACTCGCTAGTGGTTACGTGTATGCAAAACACCAAAATTTAGACAAAAAAAATTAGAAAATACAGTGTATAACAAGTGTTTCCTCCGGGCCACCCACGTTGCAAATAAATAGTTTATTTTACCATAACGCCCAGGCGTCTCGGGAAACCATTAATCTTATCACTCGGTTAGTGTAACGCTTATCTGACAGGAAAGAGGGGAAATCAACAAGACAGACACAACACAGAGAAACATGAACAACATAACAAATCTATTAACAAAGAAATATGTAACAAGACTTATTCACACGAACGGACACTATTAAAACATCTCAAAAAATTTTCCACGCACATATTCTTCCTCAATATTCAGCAAAATACGTACCCAGGCCAATCTATAAAAAGCAACCAACTTATAAAATCATCTCTAATAAATTCCAACACGAAATGCGTAGGTCACTCTAAAGAAGAAAAATATTCGCTTTTTGAGACTGTCATGCACTCTGCACGTTCTTTTCCCACCTCGCTCGCATATTTGACGGGGCGCGCATTTCGCATTCGTTTTGGCGTCAAAAAGCGTAGCTTGTGTGCGACAGATCGCTCGTCCGCTGACACATTGCGGACTCTTGGACCCCCAGCCTATCCACAGCCTCCGAAAGGCTAACGGCGAGATCAAGTTAGAGAAAGAGGGAATCATTGATAGAGTGCGCGCAAAGAGAGAGTCAGACAACGAGAGGCATTCTTGGCATGGTGCCAACTCGATGCTGTGCTATCACGTCGCTGCGACGACAGTATCCACCCCCCGCTTCCTCCTCTTATCTCTACCAATGTGTCACGTAATATGGTGGGAGCAATGGCTCCTCCGCTCTTCCAGACAGGTCATATCACAGTGAGATGAGCATAGATAACAACCAAAGCCCCATTCAAAAACGTGCCAACGAAAGAGAAAAATTGCAAAAGATCACTAAAACACGTTTGACGTGTCACTCTAAAATGATACAGTAGCTTGCACAAGAAAAGTGGCTTGTTATGAACGAGTAAGTGATACCTATGATCAATTCAACATGTAGGTCATACCCAAAACGTGGTATCTCTGGCTAGAATTCTAATGGGATCTGAGTCTCTTTACAGCCTGTGTCAACTCTCCCGTATTGTCTGCTCGACCGTCCCTCTGCGTCGTCGTTTCGCCCTTTGCCACCTTCTCCGCCGAGTCTGCAGAGATCAAAGATCAAATATCCATCCTGATTAGGGTTTCGGGTTTTAGGCCAACCTGAAACCTCAAGAAAATAATTTAATATTTATATCAAACCACCAAGAGGCGCGGTCTATAGAATGAAATGGGTTTTAATGAGATCTGATTGATAGGTTTTAGATGCCCTGTTGAATTGGCGAATTCGCCTGAAACCAGAAACCCTAATCCTGAGAGATCAAAGATCATAAACGGACGCACATCTGAGCAGTCTCTCAAACAGCTGGAAATTGGTCGAACGCTTGAGTGGCGAGGTCTGCTGCTGAAGATAAAAAGTTATCCTGAATCTATTATGCCTACCATTTCAAACTGAAAGGGATTAGGACCGAAAAAGTGTGCAAAAGTAAGAGGGACTCTCTCACCTACTATCTCATCCCCGTCCCCTTGGTGGGTATTCCGACCATAAAATTACTGTAGCTACCGTACCTGGCTCTGCTGCGTCTCCTTCTCTTTCTCCACTTGCATCGTTACCTCCTTGGAGAAGCTGACCGAGAGATTGCTGCAACATGTTTTGATATTTTGTTGGTATTATTTTACAAAAATATATATTTCCAACCAAAAAAAACCGTGCAATGTATGTAGTGATAGTCATCGTTTACAATACATCTGTTTTATGATCCTTGACAGTAATTAGTGCAGGTCGACCTGTCCATAATATGTTATCTGACCTACACCATCTACTTCCACCCTCGCATCCAAAAACAGATCGCATCCCTTCACCCCCGATAACATGATCTTCTTGTGTGTTGACTACTCTACAAAAATCGCGCTCGCCCCTCTCCCTACCCGGAGTTCGACGCTATTTTCCGTTTTTTGACCTTTAGTTGCCCACTGTTCTCACTCCGGTCTTGTGTAGTATGATTGAGATGTATTCCAAGCGTAGATCAGTTATATTCCCCTACACATTAAACTGGTCTCTGTTCGTGGACGCTCGCATGTTTTTGTCCGGACGTATTTTTTTCTCTGAAGTTAGGAAAGTTTTCGTGACATGTTTTCCAAAGGCTGATTATCAGACACTATCTGACGGGAGTGAAATGGACTCTGCGCATGAAGTTTACCATTAGGGCAACTTTTCATCATATGCTTATTAGTAAGAATCTCAATTCTTTTAGAAAGTGTCTGTTATGCCACCAATTTGTTCGACGTAAGCATGTACGTCGCGTGAAGCGCGCGCGTACGTAACGACAAACTACGCGTAGACATCCTTCGTTTATAAGATAACGAAAACTAATCTCTCTATACGAATCCAACATCTCTTTATTTCTGATGACGCTCATTCTTATAAGAGAAAACGAGAAACAATACGGTCACGTAGCCTTGCACATATCGAGGCTGCAGCCTTCCATTTCTTCAACGCAAATTGATATACAAGCAATTGTGTATGTAACTGTATGTTTATGGTATTGCTGCAGCTCCCTACCACTCTACGCTACTTCCTTTTCGAATATCCCGACACATCGTTCCACAACCCAGGCTAATCTCCAAAAGGGGGCCAGTGCAAAAGAGTGCGTAAAATTAAGAGAGTTTCAGTCACTTTCACAAACTGTCCGTCTCCTATGTGGACGTAGGGAAGCATGTTCCGAGAATACGGTATCCTTATTACGGATCACTCAGCCGTATTTCCACTTACCATACCCACGTCAAAATGGACCGACACATCGGCCGACGTCAACTTTCTGCGTAACGTTTCACCTCATTTCCGGCCGTTAGCTTTCGTACATACATGGGCAGCAGGGGGCAGGGGCACTGTGTGAATGTGGGCTGGGATTTTTCGGGGCTCAGTGCAAAAGAAAAATAGTGAAAAAGTAGAGCTCATTTCATTGATTTTTTTAAAAAAATACAGCTCGGGAGCTGTGTGTAAACGAAGAAGGCGATCGGGGACTAGCTGCAAAATGCCTCGGATAAGTGCTGCCCACGTGTGCTTTCGTAGCTTCGCTCATTTCGACTGACCAACACGTGTGTCCGGTGCGTGGTGCGAATGTCACATTGTCACACTCGGCTGACTACAACAGCGTCTGCAGCGTTGCGACACCTCGTCCGCTCTTCGGCCCAATTGAATATGTGCACCTTGCACCCATACTTGCCAGAAATCTTTTGAACATTCGCCAAACGGCTGGAGCGAAACTCAGAGTGCAATATTAGCACAGATAGCTAGAGCGCCATTATGCGATAGTTGATTCCACCGCGTATTAATCCTTGAGATTTTATCCCCGCCGTGTTTACAAAATGAAAAGGGTGCGGATTTAGCTTCCGCTTTTCTACTTCCTCGTTTTCACAGGGAGTTGTTGTTGTTTTGCAAGTGAATAAAGACATAAGTTCCGGAACGGATATGCCTCATGCAATTCACATGATAACGAACGTGTAATAATGTTCGGTACTGAATTCATCATCAGTGGCGAACATTATGTGACAGAGCAGGTGGGTATTTTTTTCCAATTCTACCGAAGGGAGTGAATGGCGTACGCCAGTTCAGGATGGTATTATAACTACTATTTACAGAGTGTGTGCCTAGTTTGTATGTGCGTGTCACGTAAACGGCACGTTTACGTATATAAGAAAATGAAATATGTTCTTCGCTTGATCTCGAGAACTATGCCCAGTAATCGTCAATTCCGGGTTCTCAAAGAACAACCGTAATTTGTTTACGCGAGAGTAAGCGAGCTCAAAAGTTCGCATAATGGATGGGAGCATAGTTAGTCAAATGAGATGTCCCGTTTCACGACCAACGACCTATAGTGACTACTAGCTAAGGGAGAGAACAAAGGAAGAGAGAGAGAGAGAGAGAGAACGTCGTATAATTTACGGCTGATTCCTGGTTGCTACGATGGCACGTTCATCGGGCACACGAGGAAAACACGCGCTAATAATACGCGGGATTACACAATGACTCATCGAGGGATCAGGGCTTATCTACGCAAAAAGCCTGATACATCTCCCCCCGCTCTGAGCGAGCTGCTTAGGGAAAAACAATGGTCATCACTGTAAATTGTTGTGTGCGTCTGCACGTTGGCATCACTCCGCCGCCCGATTAAGCCTGCACAAAGGTGCTAGTGCACAGAGAGAAAACATACTAGGAATACGACATCAAGTTGGCACGCCTACTAATATATAAGTAGGGCCTACTAATCACCTACTTATATATTAGTAGGCCCTACTTATATATTAGTAGGCGTGCCAACTTGATGTCGTATTCCTAGTATGTTTTCTCTCTGTGTGCTAGGAACGAAGGTACAAAACGTACAAAAGCGATGGGGCCCTTGAAGACGGATTGGGATCATTTTATCAAGTTGCAATGCAAGAACATGCAAAGATTACGTGCATTTTGCAGGATTATCTATCTCATTCCATAATCGCATAACTCGTGGAATAATGAATCCCACTTTGAGAATGCATTAGTCGTAAAGGTGGAGGCCATTGCTCTCACATGATAGTCTGCACAAATTTCCGAGGTGAGGCAGACAACTACTTTGAAAAAAAATTGGAATCCGAGATCCGTAAAATGCAACTTTTGGAATTTAAATGGCTACGTACTATTTTCAAACGCTGTTGTCTATGCCTGAGGCAGAGCGTCCGCCACTACCAAATGTCTAAAACGGAGCAGGCTATCTGTGTTTTTTTCACTTTCTTTATCATTTTGTTCTTAAAAAATCATTGCAAAGTGGTTAAATTGAGCGAACTTCAAAACCGAGCGACGCTGGTTCGAATCCGCGCGGTCTTTTGTCTTTTGATTCCTCTTCTTCTTTTGTTTCTTCTTGATCTAATCGTTAAATCGTTTCCCGTTTTTTCGTAGCACAGTATTGATCCTGCCAGTGATGCTAATAGTCCATAAATTCGGCGACCCCCTGCCGAATTTCGGGACTCATGGGCATCACTGGCAAAATGTATTTCGACTTATGTAAAAGTGGTCCGTTAGGCCAAGCATTAAAGTGATTTGACGAACTTTTTGAAATAGAGAAAAGAAAAAAAATATGATCTTACAGTCGCGGGGAATACAGGATTGTTTTTTGCACAATTGCGCTCAATCTTGTTAGAACGTTTTAACGTGTTTTCACGAAATGCTCGATCTTCTGCCCAACGAGGAGAAACGTGTTCGCGAAGTGAGAGGCACGGAGCCAGAAGCCTCTCACAATGGAAATAGTTTGTGGAATTTTCCAACTTTTGCCTAACCTGCACGTGACAGCGGCGATCGATCTGCCCCTGGGCCGAATTTGGACCCAAAAGAAGGCCACCAAACTCTAGTACCTGCCTACGGCACTCGCCTGGACCAAAAAATGTGCATGCGAACCTTGCATCTCGCTAGTTTCCATCTGGATATATATTTGTACGTTCCCCCTCTAGAAAATGTGATTATTCACAGCATCAGTAACCATCACGATAGAACATCAGTAACCACCCCAGTTAGCTCTCTCTCGTCCGTAAACATGACTGTATGTGTGCTTGTATGTGCTTGTTATCGCCATGTGCGAATGAAAAGAGAAATAACACGTACACAGTTGTAACAACGTCACAAGCAAAAAAGCTGCTGTGCAGATAAGAACTTTTTTGCAATGCAAAAAGGGGGTTGAGATAAGTAAGAATCGTATCAGGTCGGGTTATTTCCTGCAGCAAAAGTATAAATGATGCAGTCACTTGAAAGTTACGCTAACCGGAATTTTTCTGCTTCTGAATTCTCCCAACAATTGTTGGATTTTTCAGCCGGCTTCATAAAGCGACGTTTCAAAACGCGCCACCGGCGTAAAAAATAGCCAATGGTACGCTTTGGTACTTCCGTCTACGAACCCAATACACAAATGATCGATTTTTTGGGAAGCGGTCCGCTCAGATAATTTAAAAGAAGAGTGTTTAGGCCTGAATCTCCCTCACCTCCTATCTCCCGTTCTGTCCGTTCTCCGCAGACTCCCCTTCAGAATGCTCGCTGTTGTCGTGTTCAGTACATCTAATGTCTTGCCAGAGCCATCCTACAATTCAATCAAAGTTGTTTGAAAATATATTTGTATCGCAACAAATTAAATTGTACGAAACATAAAACCAGTAGATTGGAACTGAAAATGGCTGCACATGACTCCATACATAGAGAAAGGGGTCAGGGCGAGAGAGAGAGAGAGAGAGTGCAAACGTTAGAGAATACCTCTTGATTTCAGATGCACTCTCACTACAAATCCCTGTCTGTAAGGTTGACTGGCCTGTGGAATGATGTGGCTAGGGAGTGTGGGTCAGCTAGTTACTACAGCGCGAAATGCGATCTCTCTTAATTTCTCATAATATCTTCACCGGTAAATATCTTCACCATAATATCTTCACCGCCAAGGAAGCCAAGCATGATCCATTCCCTTGACCCAGTTGCCTCGAATTCGAAGATCCCGACCACCTCTGTCCCCGAATGATACCTCCTGCAGGCCCTTGCCTTGATGTCAGGATAAATATGTAATGTAATGTAATCTTCACCGGTCATGGAAAAGAGGAGGCGTGAAAAGAAGAAATAAAGTTTCACATTTCGCACTTTGTGAGCCTCCTGACTTACTACACACAGTAAACTACAGTAATCTGTAGGGACAACGTTCAAATGTGCACAATACAGTAATACGTGAGGAATGCGTCCCACATATCCTCAAACTACACTCCCCGTCTGGCCTTGATTGCTCTCAATTAGAGTTCGTCTATCCAGGTGCGAGAGATAGTGTGTACAATGAAGAGATTCTGCGATACTTACTACGTGAGGAATTGTTCCAGAAACATCAAAATACACTACGCGTCCGCTCACTTTGTCCCCTAAATTCGTCTACCCCGGTGAGAGATAGTGTTTTGAATAAGGAGATTCCCCACCTCTGCAGACGTAGTATCGTGCGGCCGGACTGCATGAGAAGTGTCCAGTGTCTGAGAAGGGAAAAAGATGTGCAGGGTGTAGGGGTCAACTAGATATCAAAAAAAATCTTCCCCATAGCACGTACTGTTTTTCGTGGGATTACAAAAACACAACAACCTCTCTCTCAGTCTTCATTCTTCATTCTGTGCCTCGTGACGGGCGGTCGACAGTCTCCCCGCTCCTCTCCCACCTCCGTTTGGAGAATCCTTGCCAGTCAGCTTGGGCAACCCGGCAAGTATTTCGCCCACCCGGTACCACTTCGAGCAGAGAATTCGGATCGACTACATATAATTCAAGTCGTCAACTTTCAAGAAAGGCCCCAGTCGACAAGACTACGACGTGAGTTCCCACTTTGGTTGATACACGCTAGTCAGGACGTCACTGGAAGCTGGAAGATCTACTTCTACGCTCAATGTCTATCGTCCAAGATCGGCACTACAATTGACCAAGGAAGCCAAGCATGATCCATTCCCTTGACCCAGTTGCCTCGAATTCGAAGATCCCGACCACCTCTGTCCCCGAATGATACCTCCTGCAGGCCCTTGCCTTGATGTCAGGATAAATATGTATGTATGTAAAAAAAAAACAAATAGGGGAAGAATGAGGGATCAAAGAAAGATCAAGTGGTTACCATATCCTCAAGCGGTTGCTCCTCTTCTTCGTCAGAGTGCTCCAACTCCCAGGGAAACGTGACGTCATCGTTGTTGTTACTGCTGTTAAAGTTTTAAAAAGAATAGGTAAATGTTCAAGGTCTACATGCAAAACGGGCTCATCCACCCCTATGCAAGCACACATCTGGTGCAGCACGATAGAATACCGTACCTTCTCCCCTACAGTATCTACTATTCCACCGTATTTTCCCCACCGTACCTCCTCTCCTTCTCTCCACTCTCTTCCTCCTCATCCTCATGCTCCCATGGGAAAGTGTACACTCTCTGGGAGGGCTCATCTCCGATCTTCTCATCCTCCTTCGCTTTTTCGACGTTCTCAGAGAAAATTTCAGTCCGCAATTCGGCTGATTCCTCCTCCTCCACTGTTTTCAGGGCAGAATCGCGCTGGAATCGAGCAAATGAAGTGCATCTCTGGACTCGAGAGTTTCAGACCTAAACATATGAGGAGTATATCTCACCCCGTCCTCTATCCCTTCTTCTCGTTCTTCCACCTTTTCAACATGCATCGTTTCATTGCCATTTCTCTGTTGCATCTAAATGAGAATGTGATAATAAGTGTCACCTTTCTAATGAAATAGGATGTTCATTTTTCTTTCTTATAAGTAAAATCTCTCAATTTCTGAACCTCATTCATTTCCTCTCCTTCCTCTTCCTCTCTCTCCTTCTCTTCCAACACTTCTCCCCTCTGTACAGCCAGCTCCCTCTTTGTGAACAAACGGTGTCGAAGCTGTAAAAGTAGATCTAAAAATCCAAAATCTGCCGGAAACGCAGTGCGAAATGGCACTTCCGGTTCAACTTCCTTGATTCACACAGACACGCTCTTTGGCCAATTTATCGCGCATAAAAACGCGCGCTAATATGAATAAATGGTAATACGTATTAGTTCACCGCCTTCGCATCTAGCTTGATTTCTTTATGAATAATCGCTCAATTACTCAGGATTATCCTGATTGGCGCATGATTGCCTACCCGGAAATGCTGTGGGCGAATAGGGGATACTGTAGCGCCGACACACTGCGGCATAATTGCGACTGCATAAACAGCACGTAGACATCCGTCGTCGCCGCTGTTGTTGCTCACGTTAAACAAACTACTGTAGAAACCGTGAGTCATGATTAACACGTCGAGCGCAAACATCTCTCAGTAAAAACACGCGCACGTTTCCTCTCGCAATTCCCTTATGAAAGGGACCGATGATTAGTTACGTATCTATTTATGAGCAGCTATACGGTACCGCAATTATGATTATTTTAATATCAGGCATTGCACAATCGTCAATCGAATTTCAGGACAAAAATGAAAAATAATGGAGGAAAACAATTTAAAAAAAGATTAATTTAAAATAAATAAAAGACTAAATTCCAACCATCTCCACCAGTTCATCCACTCGCTCCTTTTCATCTTCCCTTTTTTCTCCATCTCCTTCTTGTTCTTGCTCTTCATTGAGATTCCATCCTTCCATCCACTCAGTAGCCGAATCCATTTGATGCGCAAGAAAGATATTCCTGCAAATTACTATAGTTTAAAAAAATAGTTATACCGTGCGCACAGGGAAATAAGTCTGCAAATGCAGAAGTCTAGGCTGCCCAGCAAAAGCTTTAAAAGTTTAAAGGTACCGCAGCCCTGCCCCTAATCGACGACTTTTAAAGTCGTCGCTTGCTAGCATAGACTTCGGGATTCGTACACTAATTACTCAGTGAGTAAAGTAAGATAAAGTAACCCCAGAAACAAACGAGGCTGTCATATCCATTGCAGAATAAGGCAGTTCAATCCGGAGAGCCCTCTTCTTACCACAATTAGAGCATGCGATAAATTTCTTATATGTAATTTTCGTTTTCAAATTTAGCAAAATTCGCAATGTCAGAAACGCAAATTGTCAGGTGAGTAAACGCTGGAAAACTTCAGACCATGCTAATAATATTATTGCAATATTCATGCTGAATACAGTAATCATCCGTACCGCAATCAGACTCAATACATGCATATGCACATAGGGACTGCGATCTCTGGCCTACAGCGATAAGAGACGTGATAAATACGAATCACCATATGTGGCATTAGCCTTTGCAGTCAACCATTTTTTTTCGCGTAAACAATTATTTGCTGCTAAGTTGTAATTCAAAAGAATCAGCAGTTTGCGATTTTGCACACACCACTTGGCTTTGTCACGTTCCCACTCTAGTTTATGGTCCACACACCGTTGCAAGCCTCCAGAAAACGATTTGCTTGTGAGATTGAGCCCTCTCGCTTTCGCACACTTTCTCACCTGGGACCACTTTCTGGAGATGATCATAGCTCTAAAAGTGGATTGAATTCGACCTGGCAGGTTCGGGTATAAGGCGATTACCTAGAGCCGAGATACCCACACTGTTTTGTAGCTACCATTGCCCCAATCAATTAAAAACCTGAGGCGAATTGTGGAAATCTGCGGCACTTGGAAATAAACCTGCCCGACTGCAAAAAATGCATTTCCTAGTGCAAATTTATTTCGCGAAAAAAAACGTGCCCTCCCGTGCAGCGACCCAGTAAGCGATATTTTTGTTAGAAAGAGGACCACCAGAGGAATCGAAAAAGCTAAAGACCGGCACGTTTTTCTTCCTGGGAAAAATCTAGTAAAAATAATTTAAATCCGTCGATTTGACTTTTTGACCTATGGAGATGATATTCTCGGTCCAATTTAGCACGCGACAAGCACGGTGATGCGCGCGCGAGCGATGCGCAATTGAGGACGATTTAAAATCGTCGAACAACAAAAGGTGCGTACAAAAGGCGCACGAATTGAGCATGAGAAAAAGTGCGAAACAAAAAGTCCGCGAAAAATTCCATCTAGCGCAAAATACAGGAATAATTTGAGCTCGCAAAGCGGAAGCGTTTAAAAGGTAGTAATTTGCTCACGTAAAAGTGCGTGACGCAGTCCCTAAACTTGGATAAACAACTATTAGAACCAATTTTTCTATTAGAGTTTTCCCCACGACCGTGGTGTGGATTATACATTCACACCACGACCGTGGTGTGGATTATTCATTCAAACCACCACCGTGGTGTGGATTATACATTCACACCACGACCGTGGTGTGGATTATTCATTCACACCACGACCGTGGTGTGGCTTCAATTTTTCTATTAGAGGTAAATATCCGCCTGTTCCGAAAGTGCTTGCACTCTACGTTCCTGGAAGGCGTAAAAATTGCGTAAGCAATCCCTTGACAGTGTGCCGAAATTTCTCGAATTAGGAGAGATAGATATGGTTAAAAGGAGAAGGTTGAGAATATAACCGTGACATAATATTGGAGTGGATCTGAGAGAATTCCCAGGCCATCTCACAGAAGAAGAAAAAACAGAAGAAGAAAAAAAGAAAAGAAATTACTGAATGTCTTCCTATTCTCAGAGCCATTCACTAAAATGGCCTTCAAATTCATACCGTCATAACCGGAAGAGGAAGTCCTCCGATTTCCTACTGTTACAAATATTGAGGGTGGAACATAAATAATGATGGCCAAGCATGAGTAATGATCAGACCCTCCTCATTCTACATAATCTCTTTTCGATCAGACAGCGCCAGAGAGCATGCAGATTTGAGAGGGTCAGACCATTACTCCCAAGCACTCACATATCCTCCTCTTCCTCAATTCTCAATCGCATATCGCACAGTCGCCCGCCGTCACGCAGATGCTCGTAGATCTGAAAACATACAATTTGAATGATGTATTGCCAAAAATTCTGATAAGGCGATTTTATGAATCAATCTCTGCCAGTGTTTATCGATTTTCCAACGAATTTGAAGTCTCGAAAAGAAATCTCCGGTGTAGTCTGGTTTATGTTCGTTCTCACATCATTCCACAGGCCGGTCAATCTTACAGACAGGGCGTTGGAGTGAGAGAGCGTGTGAAATCGAGAGGGACTCTCTCACTTTAGCACACTCTCTCGCTATAACCCTGGTCAGTAGGTTTGGAATCATGTGTTTTCCGTCCTCACCCTGATGGATCGATCGACGGCCCTCTGTGGAATACCTCCTTTGGAAGCAGTGAAGGCGGCGAACGATGAATTCACCACGCCCTCCACCATTTTGAACTGCAATGCAGAAATCAGACTACGGTACCCGACTACGGACTACGGTACTACAGCAACAAATCAATATTTCCGTAATTTGTCAAGCACAGCGCGATGACGCATACCTATTAAATCATCCAACATTTTTTAATTAAAAAAAAACAAAAAAAAATTTAAAAAAGGGAAAGTCCACAAACCTGGAAGAAGAGCTGCGCGCCCTGACGTAGCACCTCCATCGTCTGCAATTAAATGTTCCATCATTAAAAAAAGGTAAAGGTAAAGGTCCCGTCCCGAGCTGCGTTCGCTTGACAAACTAAATTACTGCTGTACCGGAAATTATTGTGGTGTATTGCATAAAAATCATCAAAACTGTCAACATAACTAGCCGGGATGTGTTGAGGTTAAATACACTACGCTCTATGCACAGTTCTGGGTGAAGGTTCGGTCCAGGGGGAAATCGGTAGCTGGCTCCAGGTTCGGTCCAGGGGGAACTCGGTAGCCTGCTCCAGGTACGGTCCAGGAGGAGCTAAGTAACCTACTTAAGATTCGGTCCAGGGGGACCTCGGTAGCCTTCTTCAGGTACGGTTCAGGGGGAACTCGGTAGCTTGCTTGAGATTCGGTCCAGGGAGGAGGACTCGGTAGCCGGCTCCAAGTACGGTCCAGGGGGAGTTTAGTATGTTGGGGAATGTTAATCTCTAGAAAGAGTACTGGCTTATTCCGTTGCAAGAGGCTCGTGAGGCTGAGAGCGATCGAAAAAAAGTTGCCACTACGCCACTTCGTGGCTCCGTGACAACTTTTTTTCGATCGCTCTCTGCCTCACGAGCCTTTCTCAACGGAAACGCAGGATACCGTGTGTTGATTTCCCTGGCGTGTTCGAACACGTCTCCGACATCGAAAACCACTTTTCCTGTAATCCTCCACGCTCTGCGAATCAATTGGAAACTTTTCGAAATTTTCGCTTTTTCATGTTAAAACTCGGAAAAACAGGAGAAAACATGTTTCACGTTACTCAAGAAAAATTCTGACACTTGCGAATTATGCGGCAAACGTTTTGCCCGCAGCGGGGTTCGAACTTGGGGGTCTCGGATTGAAAGTCAAGCGCGTAACCCACTTGGCTATGGATTTGGTCAATTAAATTTTGTAAAATTTGAGGTATTTTGGTCTGTTGTCGTATGCAAAAGGATCCGAGAAGACTTCAAAAATCAGCAAAGTATGCTCAAATGTGAATCTCGTTACTCAAAAATGGGTTTGGGTCACATTTGACACTTGAAAAAAATGCGGCAAAAGACTATGCACCGGCGGGGATCGAACCTGCGACCCTCGAATTTGAATTCGAGCTCGCTACCGACTTGGCCATGAAATTATCGTTTTTTCTAATATAAAAATCTATGTGTTTCGTGATGGGCTATCATATGCAAAAGGATATGAGAAGATTGCTCAACTTTGAAGAAAGTTATTCAGAAAAAATCCGTCACGCGGAAGGAAAAAAAACATACCAACAGACAGACATTTCAATTTCCTTGTAGTGGAGGAATGTTCTGTGCGAAAATAGAATACAAATGGGCGAAGGTCCACCAGGAATTCAATTTTGGCATTTTACCCATAACGCCGTGCGAAATCGGAAATGAGCACATTGTGGATTCAACCATTTGGAAATGAAAGAAGGCAGTACTAACGTGGTACGTGATCACGTCCTTCTCCGTCTCGAGTAGGTCAATGAGAGCGTGGAAATGAGTGGAGACGAGGAGATGAGGACACGCCGCCTTGCCCTAAACCATTTAATCTCATTATTTAAACTTCACATTTTTCTTGAATTAAATAATTAATCAATTCTTGAATCTCGCTAATTAACGGACATCTGTCAATTGTCAATCGATAAGTTCATGTCGTCTGTGCGATCTCTGTCAGAATAAATAATCAATGAATTCTTTTTTTTGAATTCGATTCCCTTGTTACAGTAATCCTCAGAGGAAATCTGACTTGGCCCTGATCACTAAGCGAATCGGAAACGGGAAGTCGAATAATTGGTTAAAATACACACATGACTTGGTATGAAATGTCGACTCACTTAAACACTCGTAATCATAGACACGATTTCCGCCGATTAGCTATTTAGACATAATTGCACCGCACCCGGCAAATGTGTTGATTTTAGTCCCGCAAATATTTTAAGGGGTTAGCCGAAATCGAGTATGAATATTTATAGTTATTTATTTTGCAAAAAAAAAACCTTGTTGGTGAGATGTTCGATCGAAGCCGTGAGTAGGGAGAGACCAACTTCCTGCAATAAATTAATTGAGTAAACATTTAAAGACACATACTACCTATTTTGGAGATTGGCCAAACAGTACGCTCTCCTTTTTTCGAGGTTTTGTCAGTTGAAGCCCGATTCTAATCAATTGAAGACGAACACCGTGGGTCCTATTACTTGTCATTTTCGGTATTCCAAAAAAGTTCTGCCGCCATAGAAACAACAAAGGGAAGTGTGCACCTACACTGAGCACGTGTCTGGATCTCTCCATTTCATATGCTCTCTCCCACCGCATGGCCGATGAGAGAGCGTGAAGAAGGGAGAGACGATTACTCCCCACACACTTTTATGTTCACAACATCCACTTGTGGAGAGTTTAACAATCTCCACTTTTAAAATAAGGACGCCTTTTACAATCGCAAAATATTTCCTCGAAAATCGGTTCTCACCCAATATGCCACCGGGTCATCCGACCCCTACTTTCTTCAGGTGCGATAAACAATACAATTTGTAGAGATGCTATCACTATCTTCCCGCTCTCTTCATTTCACGCACTCTCTCTCTCTCCTCGCCCTCTTCCCATCTTTATCCCTCTCTGCTCGACGAGAGAGTGTGTGAATCGTGGAGGTGCTTCGGCGTTCCCTAATATCCAGCTGACCCGGCGTTGCCTCACTAGGAGGCTTACGTCACTCTCTCATTCTCTCTCCAATCTCGCCCTGTTAGCTCCGCGCTTTTGGATAGATTTCAACTGCTTCACCTCTGTCAAACTTGCACCGAACTGATTTGTTCTCTTTTCTATGCCGTTTCCCTCACAATATTCCTCTCTTTGTGATGTTTATCACTTTCATTTATAAAGCTAATCACCGTGCAAAGCGAGTGTGAACTCCAACGCGCCAAACCCGCCGCGTCTCCAAATACTAATCGATAATCTACAGTACCCTACCATATGCTCTGACCTACCGTAATCATTACCATCTCTTGCCACGTGACCCTGAAACATGTTTTCCGCACTCGATTGTCTTCTCCCTTCGCCCCTCGTATATCGCTATCTTATCATCTTAACCACAGCCAAATACCCATGTGTGCGTATTCCCGCACCTGACCACGTTGCTCGCCCCGCGCATTGCTGGTGTTATCATTGAATTAGTCCGATAATTTATATAGTCCTTTCATGCGCAGGGCAAGTAAAAGTATTGAAAAATCTGTTATAGCTATGACAAGTTCGCTTCCGTTTAGCTCTACTGGTAGCTATTCTGCACACCAAACCATTTCGCGCCCTGATCCTTCGCCCATCTGAACCAACACTGCCTTTTCGCTCTTCTCCGTTCGACCCACTCCCTCCCATCTCCCCTAATCGCACCTCGAATAGGACCACTTGCGTGAGAACCACCAGAAATCAGAGCATTCTGGACAAAATGTCAAAATGAATTCCTGATGAGACCATGGCACATTTATATACTATTTTTCGCATTCTCTAATTGTCTGACCCAATTTGCATAGACTCGACGAAATTACGGCCCAAAGGCGAGCACATGATTCCAAACCTACAGACCAGGGTTAGAGCGAGAGAGTATGCAAAAGTGAGAGAGTCCCTCTCGATTTCGCACGCTCTCTCACTCCAAAGGCCTTTCAGTAAGATTGACCGGCCTGTGGAATGATGTGCGAGAATGCGCGAGCATGAGATGGTAATCTTCCCACTCTCCCGCGCTCTCTCACTCCAAACCCATTTGCTCAACATCTCCGATTCATTGTCAAACTCAGCTTTTTTTATCCGCGTATGATTCGAACCCTACAGAAAAGGGTTAGGGAGAGAACCTGGGCACAAGCGAGAGAATCTCTCTCCATTTAACTTGCTCTCTCACTCCACACTCCTTTCTGTGGGGTTGACCGGTATTTGGTGTGGAATCATGTACGTAGATACATTCTAAATATCATCCGCCTATTAAGATGTTCCCTCTCCTTCCCTACACTCACATCCACACGACAGAGCAGCTGCCGCTTTACAGGGACGGAGAACGGTAACTTTTCCTCCAATTCAATCCGGAAATTCGAATTTTAAAACTATCCAAATGACTCTAAAACGTTGTTTTGCAGTGAATCCAAGATTGATCTGACCATTCGTCGCAATTGGAATCGACATCGACTCGTGGTCAGTGTTTTATCCTAATCAGATTTCAAAATCCAATAAAGGAGGGGCGGTAGAATGTGCGAAAGTGCGTGCTCTATTTTAACCGGCGTGTGGAAACATGTGGCACCTGAATGCCCCACAATCGACGCATTACTCATTGCAAAATACAATTAATAATTGAATTGTCCTTCAGTTGCTCGATTTCCTCGTCTCTGATTGCTACTCGGGGGTCTACTACCGACTGAGACTCGACGAGAACACGTACATCAATCTGCCCGACGACGGACCATCCCCGCCCATCACACTCACTGACTTCTATCGACAACTGGTAAAATTTATCTACCGTACACTCACCGACTTTTATCGACAAGGGGTTATATAAAAAATACAACATCATACCATTACTAAATCAAAATTACTAAATCCGTTTGGATTCCGTTGTTTTCGCCCTCCCACTTTAGCTTGTGAACTTGCCTCTGGTAAACACAGGAACTAACATACGATTGTGCTAATAGTTCTGTTGAAATTCGATTATTTTCAGCAAAAGTTCGTCTCTTCTGGAGAGGAGACAGTGGCGGAGATCTCCCACGACGGACAGATCGTCATTCTCAAGGTATCATATTCTGTTTAGAAGATAGTATCTACCGTGATAAAGTAATCCGAAGACATTCTAATTTTTGTTTCACAAGGGATAACTATAGGTTATTGGCGTAATATCTTAGAAATTAGAAGTATTTGGTCGTTTGAACAATTTCCTCTCACGATAAAATCTATCACAGTTCTTCGAATCCGCTCCTCTTCTCTTTCTCGATCGACTCAACGACATCCAAATGATGGAGATAATTCACGAAGCAACCAGTGAAATCGATAAGGTTAGTACGGTATTCATGAAGAAATACGCTATCCACTGAATTCTATCGATAACTGGTATTATTTATCCACCGTATAGCAATTTAGACTGATGTAAAGTGAGACGACTAACAAACACGCTTTGCTTACAGCTGATTTCCTCCGTTCGGCCAGCTTGGTTCAATCAATAAATCGATCGATCTTTCCAGGCCACGAGCATTCTCCGTGAACAGTTCCGATCCCGATGGAGCAAACTGACTGCGCAGGTATATTGAAATTCTATTTCTTTTAATAAAAATAGTTTTGAGTCATCTCTACAAAAGATGGTTTTCCTCCTACCATTTTAAAGTATGTATGAAATATTTTTTGACTGAATTTGTATTTTCTCAGATTCTTCATTCCTCACCAAAAGCCGCACTTCTGAAGCCTGTGAGCAGTGAGGTATCAAACGTTTGAAATCGTAGCAAACTTCCCCATACTCCTTCCGCAACCTTTGCGGTCTTTTTTTTGTTTATTCTAGAACTAAAGTAGAAGAAAATTACTACCGCAATCTAATCGGAACGTTGTTACCGTAACCATATTTAGGCGACCTACCTCACGGCTCTCCGTTATGGTCTCAGCAAGAGTCCGGCTGCAGCTGCAGCTGCTGCACGCTCACATAAGAGACGCAGCATTTCCGCCACCCGATAATAATCAATAATTCCCCACTCTTCTACAATATCCCCAATAATTGCGCGGCATTCCCTACAGTATTCACCTATCGACCCAAGGTCCCATTGTTCCCATACTATCCCTATGACGTGCCTTCAGCCAAAATCTGTACGGATGAGCCCATTGACAGGTATCGATCTGACGGGTAGATTAACCACCGACCATACCTAATCCACACCCGATGTTCCTAGTCGTTTTCGTTGATTGTTTGGCGTTGTTAAGATAAATATGGAATACCGTATCCAAGGAAGATATTTGTCGAGAACTGACCGTCATCGTTCCCTTGCCGAATTCGTCAATAATGACGAGAGATGAACCAGTGGCACGTCGGAGGGCGAACGAGAGCTGAGAATTGAACAACTTTTCAAAAATCTATATCGATCTACAACAATCCGAACATCAATGATAGCTAAACCCTTTTTTAAAATATCTGGATTACTGTATTAACTCCATAATTATTAAAGTATTCAACACAGACCTCAGCCAAGTACTCTATCGACAATCAACGACACATCTCATACGAAGCTGATAACCCTCTGTCGGAATAAAGAAGTGAATAGATTAGAATTAAATTGAATGGGCACCTGTCCCATATCCTTGGCGAATGTGCTCATTCCGTCCAGCACACCATCAAGTGTGTACATTCGAGTGAGAATTCCCGTGAGCAGACCGATCTGCAAGATTACGGTAACCATGAGGATCTGTCAGCTGCCGGGATTACGGTGGAAAATTGTGTTATCCATTTACCCGGATTATGGTAGTAGCAAAAAAGTCCCATCGACAGTGATTATAGTGTTTTTCTAGATGATCCATCGCTAATATAGGCTCGATTGTACCTGAATTATCCCCCTCCCCCACTTACTTTAGCCTTTGATGCAGGGACGAATGAGCCAACGTGCGCTAGGTAGCAGAGAATTCCCATCTGAGAATAACGGCAATTTATTTCCTTAAGTAATCCATTATTCAAATTGGAAAAATATAAAAGCCAGTATTCGATTACGGCTCAGGTACTACCGTACTCACCTGCTTCAAGTAGACACTCTTCCCGCAGGCATTTGGGCCCGTGAATATCTTCACTTTCGTTGACGTCTCGCATGAACTGAACACATACATATCCTTGAGGCGATCAGCATTTTAAAACTTTTTTTTAAAAACACTGCGATTTTCTTTCAAAATTAAAAAAAAAACTCACTCAATTGGATTAGGGACGAAGGCGCCATCGACGGTCAATTGTGCGAGCGGATGGACGACACTCAAATTAATGGGAAATTATTTTTTGATAATACGATTAGTATTATCAAAATATAATTTAATCAGTCTGAATGAACGTAATAAATACGTGAACATACCCGCTGGCCTTGAGAACCGCCTCTTCGACGAGAGTCGGCCGACGCCAGTTGAACATGGTTGCAGTTGCCGCAAGGGAGAGACAACTGAATTTATGATTTAGTAAAGTTCAAAGATCAAACTTCTCTCACCAATCGATAACTGCCGCAGCTCTCACGCATGTCATGATGACTCGACTACGGGAGATGAGCAGACGTTCCAGTCTGAGAATATGCTATATTTTAAAGGAAACTTTTTTAAAAAATTACATGACCAATGATTCTCATAAGTATTACGAAGTACCGTCACATGAAAACTTAGTGTATGCATAGTTGTTTTCTCTCAACTGCCTATATCTGTTCGATTACAGTACCTGAGCATGATGGTTGTCTCTCGATCGATAATCTGCATCTTGATATCTCCTATCTCCTCGTCCAACCGTCGCATCATTTGACTCTTCACGTGCAGAAATTCGCCATCCTCGTAGAGAAACTCGAGACTAAACATTGTACAATTTGCATAAAATTAAGTAAATTCGCATTATTTGCAAGAGTTGGTAAATGATTTATAAACAAGACATGGGAGTGTATAGTATGGGAAACGCCCTATGCCTCATGCTAACACCCACCAGACAACAGACAAGTTTATCCCTATTAGCAACGCAATCTTTTGCAAAGCTGGTGTAAGATGATGGCTCTTGATAATCGATAAACGACAATGGATACATTACGTTACAGTATGCTTACTCATCGTATTGATCGAAATCGCAGTCGGCTGGGAGCTGCAGCAAATATCCCACCATGGGTACATATCCGACGGCACAAGAGGGAGGACAACCGAGACGAGATGCCTGAGATGACGAGACGAGGTAATGCTCATACGTCACAGATGCGCAAGGATTGTTGCTGGAAGGCCAAAAGCGGGAGGATAGGAGATACAACCTGGAGAATTTGAGCAAAAAGAGGGAGAACCAACATCGTAATGACATGAAAAGACAATTAACGAATTTGAAAACGAACCTCCGTTTTCGCGGCTTTCGTCAGATTATCGGGCAGCGACCGGTAGGTTTCCTTCACTGCAAGAGTTGTACCGTATACAGCACCAATTCGGTGGGTAAGATTTGTGACTTACTTCCGTCCAGATCCACGTCGAGGCCCATTCGTACGACCATACGATTCTCCACGCGCGACTCGTCATAGTCAATCTAAAGCAGGTAATGGTAGAATGAATAAGAAATATTCGATTGAGATACTGTGAAGTGAGATAGTTGTCTTTCATCAAGCTTCACCAGCTATACTGAGTTAGTCATCAACTGAGTTAGTCAGAATTCACCAGGAATAACGACATATTATACTTTCGAGTCTGTCCAAGTACTACGTTATTCTAGTGTCCACCGGGGTAACAAACCATCGGCACCATGTCTACTGTACTCGCATGGCCAGTAATTTTGAAGAATTAGTAAACACTCACGAGTGCCTCCATGATAGTCTTCAGCTCCTCGAGTCGATCGTCGAAGAATGACATGAACTCGTTCATTATCTTCAGTCGAAATCGACCAGACTGCAGCAATTCACCAAACTCACGGAGATGGTGAATCGACTGAAAAAAAAAATTTGGTTTTTACAAATTTAAAAAAAGGTCACAATGATTTAATTAAGTTATATTTATTACTCTGTATTAACTAAACTAGCAAACAAACAGAGTGCAATCCAATCCAGTCGTTGATCTTCAAATTGGAAGCACGCAGTCGCTTCATCGTCGTCTAAATAAACGCAGTTATCGATTACCTACATGGCCCAATCATCATATTATTTACACCAATCATCACATTATATACAGCCATAATCCCTGCGTTCCCCACATAATTCCATGGCCCAGTGCATCCCCCAGAATAAGATCAGGGCGAGATAGTGTGTAAAAGTAAGAGGGACTCTCTCAATTTCGCACATTCTCTCGCCCCTAACCCTTTTCTGGAGATATGTAGTCACCTTGAGACTGCGTACTGGTTTGAGTACTCTGTTCAGGAAGACGACGATGTCTCGATTGTCGTCATTGGCGAGGAATTCGACAGCGTCCAATCGATTCTGCAGTGTAGTCATGTCTCGCGTCGGACGCTCGAACCACTTCCTGCAATGGAGAGTGATGGAGTACGTTTTAACAAAGTGATATAACCCTTTCTTATACTCCTTGCGGTCCTCTTTGCTCTGATTTGAGGATAAATAGGTATGTATGTATGTAACCCCTTCATTTGAGTGGCTCGAGTCCTCTCACTAATGGTGTCCTGTTAGCCCATCCAAGAAGCTCTTTGGTGAATGAATTAATAAAATTTGCAGTCTAATGAATGAATGAATGAATTTTAGTAAATCCTAAGTAATGGAGAAAAGGCACCGTCAGCCCATGCGTCCATCTCTGGCTCCCTCCCTCTCTCTCTCCTCTTCTCCCCCCCTCGCCTCTCTAGCATTCTCTCCGCACGCATACCCCATGGTCTTGTGGTGTAGTGGTTATCACGTCTGCTTTACACGCAGAAGGTCGTCGGTTCGACCCCGGCCAAGACCTTTCCTTTTGCTTTTTTTGCTGATCTATATTTCACCTCAGCATTCGTTTTCCTGGAGCGCCGCGACATCTGCAGCACATGCCGAAGAGCGACAGACGGTCCTTGTGGATTAACTGCAAGCAAATTCCCATTTCACTTACATTCATAAATCAACACAGGCAAATGAATTTTTCGAAGAAAATTCGCGCTAAACGTGCATATTTCATTGCTTTCTATACATGTGATGGAAAAGAGAGCGAGAAATACATAAAAAATAAACCAAGAATTTCGCTTTTCGACATAAACCTCACCATCCTCAGCGCCAATTTAGACAATGTAAATCAAATTCCGCTTATTTATGGAATAATCTGTGAACGCATGAATTAGTTGTAATTCAACAGTATTCTAACTATCGTGTACTCACCTTAGCATGCTCTACACTCTTCACAGTAGTGTCCGATCCCTCATCGACGGCGAAAATGGAGAGTGCGCGGAAGGTCATCGCGTCCATTTCAACCATTTGATGACTGAAATACAATATTTTTTTTAATTAAAAAAAAGAATAAAAAATGTTACAAATCCGAACAAAGAACCCGCAATGTCGGGATCAATCAACAAGGAGAAGATCACCTGCTGACTAACAACTAAAGCATTTGTCTGCCATAATACGCTCAATTCAACTATCTACAGCATCTACATGATAGATAATTGCGTTGAGCGTATTACGGTAGACCACTCCCGTGTCTCCACCGTCTACAGCACCCCGTTTCCTTACACTAGCATGGTCTTGATGGCAGATATTGGAGTGCGGGCGGTGGGAAGAGCGAATTCGACTCCCACTCTCGAGTTGTCCATGTGGAAGAGGAGAGCGCCGAGAGCTCGAACCTCAAATTACACATTCGAAAATAATCAATAAATATACTTACTAAAACACCGCATTGAGTCAATTAACCACGTCTAAATATAGATTATCCATACAAAACTGTCTTTCCGATTCTCCTCCGATGATATTTTCAATTAAGGTTACAGTAGTAATTCGGATCGATACCTACCATATTTACAGCGATGGTATCGATTCTGAATCGAGTGATGAGGCTGTTCTCGCACTCTGAGAGGGCCTCCGACTCGAAGAGCTCGTTGATACGGACAAGCGCTCGTTCGCAGTCTACAATGATTACGGTAGATGGGAAAATGATAGGCGATTATGGTAGGTGGCTACGGTAACATCGCAAGGTAACTTATGAATACATAGGAGGCGTTGGGTACACAAAAAAAACTATACCTCTCACACCAAACGATATCGAAATTAGTAGTTTCATCTCCGATAGTTGGAACGGAACTCACTATAGGCGCAGTTACTGAGTTTGTGTAGTTCAGCAGTGATTGCGGGCGCTCCTCTCGTCTCCTCTTCTTCATCAGACTCACCTTCGTCTTCCTACATAGAGCATTATAATTAACTAGTAGATTATTATTAAAACAGAAAATAGTGTTACATTGCTTCATTTTTTAAATTATTTAATTCACCTCATCACCCTCAGTTTGATCCCTGCGATTCGTGGAAGTGATGGACTTCTGAGAGGGTCTGCAATTTTTTTCTATCCGTAAATTGCCTAAACAATTAATAATTTCATCATCATGACGTCATTATAATTAATAATTAATCATATTACCGGATCGTTCTGCTCGGTTGCTCGTTGACCCACTGCTGCACCTTCTCACCCGCATCCATAGTCTCCTCGATGGGCTTGGTCTCAAATCGAATACAATTCCATTTATTATTATATTCATAATAATTGATTTTTTTAAAATATAAATGTCCACAATCAGCCGCACTTACTACGGTATTATGTCTGATACAGTCCACAAGTTTCATTGCAATACCGCAGTAAGCAATGTAAATGTCACGCTTTGCGGTCGTGACCATTCTCTGTTCATTTCTGTTGTAGAGATTTTTTGATCCCCCGTGACCAGTAACATTTGCATAATCAATAATGCCCACCACTTCGGCGTCCTTTGCGACGAATGAACACGATCGTGGTGGTATGAAGGGCTGTAATGTATAATTTAAGATGTTTTTTTTAAAAAGCAGAACTGTCAGAAATTCCAATTTTTGTCAAACCTTAGAACGAACTTCAATAGCGAAACATAATAATTTATATATTATTTTGAGAACACTCGATTGAACAGGTAAAACTAGGGATGGCTAAACGATTGCGGCTTTGCGAGGTTGCAATAAGCTCCGCCCACAATTGCGAGGGCGCAATTCGGGGGGAAGGGGAGAGGAGGCTATGCGAGGGCGCAATTCATGGCGACTTCGCAATTTTTAGTGATTGCCGATTAGCACCCAAATGCGAATTCTTCGTTTATTTTATTCTTAGTATTTACTTCCCCAATTCATAGAAGTGAAAATAGGTAGTAAGAAATGAGGTTGCATCATCACAACTCAACAATAGTGGTTGACAATAGTGGAAAAAATAATTTCTTACTATCTATTATCCACTTCTGTGAATTGGGAATGTTACTTCTAAAAATGAAATACACAAAAAAATGACTTTTAGAGCCAATAGGTGATCAGGAAAAATTGCGAGGTCGTAATTAATTGCGCCCTCGCATAGCCTCACCTCAGAATTGCGCCCTCGCAATTGTGGGCGGAGCTTATTACAACCTCGCAAAGCCGCGCGCGGGGGAGGGGAGGAATTGCGAGGGCGCTAAGGCCGAATGGCCAACCCTAGGTAAAACTATGTTATCTCTTTATGAGCACTTTTACTAAATAATATTTTTAGAATTAATCATACTCCGTCATTTGCAGTCTCTCCCTCCTCTCGTCTCGTCGTATTCAGCGTTTCGTCCATTGTATTGGTTACATCGTCATCCTCGACTATGGAGATACCACCTACATTTTTAAATTTGAACAACTTTATCAGCTGATTTGGATGTTAGGTCAACTGGGTCGCCATTTGAGTTCTCCACTGAATGTGAGTTTGATTGTTCCTTGCAATCCATTGCAATTTTTAATAGATACCACCCGAATAATTTGAATAATAATATGAATAATATCATTAATATTAATAACACGTGGCGAAGTGTTGAGGTTAAATGCACTACGCAATATGCGTACACTACGCTCACTGCACATTTCCGGGCACAGATTCGGTCCAGGGAGAAATCGGCCCGGTTAGAGTAATAATGATAATAATTGATCACTCACAAGCTTTGGAGAGGAAGTTGATCATGTTCACGTCCTGGGCGCAGTTCGAGAGGATTCTCGTCGGATTTACTTGTTCGAGCACTGAATGATTTTAAAAAAAATATCTCTAATATTGTATGCCCCTTGACTTAATTCAACGTATGAGTCTTATAAAGATTGATCGCATTTATAAATACGTGTTTTGCACCTGGATCAATCAATAATTATGCAGAGAGAAAAATCTGGAATTCTCACTATTCGAAAGTACGGGAAAGTGGGACTCCTCGGCGACATCTCTGATGAGGTGGACGGTCGTCTTCACCTGGTAAGCGAAATAATTGTATTTAAAGCAATATTGGGGAAAAAACGAATACGGCGTTTTGGAGCGGTAAATTATGAACGTCTGTTTCCTCCTCTGCTGCCATCACACGCACTCTCTCATTCATTTCCTTCCCAGTGATCTATCTTTCTTCCTCACCTACAGTGGAAAGATGTGTTCAATAACCATTACCTGGTCGTAAACCGCGGCTCCGATGGTTCCACCGCTGTAGCAGAGAGACAAGATGATGGAAGATCGAGGGGGATTCCATCCAGTACCTTCCCTGTCCTCCTCCAACTCATCCAGACGATCCTATTAAGCTATTTGCCTAATCAGCATACTATCGCTAATTAAAATCATCATCTAATAATTTTAAAATCATCGTCTAATTATTTAACAAGCTCGACACACTGTTGGCGATGAGCGAGGAATACCAAACACTCTGAGCTTTGAAGTTTGAAAGTTTGAACTCAAAGTTTGAAGTCAAAGTTTGAACTCACAAGGATTTTCGACCGACTTCTCTCTGCAGACCGACGAGACATTGAGCGACGGGAGCCACTCATGCGCTGGAATACAACATTCAATACAATACAATAGTACGCGTACATACACGTTAATTATCAATGTCACTTTGGAGGGCGTAGCGGTGCAACGGAATTATCGACGCTATGGCGGAAATGCTCCTCGCAAGGAGCATTTACCAAGAAGTTCCCAAATAGAACGCCGAATATAAAAAAGCGAAAACTCACACAAGAATAACGAGGAAATGAGAGAACAAGTGCGACAGGATTCGAATTCTACGACTCGAATTTGCGCTGGAGTTTCCTGCGTATTCCGAGGAAACTTCATCACAAACTCCGCCCAAAACAGCGTATGCGCGTTAGGAAACCACAAAATAAAAATTAAAATTAAAATCAAACCAGACAAATCGATAAATAAGCCGGTTCATCAAAGTGTGATCAATACTTGGCGACATCCTGATCTTACTGTAGTTATTCGTTGTAGGAATTTTATTTGTACAATTTTTTTGTTTTTACGTATTTATTTTAATTAATATTATATTATTCGATAATTTATTCAGCTGTGACTGTAGAAAAAGAATATGTCACTGTCAAGGCTTTATTCGAAATGGCCGACAGCGGAATATGGCAAGGATCACCAGATCGTATTCCGAATAGAGTTAAACGATGGGGGGAGAGTAGTCCATCACTCCGCTTTCGGCTCGTCCACTGCCTTCTCAGAGCTCGGAGCACTCTCCTGAAGCATATCGATTACATTCTACAGTATTCCAATACTAGCCTACAGTATCCCCCCACTACAGCTGTACAACGTACGACAAGTTACAAACGGCAAATTTACCACGATCCAGTATATTTTAATAGTTTTAGACATTTAAACCATGAAATAGTTACTGCAAATAAGTTAAATAATTAAAATTACAGCTTAGCGCGGTTTCGAAATAATTCACTAAAACATCAGTTCTTGACAGCTTTCTTATCACAAACTGAATGGCGGGAAAATATACGGTAGGTTAGAAGGTTTAAAAAAGGTCCTGCGCGGAACGAACTTTGGCTCCGCCCACTGACTTCCGGCGCGCTTTCGAGTCGGAGGAGGGGAGAGCCGTGCTACACTGCCCATCACTACCGTACCTTTCCACTTGCGGGATCGGCATTCTTGGGCTGCTCGGTCACTGAGACAGAGACGGAGACAGTGGGCGGGGTGGCAATGACGGGAGGGGCTGCTGCAGCAGCTGCAGGTGCTGCAGCGGGCTCGGGAGTTGCGACCGCAGCTGCTGGCTCTGGAAAGATCATTACGTCGCTGAATTTTCTCCCTGAAACCCACCGATGGGAGCTGTCGGAGGTGCGGCAGCCAGGGCTGCAGCAGGTGCAGCAGGCGGCTGCACGGCGACCACGGGAACGACTGGAGCCGGCTGAGCGACGGCAGACGGGGATACAGTAACTGCAAAAACAATTTCGGTAGGTCAGATAAGTGAATCGCCGTCTCACTTGTCGGACCTTCCTTGGCGGTATTTGGCTCACAGTTGGCTTGAATTTCGGCCGCCTTGGTGGCATTAGTGAACTGAAAAACCGATCGATATTTTACTGATATACCGTACTCCTCCACTTACATCCTTGTCCGAGTAGTAGTTCGAGCTCTTCTCGCGCAGGCTCGGGGCATCAATGTACCTGCAGCGCACACGGTACAGTAACTCTCTCAGTTATCGATCAACAGTGTTGGCGACTACAGTACTCACAGATTCTCGGATCTCTTGTACTGACCACCGAAGGCGCTCGGAGGAACGGTAACAGAAGGCGAGAATTGACGAGGAGGAACTAACGATCAAAGATCAGTCGCATCAATCGATATATCTCATCTACCGTACCTGCAGATGGCTTGGTAGGAGTGGTGGGCTCGCTGCCACCTACAGAAGAGGACGAGTCTACAATCAATCGATTAATACCGTGAATACCGTAACCATGGTTACTGTACCCAGACTGAGCTTGGACATGGAGACATTTGTGCATGATGTCGAATCTCTTGACTCCATATTATTCTCGAGCTGAAATTCAGAGTTGATCTTTGGTCTTTGATCTCTGTCGCTACCTTGGGCCCGAAGAGAGAAGCGATGGCCTCAGCCAAAGTGAGAGCCTCGTCGGCCACCTCTCGCTGCTCCGACGTGTGATGCAGATGGTATACTGTACAGATACAGTAATCATTCAAGACTACAGTAATCCTACAGTACTCACTCAGTTTGTTCAGATTGGAGCACAGACTGTAGAGATTCTTGGCAGTCGTCTTAGCCACGTCCTCGGGCATCTGCGAGATTAATAATACTGTAGATAGATAATGGTCGGGATCTACCGTACCTTGCTGAGGTGAATGGCGCCTCTTCTGCTCTTGATCTGAGTTATTTCGAGAGCCATCGATTGAGTCCTCAGACGAGCGAAGTCGGACCAATTCTTGTCCACCAAATCGATAATCCTCTTGCGCTCAGATTCCGCCTACGAGAGATTACGGTAATGACGGTAGGATACTGTAGTTACCTTTTCCAACACTTCCACCCTCTTCTCAATGATGTCGACGCGCATGGCCAGCTCACCAGACTTTAATTACAGTAATCGATCGATCGATAATTCTAGATACAGTACCTGTCCCACTTTCTCCTTCCATTCTCCGATCTCCCTCTTCACATCCTTCACATCACGACTGGTTCTCCATTGCATACCCTCCAGTTTGTTGCTGATCTGTAGCGTGTCCCATTTTCGCTCCGTCCCCTTCAATGTCCCCATTCCGCTCCACCCCCTCACCATTGCCATCGATCGATTTCTCGAGTCCTCTTCCATGTTCATCGACGACTCGATCTCGCGTGTCTTCTGCTGTGCTTGCGATCGTTGAACGAGTAACTGAAAAGATTACGGTAGATTATCAGTCTGACACCCCGCACTCTACACAGCGCGCGAACTCTCTTAAATATAAGAGAGTCGTTCTCTGACATGTGCCTCTCATGAGAACTGGTTCTTATATATAAGAGAGTTGACTCTCTTATATTTAGGAGAGTTGAACTCTCTTATATTCTAGAGAGTCCTCTCTAATTGTGCCCCGCTCTCGGGTTGCTCGCTGGTTGGTACCCCGCCCCTTCCTTCATTCACTCCCTTTGGCTACCGTAATCCAATTGAAATATTGATCTGTTGTGATGCTGTGTACAACAAGATACATTTATTTATAAGGAAAATATTTATATATCAGCACAAATCGTACAATGAACAGCGATAAACCAGTGAAAAGGTGCCGCTTCATCATCGGCACGTTGCCTTCTGCTCCATCCGCGTTCTTGTCCGAGTGCACGCTGCGGTTGCCCTCGTCACCGCCAGTGGTGAAGGGCGCACCACGCTTGCCTGCAAACTTCTATATCATATCGTAAGAAACAAACACACGATGTCGAAACATCACAATTCTATCATATCTGTCCTACCATATCCTAATTTACAGTATATGAGAATAATATCTACAGTAGTCCACTACTCCTCCCCCTCTCGCCCCACTACCGTACCTCTCTGCACACACGCACAGCCCGCTTACTCCGAGCTGGAAGTTCTTGCACATCTTGGTCTTGTACTTGGGATTGTTGATGGCACGGAAGGGCTGCGGAGAAAAAAAATCTCAAGGTGCCATGTAGCCTTGGCACTTTGCCAAGTTTCCATCGATACTCAGTACTTACTCCACAGGTCGAAAGGTATTTAAAAACAACAAAGTCATCCCGTGTTTTCAGATTTTTGGGTGAAAAAAAATTAAAACCCAACCCGGATTTTCGACTCGCCGCTACGCACCCTTTCGACCTATGACTTACTCGCTCGGACAGTCGAAGTTCCTCGCTGCCGTGGGCAAAGTTGCACGATGTTCTCATGGAGCACGAGCTGCAATGCAAAAATAAATACTTCAATTTTTCAAAAATTTTGGCGCCTATTCGAATTCGAAATGAGATACCGTACCGCTCCTCCAGCCACTGCGTGCACATGCGCGTCTTGTATTTGGATGGCATCAGAGCGGGAATTTGGATTCCATTCTGGAACACCGAATCGGTTAGCTCGAGGAGAGAGTTTTTTTAAAGCAAAAAAACTCGATTCTGCAGTATCCCCAAACTCTCAGACCACTACCGTATACCTGATTGGTAGGCGGGAGGGACACACGACGACGCTGCAGAAATGGGGATTACGGTAGAAAAAAAATGTTTTAGAACATAGCTACCAGTACAGATACAATAACCAGAGATCAGCCAACAACGTAACTACCGTAGTCCCCTATCAATTGCCATACCTGTCCAGGGGGTGCTCCATGAACAAATCAGGCGATGATTGGTGAGAGCTTTGCGAGATATCGTCGAGGTTGGGAGGAATCATGTCCGGGTCAGCCGACATCATTCTAAAATTTGTCAATAATCGTTTGCTTGACCGCACCCCTTCCACACACAACGGCTGACCTATTGATGTGCTGCTGGTGTTGCATGTGCAGCGGATGATGGTGCATCATTTAGCCATTGGTCGGATCTTGGAACATCATCGGTAGCATGGGTTGATGCAGCTACCTCTCGTAGCCATTTGGAGCCATGCCGTAATGCTGTGACATCTGAAATGAGGCGACAATTACCACTCTGGGCAATCGCCGGCGATAATGACCACTCTGACTTTGTTCTGGTTTTTCAGCGCAGCTTGTGCGCGCGATTCCAATTCCACAAGCTGCGCGCGGGATTTTGCCAGACGCGCGCCGCATTCTTCAAGCTGCGCGCCTTTCCGTTCGGGGCCTTTCAACAAAACGCGCGATGCGCGCACGATTGGTGTAGGGTGCGGCGTCTCGCGCGTCGAACCCTACACCAATCGCACGCACAAGCTGCGCTGAAAACCCGAAGTGCGACAATAGCACTGCGCAGCTGCGTGTACTTAGCCGATTTTCCCTCACACTCACCTGTATGTACATGACGTGCATGGGATCATAGACGGATTGCAAGCGGTGAGTGCGGCCAGAGAGGCGGGCTCCTCGCTGGGAATCGGCGTCGAGGCGGCGCGAGGCTTAAATGGTGCAGATTACGGTAGGCACACCACGAAAACGGCAAGAGTTGAAATTTTCACTGCGTGCACATGGTCGACGTTTCTCACCTGGCTGGAGCTGCCGTTGCTCGCAGTGCTGCTGGCGCCGGGTGTCTGTTGGCTGCTGCTGTTGCTACAGATGCAGCATGGTCTGGCCGGAGAGAGGCATGGCTGTGAACGCTGCCTCGGGCTGCAAACACATACTTTAGCCCAAATTTCCATTGCTTGAGCCAGTTCAGCGTTCGATAAATCAGACAAATGACAACTCACCGGCTGGTAGTACATGGGCGCAGGGGCGTATGCGTAGTCATCTGCGGGGCAGCCGCCAGGAGGCCCAGCTGCGTAGTAGACCACCTGCTGGTGGGGCTGCATGGGCAGCACGTAGCCATTGGAGTCTCAGGCGGAGCCACAGTGCGCCTGCGCCTGGTAGGAGCCGGGGCATACTGGGCGGCGGGCGCAGCGCCAGCAGGAGCGCCAGGCGCGTAGTAGTACTGAAATCAAGACTATTCAAAGCTAATTTGAAACCTAGTCCTTTAATAGCCTTTGGAACGGTATGAGGATGTGCGACGCGTATTTAGTGGCGGTCGCCGCGATAGGCTTATAGGTAGCTGTGAACGGGGCGCATACCTAACGGCCAATGCAGTGCCGCTCGCGTATTAAGCGGCGAACGCGGCGCCGGGCACGTATTGATCGGCGAGCGCGGTGTGCACTAAACGAGGAACGCGCGGCGCACGCGTATGCGCGGGTCAGCCCTTTCCGCTCTTCCCACTAGTTTCGGTCGGCGAACATAATACAAGCTTGTACTGATCCCCTCCTAACAGGCAAACGATTAAGAAAATAAAAAGCGAGCAAACCTTGCCGTCGATGTTTGGCGGCCTCCCACATCGTCTTCGCAGCATCTTCGTTGTCGCCGTCGCAGCTCAACACATCAGTTACAATATTAACGTCGGTAGGTAACACAAATAACATGAAATGAGAGCAAGAAACCACTGAAAATTGAGTGAAAAGTAAAATTAGAATTTTTTTGAAATAGCTACAGTATGACGACGACCGGTACTCCGGTTTTCGTTTGCACGTTGTGCGCACGTCTCTCTTACAGTCCTTCGCTCTCTCGCCGCGCTGATACTCAGCCGAGAGAGGGAAGAAATGAAGAGAGTCAGTACACGTAACGTGCGATGGACGTGCAACACACAGCCGTGGTGCATGCGCACACCGTGCGTTTCAAAACCGGAGTAAATGAAAAGCGGAAGCGACACAAACAATCGCGAACTGAATTTTCAAGAGAACGATTATCTTATATTCAAGAGAGTTGAATTCTCTTAGATATCAACTTGCTTATATTTGAGATAATTGCCGTTCTCTAAGAGAACACTTCTCTAAGAGAGTTGGACTAGAGAACGGTTCTCTTAGAGAGTTCGCGCTCTGTGTACCGTATCCTCTCTCACCTTCTCATAGTCCTTCTCTGCGCGCTTCGACATCTCAATGATCTTAGCTCTGTTCACCTTCTCGTAGTACGACTTCTAAGCGATTGCGTCAGCACTATGCAATCGATCACGTCATACCTCCAATTGAGCATCGGCTTCTCTCTTCTTGATGGGACAATCGTCATCAGGATACTGGCATCTCTTCTCTTTCTTTCTATTCAGCGACTTTGATTTCGTCGATGACTTCGATTCCGACCTGAAATAAGTTGAGTAGTATTGCGTCATTACTATGCAATCGCTCACTTCTTAACTTTCTTCGACTTGGTTGATTTGGATGAATTAGAGGGCGACCGGAAAGTGAGCGAGCCGACATCGGCACCCGGTGATTCAGCAGTGAAAGAACGATTGGGACGACGAGACTGAAGAGATCGAAGATCAATTGAGATTTATGTAGGATAAGGTGCTTTTGTTAAGCCGTGGTTGGGATACGGTATCCTCAGGGGTAGGGTCTCTTCTAAGCACCGTATCCTACGGGAGGTAGTATCTATCTTCGAGGTACTGTAACGTGGGGAGGGGGCCTCACGGGGAGGAAGTACCGTATTCTGGATGATGGATCTCTTCGAAGTACTGTACCCTAAGTGTAGGGTATCTTCGAGGTACCGTATCCTCGGGGGAAGGGTAAAGTACCCTTGCACTGGCGTCGGCGGCGGTGTTGTCCTTGTAGAGTATGGGTCCAACGACGAATCGATCGTTCTTCCTCTTTCTAGACGAGGATCGATCTTCGAGTTGGCCGAAATAGGTAGAAGACCGCATGGGAAGAGGAGAAAAGGAGTGAATGAGGAGAGGAGGAGGAGAGGGGAGGGAGAGGAGGAAAGATGCAAAGGGGATAGAGAAAAAGGACAGATAATGGAATTGAAGAGAGGAGAAGGAGAAGAGAGAGAGACTCATCTTATTGAGATCGAATGGAAATGTGAAAGTGGGAGAACAAAAGAATACAGAACGCAAAGAGAGAAGAGAGTGAGGGAAATGGCGGGGGTGAGTTTGATTCCAATAAATTTCAATAGGTCTTCACCTAATAAAAGAAATTATGTATTTACATAGATAATTGAATTCAGCACGACCGATTTTCAACCGATTTGGAAGTTCGCTATTATTGCAAAAATGCTGATGCTGCTGTGTTGTAGAAATTTTCATTTTACAAATTTTTAAATAGTTATTTTTAAATTATTAATCAACAATCATATTGTTCGATTATTTATTCAGGGATCGTAATACACAGTTGATCACATTCTAGCCAGCACTCTCGATCGCGGAGTCGAATCGTCGAAACTCATAATTCGCCGTTGAAACTCCTTGTAGCGGCGCACTGCAATCAAGTAATTAACTTAACGCAAATTATTTTTAAAAATGTGTGTTTAACTCACTTGAATCAGTGGGAGCCGTGGACATCGTGTTGGCTACGCTTCTGATCATCGGAGGCTCCTGCAAGACGATAAATTCATCTAATCTCCCGAAAGGGGTCGGTGGCGAGAGAGTGTGCAAAAGTGAGAGGGCCTCCTATGCTCCCTCGAACTTTTTTCTGGAGAATTCAATTAATCGATTACCGTACCGCGTCATCGTAGAACTGGACATTGATCGTTTGAACGTCCATTGATCGAGGAAATTTGTCATCGCCATTCACCGGCGCCGAATAGTAGGTCATCAACGTCGGTTCCGGCACGCGGGCAGTCTGAGAACCAATCGATAAATCAGCGAAGGAATTCCCACTACCATAATAAATCGTTCCACAGGCCCGCCAAATCTCCATAAAGGGGTCGGCGGCGAAATAGTGTTTGTAAGTGAGATAGAACCTCTAAAAAAAACTAAAAAAACTCCCGTACACGCTCACCTCTGACCCCATTACATGAGTTACTATTATTTAGAAAGTGCTAACGTCTGTCTGTTCGTTTGCCTGTTTTTTTGTCCTTCTGTCCGGTCACACTTTTTCTCATTTTCCTTAGATTTCGCTTCAAAATCGTTCTATCTTCTCGGAACCTTTTGCATATGATAATTGATTGGAAACGTGTCTGGACATGTTCGCGCTCGTTTTAACTTGAAAAATTGAAATTTTCGAATATTTGCCAAACAAATTGGGGAGTCTCGGGGGGTAACAGGATAAAAAATGTTCTGCAATAAAAAAGAAGGCTTCAGGTTCGGTCCTCTGGAGCGAACCTGGAGCCGGCTACCAAGCTGCCCCTGGGCCGAACCTGGAGCCGGCCACTGAGCCCCCATGGGCCGAACATTGAGCCGGCCACCGAGTCCCCCCCTGGGCCAAACCTGGAGCCGGCTACCAAGCTCCCCCTGAACCGAAACTGTGACGAACAAAGTATAGAGCGTAGTGTACACTTAGAGCGTAGTACATTTAACCTCAATACATCCCGGCTAGTTCAGAATAAGGTAAAAACGATATGTGCTACCGTATACCTCCTCGTCGTCCCTGAGGAAGTTTTTCTCGAGCATAATGCATGTCGATTCGATGAGGGCACTCCAGAAGAGCGCGAATATGAAGGAGAGAGCGGTGTTGGGAATGCCGGAAGAGAGCACCTGACAATGAGAAATGGAGATAAATACAGTGTATGTTATCTCTATTTGCCATGAGAAACACAGTTTTGTGTGCACATGGAAGATCGTGAAAGTATCGGATAAGTTGCTCATCTGTGATAAGTTAGCGTGAACAATTGAGTATGTCTGCTTATTTCGGGCAATACTCGCCCTCACTTTCGGCTGGAAATTTCTAATGAATATGCAAAATCAATATACCTACCGAAGTCCAGACGCTCACATAGTGCGCCGATCGATCCATCCTATCGTAGTAGTAGCGAATTACGAACCTGCAGTAGACGACATTTCACAAAACGCATCATACTGTAATGCAGCATACACACCACGCCACGCTTACCAATGCACCAAATAGGCGCAGTACGACAGACGGCCAAACGGCACCCAGAAGTAGTGCTCGAGGAAGCCCTTAACTGGTCCTGAGAGGAAGATTTTTCGTGGGATACTGTAGGATACCGTACCTGCCACATCCAATTCACACGCGAGAATCACCCAGGAAACGGCGATCGCCCAGCCAATCTTGCCAAATTGGAAGTACGAAGCGCGCTCGAGTGCCGTAAGATCCGATGCTCCTTCAATGCCACCAAGTGGTTCCAAAATTACAGAAAGTGAGAGAGAGCCCCTATCGATTTACACGTTCTTTCACGCACCCTTTTCTGACGCATTTCGCACCAGTCGAGAGTATGCGGAAAATAATCAGAAAATAAATGAAAAATGAAAAAGGAATGAGAAAAGAAGAACTGATATTGATACGATACCTCGGATGTTGTCATATAAACCGAAAATCACTGCGGAAGTGATAGCGAACGAAGCCGCCCAGCAGACGATTGAGATTGTCTGGAGTACGGTAGATCGGATAGAGCTACTGTAGGCAGGCAAAAACCCAGAGAGGGGTCAGACGCCACCGAGACATCCTCTCTGCCCCTGACACCTTTCTGGAGTTTTTTTTGTGACCTACAGCATTGAAATATCGGCGTATATGCATCTTGCCGACACGTATTCTGAAGATGGCGTATCCAAGCAGAATTCCGATGAGGAAGGGAGAGAGACGTCCCCATGGCTTGTTGTAAAGATATTTGTTGAAGTCACTCCTGAAGAAAACAAAAGATTAATGTAATCTACTCTAGAAAATATTGTCATACATGTTTCCTTGACCCCATTACCCTGAGCTCAACGGTTTGGAACACCTCTAACAAAAAAAAAACTACATTTGAGCAAGTATATGGTAATAATTAAAAATAACTGACGAGTACAGCGTCTTCCTTGTCATACTCGTTGCAGGTAGGTCATAGTGGAAGGTGAAGTAGAATCCGGCAATGACGGATAGAGTGATGCCGAGAAGGGACACCAGCACTCCCGCCAGACCTGCACGATGATACTCAGGCAAGTATATCAGCTACGCAGCAAAATTTCCGGAAAGGGGTCAGTGGCGAGAGAGTGTGTGACAGTGAGAGGGCAGAACCCCTTTCTGGAGGTGGGAAAAACAACGTAAAACCTGAGTAAACAAGCGCGACGAGGAAGAGGGGCGAGATCCAGAACAGCTGCATGTCAGTGGCGAGAAACCACGAAATTGGATAGCACTGCAAATTTGCATTTTCATAAATAATATTTATAATAATAATAATAATAATAATAATATTTTACCTACGCCCGAGGCGCATCAGGATTTGAAATTTGACGAGACATTTGGGGAAGATGTGGTGGGGGGGGAGAGACTCTCCGAATATTTTTTGAGATGGCGGAGGTCTTTGACGATGGGGTGATTTGCTTTTTTTTTTATCACAGTCAAGCCTTCATAAATGGGGTGGGAAGCGTGGAAATTCGTGAAAGCAAGAGGGACTCTGATCCCTTTTTTGGAGGCTTGAAGCTGCATACTTACGGATTCAATCATCTCCTCGAAATTGTTGATGTACAGCAAGTTGCGCCACAATTTTGACTCGCAGTTTTCCACGAGTACGGTAGAATTCGTGGCCGATCCTGACGTGTTATTGGAAAATTTCGTTTCAGATCGTCCAATGACGACTTTGGTGAAAATTTGTGATAATTTTTCTCGCTGTTTCCTTAGTTTAAAAATTTAGAATTGAACATGAATACGAAAAAAAATGAATAAATATGCAATATGGTACCGGCAGATCGGGGTCCGTTGAGATGCGGAAGCCAAGCCATCACGAAGAGAATAAAGGAGATGTATGTGGGAGTCAGACTGGAATAATTTTTTTTTAATTGAAAACGGGTACCACTATTTATTTACAGAAACTGTTCTCGTCCTCTTTATTTCGCATTCCAAAAAAACACCCAAGTTTGAAAATTAGTTGCCTACACAGAGAGAAAACATACTAGGAATACGACATCAAGTTGGCACGCCTACTAATATGTAAGTAGGGTCTACTAATCGCCTACTTAAATATTAGTTGATGTCGTATTCCTAGTATGTTTTCTCTGTGTGTACCGAATGAATCGATGAAGGTAGCCGAGCAGCCATGAAGTCGAATCCGTGAGCAGCGCCGGTGTTTTGTCCAATTTCTAAACACGATTTTCTCTAAATTTGACGAAAACCGTCCGTAGCGGTTTCTAGAATATCACGGAAATTTCTGGTTGGCCTATCGTACGTACTGAAAATATCGGAACGTTTACCGCAACGTGATCAAAATATTCGATTTTTGTAACTTTGCGAAGAAAATTATTTACGACCCGTCAGTAGGTTCATATTTTTTGTCCACCTCGATTTGCCGGAAACTACCCGGACATGCCCGGTGAAATGTGTAAAACAAAGGAGAAAATTCGATGCGAAAGCCGACGAAGTTTGCGAATTGTCATCACTACCGTATACATCCGGGAAATGCCAGCAATTCCCGGTTCTGTCCTCTCTTTCGAATCGAATTTGTAGCTTTATTTTACACATTTCACCGGGCATGTCCGGGTAGATTCCGGCAAATCGATGCGGATTAATCGAATTAGCATAAACACAGATCATGATAATGTGTACTCGCAAAGATGCAAATTGTGATCATTTTGATCATGTTGCGGTAAACGTTCCGATATTTTCAGTACGTACGATACATCGTTTTTAGAGGTCTCCACCGAAACCTCTAAAAAGGAGGATTAAGAGGAATTCTCTCTCCCTCTCTCACTTTCATACACTCCCTCCCCCTGACCCATTTTTTGTTGTTGGACTTGTTGGAAAGGCGGTTTCTGGAGACCCAAGCAGATTTCAGTTTCACTCAAATATCGTAATAAGATCCTACCTTAAATAGGACGAATGCCAGGACGACTCCAGATATGAGGAAGAAAGTGTCGACGGCAGGGTATGCATTGAAGAAGAGAGTGTTCAAGAATTGATCAGTGGCTTCCACGAAACGGAGGGGATTGTCTGCATAGAACAATTATCACTTAATGAATTATGCTTAAAAAGCGAATTCAACTTTACCGAAAAGGCAATGTTGTTAGCTTTCTTCCTATAGCTTTTCTCAACGGTTTCAGGTTGGCGAATAAAATTAAATCAAAATTTGTTTGCACTTTTCGCATTTTTTGCATTAGTTTTAAAAAAGTCGACATCATTAAAAGTATGCAGATCGGTTAATATACCGTACCCCCATCAGCGTCTTCCAGTACAGAGTGTCCCATGATGATCCAGCTGATTGTGATCGCTCGAAGAGCCGCCAGACATCTTTAAAATGTTTTTAATTTTAACAAAAAAATGAAATTTTTTAATGTTTCGAAGCATTAAAACAAACATCGACACTCACTTGATTGATTCTTTTGAGTGCGGAGAGAAGATTTTGGAAACATTTCCGTAGAAGGAAAAGGGTCCCACGAGTTTCCATACTGAAATGGATCACACCGATGGAGAATAACGTATTATTATTATTATTATTATTATTATTATTATTATTATTACATACTGCAATAACAACGATAACTGATAAATCAAAATTGTAAACAAACATAATTCTTCCTGTTTTGAAAAAAAGAACAATTGCATCGCTTATTCGTCTTATTTCTTGCTAAATATAGTGGACGCGAAATATATCCGCGAATTGATATTTTCGAAAATATCAGTTCACTGACTTTGTGTATTTCGAATGTCGACGTGTCTTGTGTAGTCAATGTGTTTGTTGCTCGTTTCTTGTTCCTGTCTTATAGCTTCTTTCTTCTCAGCGAGAAAATCGACGACCGAAACGGCGAGGGAAACAGAAAGAAGACAGAAGAGAGCCGAGCTCAAATAGTCAATTATTATCAATAATTGTTATGTGAAAATGGATTTAGTGTTCTTTCATGTTTTAAAAAATAATATTGCCACACCGGCCAAAGCTCGAGAAAAGGGTGAGAAGTCGGGAAGCGCGAGAAATCAAGAGGACGCTCTCTCGCTCTGCCGCCTTCACACAATATCCAATTGCCAAGAACATCTCTCGTTGTCTGACCCTCTTGTTTGACGCACTCTCTCGCCTTCTCTCTTTCTTTCTCTAACTCGTTCTCGCCGACTCAGTTTCGAATGCTGTGCTGCAAGGACATCTCAGCGAAACGTACTTGACAAGCCAGAAGAATGGGCTCTTCTCTTTCTTCATTCTCGCACATTCAATTCCGCACACGTGCACGACGTCATTCGATTTCTCAGAGAGGAACGAATAAAGACGAGGCTGAACCAAATATAAAATTATTACCAATCTTCTGATAGCCGAGATCGTTTTCTGACAGCATCTTTCGTAGGTAAAAATTCACATTATTTGCACCAAGGTATAAAATGTCACGATTAGTGGTCGATGATCTTGCACCGAATTCAGGAGCATTTTTGCCAGGAGGTCAATAAAGAAAAGATCAAAGAGCAGATAACCTGATCCTTTGCGCACGATACGGGCAGACACAGGGCGATCTTGAGGTTTTCGGGTGAATTCGCAGTGCATTTGGCGGCAGGTAATTCTGGCAGCTGCAATGAAAGTCATTGATTAACTTTTTTAAATCCACTTTTTCAACGTCAATCGTTTGAAAGTTTCTGAAAATTGGACTATTTCGAGAATGTTCAAAACTTTTTCTAGATTTCTGTTCACTCACTTCTTTCATCATTCCGGCTGCCAAATCGGCGTACAAAACGCGGAAATCGATACTGATGTGAGCAAAGCAATACTCGGTAGAGAAGTCTGGCGGCTGCAGTATTTTATATTTCCTATCTTTTATGTCCGCTCATTTATAGCCCATTTTCTATGCAGATTATCGATACTTTCACAGCATCCAACAGAAAGTTGTTTGGAGCGACAGAGCGTGTAAAGTCGAGAGAGACTCTCCCACTTTTGCACACTCTCTCATCCTGACCCCTTTCTGGTTGGCTAGGAATCATATGCCTTGCATTGCTTACCTTGACGCCCTTGCACTGTGGGTAGTTGCCCCACCAAGTGAGCTGCAGATCGGGGAAGGATGCTGGCCGGCCGACACTCGCGGCCACTGCGATCGATATCATTGATGATTACGGTATTGTTACAGTAATCCGGTCGATCGATAACTGACTAATGAATGCGTAGCTCTTCTCCTTGAGCGTGGCCACTGCCTGTCGATTGCAATCCCTCTTGCCCGTCGATTTATCGTAGACGCAACTCTGAATTATCGATTGACAGGTAGACTTTTTTCTTTCCTAGTTTCGGAACAAAAATTTCCTTTTCATTTCGTATACTTTTCGGTGAAAAGAAAAACAGCATGATTGAAAAATGCATCAAACAACTAACCTGCATTGCCGCCCTGGTCGCATTAAAATCGCCGAACCATTGCTGTAGGTCGCGCCCACAATCATACGATACCGTATCTATGATCTCGCCAGGATCGAACTGCGGTAGGCCCTGAAAGGATCTACAAGCTTCTGAGAGGACTCCTATACAACACACTTTTCCAATGTAATGCAGTACAATTTTCCCGTGAAATTGAGAACAATAAATATCTGTACCACCTTAAATTGTTGATACTCACGGGTATATTGAATGGTGGCATTTGTGCCACTGCCATTGCGATAATCAAGGCAAACCCTAGTCGAACCATTGTAACTGGAAAGAAATCATTAACGAAAACACCTTTAATGTGACTTCATCGCTACAATACTTGCGAGAAACGGGTATATGTTACAGGACGGTGAAACAGTATGCAACTGAATATTAAACAGTCCGACAATGCATTATCATATCAGATGACATTTCCAAAAAAAAAGAAAGCCTGTGAACAAATACCGCAGGTCAACTACCTAATGCGGTGAAAAATACCCGGAAAGAGGGGTGAAAACAGTGACACTTGCTGAGTAATAATCGTGGACGGCAGTCTATTTGTATCTGAGCTCTCTTTCCCTCAAACACTCTCTCGCTTCTCTAACAGTTGAGTGAGTGTGTGTGTGGTGGGAGAATGTCGCCCTTTCGGTCGGCCCCGAAAAACAGTCCGGAGATGATAAGATTCCTATGATGGAAAACAAACAGTCGAATTCCAGGGGTGAACGGGGGAAGGAAACACACTTTAGTGATTTTTTTCAAAGTTCAAGTAGTCTTCACAGAAGAGAACTAATAATTGTCAATTCAGAGAAAATGCCTATGGCTTGCTGCTTCACTTGCTGCTTGGATCACGCGTCTTACTGTCCGTTTGTTTCTTTTTCCGAGAAATTCATAAATTGAATTAAAACGCACAATCAATATTTGTAAAACACAATTTATCGGCGGGTTTATTAGTTCGCATGGCATTATCAAATGATACTTGAACGAGATATTAATAGCGAAAACGAAAACACGAATAATTAGCATTGCCTAAGGATGACAAAATCTATATGTGGATCTATGATACTTATGGGCTCTCGTCTCTCTCCTCATAACTCTCCTCTCCCTTATCCTCCGCATCTTTCGGTGGTGGTCTCGCGATGGTCTGGTAGCTGGCGCCGACCGCACCAGCACTGGTACCGGGCACCATACCCGAATTGGCACCAACCAGTCCTGCCCGGTACTGTTCGTTGAGCGACAGGTTCCATTCGTGGGGCTTGAGCACGGCGTGTTCTATCGGATGCGCTCTCTTGAGATGTGTCCACATACTGTTCGTCCCGTGGTTGTATATGCGCCGGTTCCACTCGCACAGATTGCAGAACCCATGCTTGTCGTTGCCCACCTCGCCCTGAATTATCAATACACATCATCTACCGTAATCAAATTGAAGTCATTTCTCGATTGGCCTACCATAGCTGATCAATAAACTTGTCTTACCTTAGTGAAGTAGGACCAGATATCGCTGGCGCGAGCGAAACGCTGAAAAAAAATGTTTGATTATTATAAGAACATAATTCTTAAGAAATCACGACATTATGCAGGAGTGTAGGAAAAAAAAGTCAAAAGAGAGTTTCCATGGGAAGGGGACATCGAAAATGAGAGGAAATGAGAGAGATTGTGTACTGGCGTTGTTCCTATTCCCAGATGTCAAAGGGGAGGTTAGAGAGCCGTTTGTACCCGTTACACAACATTCGAAAGGCCAACGGCGAGGTAAAGTTAGAGAAAGAGAGAGAGGCATAGAGATGCGCGAAATGATTGAGTCAGATGACGAAATACCATCTTGTCATGGTGCCAACTCCATGTTGTGCGCCAAAACGTCGTCAACGTATCAGGTTGGCCGGAAAGTCTTGATAACTCTTTTTGTTTTTCTACTGTGTGCCGCGTTCGAACTTTGGTGTCCCTTCGTTCCTCACAAATGACAAGGAGACTAGGGCCCTTGTAGTAGACAACTCCCCATTCCCCTCTCTTTCTCCGTGCTGAAGTTAACGCACGATGTATATTCCCAGTGTAATCCACATCCGCCATGTTCTGCTCTACCTCTTCCTATCTCACACCACGTTGAAGGATTCGGAGACTCTCCTGAAGAAAGTTTATGACCAACATGCTCCCTCCTACCCAACCATACAAAGATGGTTCCATTGCTTCAAAGAAGACGACTTTTCACTCGATGACCAGGACCGCTCTGGAAGGCCCCGTGAGTTGGATTTGGATGCGTTGAGAGCCCAGGTGAATTCGGATCCATTCCAAAGCACTCGTGAACTGGCATCCACACTGAAGGTTGTCCATAGCACTGTTGAGGAAGGCTTGAAATCTCTTGGGATGAGAAAAGCTCTTGGTCGATTCATACCCCATGATCTGACCCAGGACCAGCTGGACCACCGAGTCGATGATGCATACAGTCTTCTCACTCTCCACGGCGGCGATCGATGGTTGGAACGGCTGATCACTGGAGATGAAAAATGGGTCCTCTACGATAATCACCACAGGCGAGCCCAGTGGATTCAAGAAGGAGAGACGCCACAGGATGTCCCTAAACCCGACTTTCACCCCAAAAAAGTGATGCTCTCAATATGGTGGGGAGTGGATGGGCCCATCTACTGGGACCTCCTTCCCGAAGGTCAAACCATAAACGCCGACCGTTATGTGAAACAACTACGTAATTTGAAGAAGGAAGTCGATCGTTCAGCCCTGAAAGATAAGAAAATATATTATCAGCATGACAACGCTCGTCCACATGTCGCCAAACTCGTCAAGCAGGAACTGGGAAAGTATGGCTGGATGATTCTCCCTCACCCACCGTATTCCCCAGACATCGCCCCAAGTGACTATTGGCTTTTCTCGGGTCTGACCCATGCCCTTAGAGAGAGATCGTTCACAACACGAGGAAGTCTGGAGGCCGCACTGAAGCAATATTTCGCCTCACACCCAGCAGGGTTCTATAGACAGGGCATCCACAAGCTAACACAACGTTGGCAGTATATCGTCGATAATGAGGGAGCATATAACCCATAATGTACTTGTGTTTGCTTCGAGAAATAAACGAATGAAAAAGTTATCAAGACTTTCCGGCCAACCGAATATTACAATTTTAAAATGATACGTTCGTGAAATGGACTACTGGTGCGTGTACTCTCTTTCTATACCGTGGCCTGTCTCTCGCTGTGTAACGCTCTCTGGCAGCCAGATCTGTTGTTTAGGAGCGGAAATTATTTTGGACGAGTGTTTGTGAATGTATAATACCGTTGTGGGATTGTGTGCCGGCGAAGTGACCAGACTTGAGAGAGTCGCATTGTTCATGTCGTACAAATCCTGTAAATGTAATATTAATTGTGTTATTCCGTAAATTAATCTAAACATGCTACATAAATTGTATATTGTGCCCGGCTGCTGACCGTTGTACGTATGCAAAATTATTTAATTTATCATACAATTTCTTTTAACATACAAATGACACTCAGCAGCCATATTTACAGAAATTTGTCTGAATGTACGAGTGAATGAATCCGAACTGTTACAAAAAAATCCAGAACGGTGTCACGAGTGAATTTATGAAATCGAAAAGGCGCATAGAGAATGTCCTCAATTTTACACACTCTTTCGCACCGGACTTTTGGGAACGTTGTCTGAGTGATGGAATGATGCGCATCTATCAATTCAAAAGTTGAATATTCAATATTTGATTTTTGGCGAGAAACTTTTTTTATATTAGTAGAAATGACTAACCTCGTCGAATTCCATCTCCTCAGCTTCTTCCTTTACCAAAGGTTCCTCCTTTACTATGTTGTTGTCGAACAGAGGGGATGGTCTGAAAATAGTTATGTTGATTTAAACTTCCATTAACAGTGGTATAGATAATTTTATACGGGTTCGGTTCTCTTTATTGCACGATCAATTTTTAGTTATCGTTATCGAAATTGAGCTCACATGACTTCAGGTAGCATTTCTCCATTTAGAGCAGCAATTATGGCTGAGACTCTCGGAGAATCTGAATTTTTTAATTGCATTTTTTATAATAATACATAATGAAAAATATAGGATAGTCGGGCTACAGTCACTACGACAAGAAACATATAGAAGATAGCTGATCGGCTGCCCCATTGCAGAGTAAGCCAGAAACTCACCAAAATATGGTAATACATGGAAGTTCGTCTTACTGTATTTAAAATAGTGTATCGTGAGATATGCTAATTAGTTAATGCACTCACTCTTCTCCTTTTCCATTGCTCCCTCGATTTGTGGCGATGCGCAATCAGACACTCCGGGAGGAGACGATTGAGATGCCTGAAGAAACGTTTAGGATTTAAGGAAGATTTAAGGAAATTAAGGTACAATAATTTGATCTTTTTCTCGAAACGTTGCCCAAACACTTTGCGAGTATAAATTTATTTACTGATGAATGAAAGTGTGAGGAACATGACGAACCTCACTGCTCGCTGAACTCTCCATGCCCAGTGTTGCATACTTATCAGGATGGTGCACTCTGAAAGCAAACAAACATCCGGTAAACTATCGAATCTGTTCCCCCCCAAGAGCTCCGGAATCGTTTTTTGATCTAATTTCAAAAGACAAAATAGATTTTTAAAAAATGCAATAATAACTTTTATGATTCTATTTACGCGAAATAAATAAATTTATACTTGAGATGTCCCTTCATTCCCGTTGTTCCGTGGTTAGCACACGAGATTCGTTTCTGGCACACTTTGCATGCAGCCTGCAAGGAGAATAATGAATAGTATCAGCAGAAATATAATTATGCAAAGAGAGAATACGTGTTTTTTTCCCTGAAATAATTGTTTCAATGTCTCCAAAATTTCGCTTGGCCATTGGAAAATAAAATCAGAAGAGAAAGAAATTATCTCAGTATTCTACTTATCTGCATTACGCATTGTCACATGATTCCAAACATACAGATTAGGCTTGGAGCGAGAGAGTGTGCAAAAGTGAGAGGGTCTCTCTCGATTTCACACACTCTCTCACTCCAAAGGCCTTTCTGTAAGGTTGACCGGTCTGTGGAATGATGTGATTGTATAATGAAGTGTAAAATTATTATTGGCTCTCGCACGATCCATGGGAATACAGTAACCGCTTTCGGCACTTTTGAAAAATGTGAAGTTACCATGGGCACACCGTTGTCGCCGATTTCCTTTCTGAAGAATGTCCACAGCAGCGACGGCGATCCCGCGTTGTGCGCCTGCTGTAAACGCGGAGCGAATTATCGATTCGATAGATTACGGTACATAGTCAAATCTCCAGCAACGCAGCACCGTATCCGGAAGCGGGCAGGGGATTCACATTACCAAACTCCCAAGCCAAGTTTACAGTATGGTCATGAGCGAGAGTGTCTGGATGGATTACCTAATTTTATCTGACCCCTTTCTGGAGGTTTTAGTTTTTTTTAACTGCAAACTCACGGGGCTCTCTCTATGGGGACGAGTTAGCTGTCGCTGCTGAGCGCCCGGAGGGGGAAATGAGGCAGATTGAGAGGTTGACGGCTGCAATTAAGAAAATCAATATCCCGCATTATAATTTATCAAAATGGTTTACCCCCAATCGATTTTCGACGACTATACGATTCAGGCATTTAAATATAGTTTTCCGGAGGCTGTACGTATTTCATTGTTTCTCACGCCATGAGAGTGTGCAAAAATGAAGACGTTTTAAAAAATGCAATAAGTGATTCATACCTGCTGATACCCATCGACAGTCCACGGTTTCGCCTGCATTCGCTGCAATTTCGGCGCTGGAGGCTTGCATGAGTTTCCTGAAAAATCAATCGATTAGAAACACCAATCTCTACGGATCTCTGACTATCATCGAAAGCTACGCAAAGAGAATACATCCATTCTCAGTAGACTTTTATAATTTTCGTAGTTTACGAGGAGGCGGATATAGTACGGTAATGCCAACTCTAATCGATCACCTTGTGCTCCACCGTACACGGGCGGTATGTGGACGGAGGTGGCGGGTACGGTAGACGTAGAAGTGGGCAGTGAGCTCTGCTGTCGAATTTGCTGCTTCGGAGAGGTGAATTTTTGCGTCACGTCCTGTAAGACATTCATAATTTTCCGGTCATCTTACAGATCGGAAATTCGACATTCTTGTTTTCATAGCTATGCCACCGTATCCAATTTGATTGCAAAAATCAAATACATTTTTCTCCAATCGATAAATGGAACGCACGGATTCTCCACCCGGCCACTGTTCGCTGATGGTGAGAAGAGCATCAGCGAGTAGAAGAATGAGACCGTCCATCTCCGAGCTTCTGGAGAAGAACAAGTGTTATTTCACCGATTAGCGAGGGGAAAATGTACGAGGGGAAAATGTATGTATCTTCTAGTTTTCGGTCATCTTTAACACGAATTTGCTAGTCGCTTACATTATATTTTATGTTTATTTCTTTGACATTCTTACTTTTTCATCGTGCTTTATCGAGCTAATGCAAAGAAATTAAGATTAAGTAAAAAATTGACGAAAAAGAAAAAAAGAAAAGATGGCCAACTTCTAACAGATTATACAGCCCCCTGGTTGAAATATAAAAACTTTCATCACTACCTTTTGCTCGAAATTGTTGAAAACTTCGCCTCCTATCTATTTCGGGTTTCTGGTTTCTAGGTTTTCTCACCATTCTGAACCTTTTTTTCACTCTGGCACGTTTATGAAATTTATTACTATTTAAATTAATAATGTTAAATTGTAACTTACTTGGGCGGTCGTGCTCGCAGCAGCTGCCGCAGTCTGCCCAGAGTGTCCAGCCGAGATGCACGCACCGACTCGTAGTTATCGATCTGAAACATATGCATACAGTACCCGTTAATCGAGAAACAACGGAAGTATTGGAAATAAGCAATTCAAATATTTATGTGAACTTTGAACATCAAAAGGATTGGCCAGAATTGATGCAAAAAATTAATCACGAAGTTGAAAAACTCGAAAAATCTAGAAATTTGCGGGAGGTTATCGTACAAATTCCCCTCACCGTGAGACACAGATCTGACCGGTTTTATTGATTTTCTTACCAGTTTTTAGCCTAAAAATAACGATACTTCTTTTGACGTTTTGGATGTATTTTCAAAGATCACCTTCTGATTCGGCCAGTCTCGTATCAGCCACATGCTGGACTCGCACAGTGCTCGCACGAGCTGCGCCATCGGATCTGTCGTCACTCTGCCAATCGATAAGTTACTATAATCATCAAGCAAATTTTCACTGTTAATCGATTTGGCTACACTGCGACAATCAGCATAATTTACCATAAAGTGTGTTTGTGTGCAACTCACTTCACGCACTTCACGCAAAATACCACCTGCTCTACATATTTGTGCATAACCCTCCTTCCGCTAGATTAGAGAAATTACTATTTTTTCTGTTGTTGTGCTATTTTTAGGGTCAGAATATAAATATTTACTGACCGGAACTGCATGTTTCCCACTGCGTCATCCAGTCGCAGCGCCATCATCTCACGCAATCGATAATTCATATCGTACTCCATCTTCTGTGCCTGCGTCAGTTCCTGCGAATGTTGCATAGCTCGCGAAATTGTGGAGTCACAGGCGAAGATAAAAAATGAACATAAGACAAGGACAGTTGAATATCGATGCAAGGAATACACACATCTCCACACTCTCCCCCATTGATGAATATTTGTCAAGGAAGACAGATAATCTGGTGGAAGATGTTATCATTGACCAAAAGGTTATGCACTGTTGTCTGATGTTACGAGTTTTGGGTAACAATAGAAAAATGGTTGATTTTTTTTAAATTTTTCAGAACTTGCGATACTGTAATGTTGTCTGATGGCTATGAATATCGGTATCTCACCTCTCCAGTCTGAGTCGCGCTGTCAGTCGTTTCCGCGCCAATCTTGGGTAAAACCTCTGGATGCTTGCATCTCAGATGGGCGATAAGTGGAGAGGTGTTCCTAGAGGCACACGGTGAATAATCTGGCTAACTTTCTATTAAAAAGCGCTTCCTAAATAACTGTAATAAGGCTCGCCAGAATTCTAGCACTAAAAGTTCTTTACATAGCCATAGCGGTGCCAAGCATCCGATAGGATGTGTGGGAAATAAAAATTGCCTCTAAGTACTCAACTATGAAATTTGCCCATTCACCTCACGATCCGAATGTGTTTGAGGCACAAATGGCACTGGGCCATGCCGAATTCGCCCACGGTAAAGTACTGCCAGGCGAGTGAGGTTGGCGGCGCCATGGTAGCTGAAGACTACAATCACTAGACGAGGAGCTGAGACCCGGATCAGTCGGAGGGAAACTACCAGGTGAATTGGAGGGGAGAGAGTGTGTGAGGGAGAGTTGTGTGTGTCCCCGTTTCGTTCGCTTGCGAGAGAGCAGGTGGAAATGGGAGGGCGCACTAGACGAATAGACGCGAGATACGAGGCAACGCGTTACCAACGCGATAGACGAGCGGCAAAACAGGTTGGAACACGAGGGAGCGTCGCTTGCGTTCATTCATTCATTGTTTATTCCGTCAGAGTATCGCATACAAGAAAAATAACTGTGAATGGGGGCAAGAAACGGATGTCCGTCGACGTAGTCGAATCGGTTTTATGCATGGCAGCAAGGGTATGGGGGAAGAAGGGCTCACTTTCCCGTATACAATCTATTTCGACGCGGCAGAAAATATCAGCAATATTTGTCGATAGGTTGGCACAAGGAAAGAGGCACAAGCAATCGATTGGCGGGCGAGGGACAAGAGGGAAGATTGTTGTGACTCCCCCTCGTTCTCTCTCTTCCCCCTACTCCTCTCCCTCCTAACCACTTGTCTCTCACCGTCAAGTCACTCTCCTCCTTCCACACACTCTCTCGTCTCCTCTCTGTAGTGCTCGTACCCAATCCAACCGGGTCACAACATCCCACAAGAAGGACTAATGTGAGAGAGAAGGACCAAGAAGGACAACGGGCAAAATTTTCACTAAAAGAGGGATCACAGTAGCCATACTTGGGTCAAACTTGTTACTGGATAGTGAACGTATCAATAATTTTGTATTTGTTTTTTTCTCGCTAAAATATTGGTTGCGTGATGTTTAACTAATTGCGGAATCGTAGTGATCGACATCTGAGCGAACTGTTAATTACAGAACGCTGTGATTAGTATGGCGCTAGGTCGGAAACAATTTCGCAATACCGTCACTGACGTAACAATTCCATCTCGCCTCCTGAAGTTCTCATAAATAATGTTTATCAACAGTGAAACCGTGTAATGTACAAAGTAAAGGAAGGCCAGATAGAAATAAATGCACTACTAATGCAGCGGCTAGGAAATAATTCGAAATCTAGATTTGGTAGGAATGAGTTTGATCATTTTATTGGTTCATCGTAACTTTTGCTAAATTCATGCGCTCTTCACATTCTTCTTTTCCACCACAGTGTGCTTGCTCGAGTAATGGCCATGGAAGCCAAACGGAATACGATCCGTGGGTATGATGAATCTGCAAAGACCAAAGATCATCATGAACTTCCTCGTACTCAGGCAAATCGTTTGTAATCTAATCAGAAGCGATTGTAATCTAATTCGAACAATTTCAGAAACAACCATGCTCTAAGCTGATTCCAAAAGCTCCTGATCACATTACAAAATGATCAGATTGTAAAATATTTAAAAAATCTTATTAGATTCGAAAATCTTCTGATCAGATTTCAATATAATTGTAAAATCTTGCCTCGCGATCTCCTTCAGATTCTTCGCGTCGAGCACCACAACATAGGGATTACTTCCGTCCAATGTCATAACCGGCACTGTCAATACACCTGCAACGATTGCATAGGGATGACGAAACAGGCGTGGCATCGCACAACCCCCTAGTGTTGGTTATTCGGCCTATGCGCCATTCCCTCTCTCCTATTCAGACAGAAACTAATGGAGGAGGAACCTACTAGCCACAATCGTCTAGTAAACCCTACAACCCACCATGATCCTCCTCCTTTCCGACTGGATCGGCTACAAAGATGGGCTCGCCGGTCAACTGCTCCAAATTATCCACTGTCCATATCAGCGACTCCTTCGTGTCGCAATCAACTTTTACAATCTGAAATAAGGGAAAATTGAAGTTGCAATGAAATTTCACGGAAAAATCAAAAAACGTATGTGTTTCAAAACAATCGACCCTTATAATCCGTCAGAAGTTCGCGAACTTTTCACGCATCTTTTCTTGCTCGTTTTAGGCTATTTTCTTTATAATTTGTGTTAGGTCATTAGAGCAGCATAAGAAAGTAGTAATGCAAAAGAAATTAACCTAAAATATAAACTAGGGAATTAGCCGCACCTCTTAGAAGGTCGCGGAATTCTGCGAGTTGTTTTACGTTCTAAGAGGTGCGGCTAATTCCCTAGTTTATATTTTAGGTTAATTTATTCTCGAATTTGTTTTGATCTTTCGAGGCATCGTTTCAATGAACTACTCACTTCGCTCGTTCATTCAATACTTACCGAACTCTTCGCCTCTCCTCGAAGCACTGATGTTCCGTACGCAAATCGATACTTTCTGGTGTTGTAAGAGTCGTAGTTGTAGCGGGGAAATTCGATTGCTGACAAAGGAAGTCTTATTTCCCTCCATTTATTATTCGTAAGAAAAATTTCAGATCTACGTAGAGTTGAATGCGATATTTTTAAAACTTGTTTAAACTGATCGCTGTCTGCAGCATTTGCTAGAGAAATTTAATGTTAGTAAACTAAAGCCTGATGAGTTTTGCAACGTACAGTGTTCACTGAGTCGTTCGTCGGTCAGCCAAAGACTTCCGTCCTCTCTGAGCTCCGCCTTGCAACCACCCGACCATGAGAGGTTCTGAGAAATGGGAGATCAAACGTCTCGATTTATACCTCTCAAACCAAATCTGAACTCTTGCGGGAAAAGGATCATACTGCAATTATGAGGCCAAGGGTGGTCTACACAATGAGGGTGCGTGCAAATTACAGATATCAAAGATCAAAAACCAGACAAACCTGAAGCAGATCGTCTCCGGTCTTTGATCCTTCGGGAATGGTAAGTGGAATGACCATGCGATGCAAGTAAGGCGTGAAATCTTCGTCCTGAATGAATTGACTCTACAATTACCGATTTTTCTCTCTTGATCATGATTACCAAACTTCGTTATGAAGCCTTACCTTTTCCTTGAAGAAATCGGGTTTGCGCATATTCTCGAGCATGAGAGCGTCGAGGCTTTCAACGCGTTTGTATCTAGAAAACAGACATTATTTCCAAGAGGCTAATATTGTATCCTTTCACGTTTCCCTATTTGGTCCAACGACTGCTTGTAATTCTAAGCCACTGGAGTTCTCGTGCGTGTTAGTTTTCCCTCAGTGTTTTTATCCGTAGAAATGCTAGGAATTGTGTTATTTTGAGGTGACACTGATTATGGCGAATTTATGGTGTATGGAGCCAATCTCACTTGGAATAGTCGATGACTAGGAATCCATCTCGTTCGAACGAATTAGCGTGATGGAAGGTGAAGAAGGGCTCGGATTGTAACTGAATTATGATAAATGCTAGAATTAAGCGCGGACATCGATAACTGTTTTTTTAGTGGTCGAAGTGGTGTAGTGGTCTAAGGCGCCCTCCCAGTTTCATTCCGTTCCACACCGGGGTTCGATTCCCGGCTGTGCATACCGCCACCGCCTCACCAAGGCACTCGAATGAGTAAAGATTGGTAGTGGTGTAACCACGAAGGTAACTAGATCCGAAGAAGAGATTGGGCCCTCCGGATTGAACTGGCCTATTATGCGCTGGCCTTAGTAGTGACTCCCTCAGGACTTGGAGCCTAGATAAGGGGATGCCTTTACCTTTACCTTTTACCTTTTATCGATAACTGATATCAGCATTCCTCAGATAAATTTTCCTTCCGGTACAAAAAGATCTAGCATACCTTTACTGGAATCTTCTGCCCTGTCCGCCTGTCAACCACAGTAACTGTCGTATCCGTGTTCTCTTTCCACTGCATTAGACTTTGGTAGGACTTGAGGCGGTAGAACTGGCTGAAACATGACTACCATTGCATTTGGAGAGGGACCATTGTTACACCAGATCATTGTGCAATCAAGCGGACCCACTTCAGAATCATATTGAACATATTGAATCGGAGCGGAGACTCGAGAAGAATGAAGTAGTTTTCGCTCATACCGAATGAATGGTAGTAGGCCGGGCCTGAAATACAGTTAAGCCAATTGTCGACGCTGAAAATGTCACTATTAGCTAATTACCGTATTCATCTCACCTTCAGGGGCATGATCGACTGAAGCAACGAGAGTTGAGTCGAAGGGAACCTCGCCGGGAGCAGTGACTGCAACTCAAATGAATTATTAAATCGTCATCAGCTTTGTGCGAAAATTTTTGAGAGACTTCTTATTAGATCATTAATGGAACAGTAAGGAAAGGATCACAACCGACCTTTATCCTTCGGTGTCATCTTCACTACCACGTACTGCGTTTTCTTGCCGAATCGGGATCCCATGTTGTAGACATTTCCCTCTCTGGAACAAACCCCATAAGTTCTTTCGAACCAACGGGTTTCTTCAACCCAGCGAAACATTCGCAGCACTAAAATACCTGTAAGAATTTGAGAGACTCTAAGAGGATGAGACGCGGAGAGTACAGTTTTACTAACGTTTATAATACACTACCCTTCCGTCTAATATACCTACCTGTCGTAGTGGCAGTGAGCAGTCGCAGTGTGTACAGCAAAAAGGTTGTCCTTAACCGCGATCTGCAACATTTGAAAATCTAGGAAATTATATCGATGTTCCCTATGTTCATGGAATTCCAGATACTACATTTGAAAAAAAATCATAATAAAAATAGCTGAATTGAAACTCTGAGGGAAGTGACTGCGTGATTTTTTCGGTATGACCTACCGTATCTCCAGCGTCGAGATTCTCTGTCGAAAGCGGCACCATCATTGGTGTCTCCGTGAGTGCGTACACTGCATCTCCCAGCTCCTTCAGAGATCAAAGATCATTGGTTTGAAGAAGTAACTCGATTATATATCGTACGTACTGAAAATATCAGAACGTTTACCGCAACGTGATCAAAATGTTCAGAATTTGCATCTTTGCGAGTACACATTATCATGACTTGTTTTTATGCTAATTCGATTAATCCGCATCGATTTGCCGGAATCTACCCGGTGATGCCCGGTGAAATGTGTAACTGAAAGCGACAAATTCGATTGCAAAAAAGGGACAGAACCGGCAATTACTGGCATTTCCCGGCTGTATACGGTAATGATGACAATTCGCTAACTTGGTCGGTTATCGCATCGAATTTTCTCCTTTATTTTAGACATTTCACCGGGCATGTCCGGGCAGTTTCCGGTAAATTGAGGTGGACAAAAAATATGAACCCACTCACGAGTCGCAAATAATTTTCTTCGTAAAGTTACAAAAATTGAACATTTTGATCACGTTCCGGTAAACGTTCCGATATTTTCAGTACGTACGATACCCAGATCCGAAATTATAATATTTTTTTGGAAATATTCGAAATCAGTAGTCTTGTGTGCAATGCAAGATAAATAGAACCTGAAAGGCCACTGACGTGTTGTCCGTAACCATTTCCGGATGAAACCACGAAGCGAGTCTGTAAAGAAGCTTCAATTTATGGACTCACGTTTCGCCGGTGCCTTTTGTACAAATGGTCTAGCTTTCACAATGGTGTGGAAACATCCTCGCGAGCTTTTCCCAAAGAATGCCGGAATTTATGTTTCGCATAGCACTCTCTATTTTTTCATTCACTCAATTATCACTTGATTTTGAAAAAAGAATCTTTTTGCTCTAGGTATAATGAAAATGAAGATATACCTCTGGAAGATTGTCTTGCAGGGGTCAGGGAATGCGTTTGTTCCGAATGATCCCACAACGATACGGTTAGCCTGATGTGCAATATTTTGTTTTTGTTAACGTCATCCTTCGAAACAGTGTTTAGCACAATTGTAGAAGATTTGTCAGGGAACGCCTATGTACCTTCTTGTTTTTGAGATATGAATCCGTCTCAATTGCTCGGGCCGAGTAGAAAATCTAAAAACGTTGAGTGTTGTTACCCTCATGTTCTCTCACTCGTTCATTATCGTGGAGGTGCTAACCTTACCTATGTCTGTCATTATCATCATTCTTCGAACCTATGATCCTTTTATCTACACGAGAGTTACGTGTGATAAGCCCAGACAGCGTCAAGAAATCGCGTGTTTTACGCACGTTAGATGTGAAAGCACACATTAAAATAGAGACAGCGATCGCAACATATTTGCGTGTTTAACTTAGTGTGTGCTTATGGAACAAAATTGTTATGCGACAAACCCACATTTCCGTCTCGGAATGCATATCTCTGAATGTAGGCATCGCCGTCAAACCAATGGTTGTATTCGGAGTCACCCCACTCGAAAATACCTGATATGATTGATATCACATACCAATTTGATTGTGAAGAGAAAATACACGATTTGTAGACGTGGTCGGTGGTAAAGTAGTTTTACGACAGAGTAAAGGAATACACGCAGGTCTTACATCTCTGATTACATTTTTAAAAAATTATTCATCCATCACTAAGTAATGTCATAGTACTGTTTGTTTATCATCGTCAAAACGAATTTTCAAACAAAGAATATTTTCAAACAATGCGAACAACTGTGTCCACCTGGTCCGTTTCTCAGCATGGTGCCCTTGAGGTATGACGGAATCTGACCACCTGCATTCGTGATAGATTATATTCTATAAAATGGTCGATAACACCTAACCTTCATGTCTACACTCCTTCTCCTCCACGATGTCATCGAAGTTCGTGAGAAGCGATCCGAGTCCGGGCATCTCTCAGATTCTTGCAATCAACTCTCTCAGAACTTCAAGCGAAAGAAAAACGAATGAGAGTTTGAAACGTAAAAAGTAGAGGGTCGAGAGAGTAAACAGGTTCAGCCACACACGCACAAATACTGACTCTCTGCTTTAACTCCAAAATAGTTTCAAGCTCACAAACAGTTTCGCAAACAATTAGCTAGCCATGCTGCGTATCTTAGCTATATTATGTGAGCACGATGGGGTACAACGTCACAACTACGAAATTGTGAAGTGGTCTACATGCAGATGGAGGGGAGTGGCACTATATAGTGGTGGAGGCAACCGGCGAGACATTGACAAATAGTTGTTATCTCTTGCGAAATTTGGCTCGAAGTAACGTCTCGATGTACGTTCCACTTCGGTAGACGGTGAGTGATCCCGTCAAAATGATAGTGATCAATCTTTAGAGCTAGCTTAATGGATAAAGATTCTCTTATTTCCTCACCGGCTCAGTCAACGAGTGTGTGAATGAGTGTGTGGCAGGCGATAAAGTGATCGCCATTTGTGCCGATTAGTGTATGCGCCACACAACGCAAATGGAAAACTGTGTATCTCTGACCGTTGAACCTAAGATCGGCACGTGTGATGGTTCCCGTCTTTCCTCACAACAGTGTACTTTGAAAGATAGTCTTTTTGAATAACAAATACATACATTTAAGGGCACAATTACTTCATGGAAATCGTCCGCTTAATATAGAACTGAAATATACGAAAAATTCCGCAGAAAGTACAACCACATAAGAATGCAACCGCGCTCGCCGTTTTGAAATTAAAAAAATGAAAACACTATTGCCACAGTATGAAGTATCATTAGATACGTATACTTTTATACTTCAGTAGACTTTGAAAGGTAACTAAACAACTACCCGCATAAGAGGGAAATTGAACGCTTTTATGAAGAAAGATTGCGGAGAATGAGGAGTGTGGGGATGTAATTTCCCTCGTATGCGGGTAGTTGTGTAGTTACTAGGGTTCTCTTATTGGAAGTATTGGAAATGAACTCGCCACCCTCTCTCTCTCTCCATTTCACTCAGTCTCTCACACGCGTTGCGGTCAGCGGTCCTTTGTTCTCCACATTTCCCATTTCCAATAGTTTCCAAGGTGATCGATCACTTGGGAATCATAGGATCGACACCGGCCATTGTGGAACCATTTTCTGCACACCAACATTTCACCACTTTTTGTCTGAAACGGGCGGTTTACGCACCTTTACATTGGTCATAATGGTCTTGACACTTTCAACAAAGAACGTTCTTTATGTAAACGATAGTTCACAACCGATCATCTCGTAACCAAAATTACTCCACCGAGCATCAATCACATTTGAATGAGAATGTCCTAACAACAACTCTCATTTCCCTCATTATCGCTCTATGCAAAATGGTTTTGGAACGTGAGAATTGGAAACGACGATTTGTAACCAACGATTTGTAACCGACATCCTGGAACCAGCGGTTTGAAACAAATGTTTAATGAATAAATAGTCAAATTCTAAAGATCTTTGCATTTACAACGATCACAATAGTTGAAGGATACATTTCGTTGACATTTCATTTGGTATTTTAAGTTCACCATTTCACACATCCCACATTCTCAATGGATAAATCAATGATAAAAAACAGGTTCCACATAGTTGGTGATCATATGGCTGGTTCCTGAGCAGTGGTTCCCAATGATCGGTTTCAAACCGCTGGTTACAAATCGTTGGTTACAAATCGTATTCTCACGTTCCAAAACCATTTTGCATAGGGCGATAATGAGGAAAATGAGAGTTGTTGTTTCGACCATTCTCATTCAAATGTGATTGATGCTCGGTGAACTAATTTTGGTTACGAGATGATCGGTTGTGGATTATCGTTTACATAAAGAACATTCTTTGTTGAAAGTGAAAAGACCATTTCGACTGTAATGACGGTGTCGATCCTATGATTCCCAAGTGATCGATCACCGTTTCCAATAAGAGAACCCTAGTAGTTACCTTTCAAAGTTTATACTTCAGACAAGCACCAGCTAGGACGGCCACCAACAAGATGGAAAATATATTCATTAGAACAGTCTGACAGACATTTCAGAGACAAACTTCAGGCGAACGTGTTTGTAGTCTCATCGCTGACTCACATAAAGTCATAATCCCCGTATTTTCATTGAGAATGCTACTAATAGTTGTCCCAGAAAAAAATACGATGATGCAAAATGAGTCATACATACCATGGAGACTTAAATCGAGACTGAATAAATTGTGTCGCTTTCTTGAAACAGTACACTACAATGTCTTTCCTGATTCTTTGGATTCGTGAAAATCGACAGAGTGTTGGTTTTCATTGTTAGAAAGAACATAGATCATCCTCAGTTGCGTTGTCGTCAATATGCATCGTGAGACACCCACTCTTTATGTCCATTGTCATCGTCGAAGATGTCGCGAGAAAGCTACTACGGATTATAGAGATTACTACTCCCTTAATTTGTGTCTCGCTTGCGCCGGTTTTATCAAGACTGAGCTCTATCATTAACAGTTGCTCTATCATTAGTACAGATACTATTTGATGATATTTCAGATTGTAAAGAGCAACCCGGCAGTCGCTTAGTAACACTACTACTAGTCGGTAGTAGTATTACTAACCGATGCGAGGAAGCGTCGGTTCACTTGTCGTTTTGTATGTGGTGAGCCTTTTTTTAATGTTTGATCTAAAATATTTTAGATTGTTTGGGCGATATGTATACGCAAACAAATTTTCAGGATCAATCCTGGAATTCTCTAATTATAATGTCAAATTTGCAGGTTTCTATCACCGGCATGATCTCCAATGCGCTTGCGTGTCGAACAGTGGTCAGAACAAAGGTTGTAGAGTATCAATTTCTTCAGAGCAAATTTTGCGTTAAGTACATGCACAATGCGTTCGGATCAATCTGTTTCCTACTTGCCGTCTCCAACTTTGGCGTTTCCACCGTAATGTTCATTTGGAGCGCCCTTCCAGTTAATGTGTAAGTAAGATTAGATTTGCTTCTTTCTGAATTATTCCAAGCATCACACAGCCTGCGAAAAATACTAACAAAAATACTGTAACCTACCATTTCAAAAGGATAGATTTAAATGTATATCAGAGACTATCTGATAGGCTCGAGTTGTGGCCGTACAGGGAAACCTAAGCTATGCTGAAAAAATTACCCTAAGGTCAACTTTTTGTGTAGAAGCCGAAAATCGACCTTAGAAGTGCTGATTCTCAAACCCGGCTGAGATATGTTTCAGACCATGTAATAAAGTCGAAAAATGAAATTTTTTTCTTCGAAAAAAAACTTCTCCGTACTTCATAAATATTAATTCTCGCCCAGAATACATCATTTTCATTGTTGAAAGTGAGAAAATAGCTGTTCTTTGAAAAAAGTTATGATTTTTTGAATGTTTAAAAATTCTTCAGGAAAAAAAGTTTTATAGCTGGGGGATTTTTGATAAGCTTATTGAATTCCTCATAAAAAGTTACTCCAGAAGAATTTTTTTGAGCCGTTTTCGAGCCTAGGTACGATTATAAAAATAATTTTGAAAATCGCATGTATCATGTTTTAATGATTTTTCGGTTAGAAAATTTTTCGGTTTCGTTCTATATCGAGTCCATTTCGCTCCCAAACGTTCCCAGAGTACTCGAAATGTAATGTGCAATTAACTTATGCATAGATATCAGCCATCTTGGTACATATTTTCCCATTAGCGTATCATAAGCGGCCATAATGTGTTTTTCTCAGATATTTCGATAGAACTTTTCTTCACCGTCCTAGTAAGGTCGGAAATTTATCCGACAACTTTCTATTCGCCATATTTCGCGGTTATTGTAATTAAGAAAGAGAATATATCATAGCCAAGTGGATAACGCTATTGAATTTGAATCCGAAATATGATGGTTCAATGCCGCATGATCACTGAGGCGTGAAATGCGTCTTCCAAGTATGAAAATAATATTTCAGTAATAATACAACTTAATCTCAGTCTGTTCGAATGATTTTTGCTATTTTTCTCATGTTATGTATGCATTCGGATCAATAAGTGGTTGAGACATGTCAAAAATCGAAATCCATCAAAAGTTTCCCCATGGGTTTCATGGGTGAGTTTCCACATACTTTTGATGTAGAAATCAATGGAATTTAAAATTTCGCAAAAAAATCTTCTGGGCGATATGGCGTCGTGCAAGTTTAGCGGAAAGCGCATTTTTTTCAAATAATGAACATTTTCGATATTAACTTTATTTTGTTCTTCGACGCCGATGACGCTCCTGATTATTTCCTACGTTTAACGGGTTCTCCGTTAAAGTTGCACGACGCCGTATCGCCCAGAAGAGTTTTTTGCGAAATTTTAAATTCCATTGATTTTTTTTTCTTTCTACATCAAAAGTATGTGGAAACTCACCCATGAAACCCATGGGGAAACTTTTGATGGATTTCGATTTTTGACATGTCTCAACCACTTGTTGATCCGAATGCATACATTACATGAGAAAAAATAGCAAAAATCATTCAAACAGACTTAGATTAAGTTGTATTGCAAATGAAATATTATTTTCATACTTGGAAGACGCATTTCACGCCTCTGTGATCATGCGGCATTGAACTATCATATTTCGGATTCAAATTCAATAACGTTATCCACTTGGCTATGATATATTCTCTTTCGTAATTACAATAACCGCGAAATATGGCGAATAGAAAGTTGTCGAACAAATGTCCGCCCTTACTAGGACGGTGAAGAAAAGTTCTATCGAAATATCTGAGAAAAACACATTATGGCCGCTTATGATACGCTAATGGGAAAATATGTACCAAGATGGCTGATATCTATGCATAAGTTAATTGCACATTACATTTCGAGTACTCTGGGAACGTTTGGGAGCGAAATGGACTCGATATACAGTCGCGCGCATAAGTGAGTGGACACTTTTTAAATCACATTTAACTTCTGAGCCAGGAAATGGATCACTCTGAAATTTTGGCTTGGTTCATCAAATCCATCGACGATTATGATGCTGATATTGAATTATTTCGAAATCCCTCAGTTATTACATAGTGATGACGTAATCAAACCATACTTTTTCGGACGTCCATTATTCTTACATACATTTTTTCGGGCTAGCCAAACTTTTTGAGCATAAAGGTGGGCCGAAGGGCTGCCATGAAAATTTTTTTCAAGTTGCTGCGGCTTTGCACCTTGGCTGCAGCCTTGCTGCAATTTCGCGGTCGTAAACTCATATCTCGGCTTCTAGACAAGCTAGAACGTCGTTCTAGGAATCAAAATAATCCTTATGTGGATTGCTGACGATTCTGAGAATATGATACATGTAACTGAATAATTGGCCTCGAGGTACCAAAAAATCGATTTTTTTCATGACCCATTTTCGATCGATCTCAACTCTGTGGAACAGTTTAGCAAAAATCTAGTTTTTGCGTAGACGTATTGCAAATGTATTGAAGAACTGATGCCCAACTTTTTGTACGGTTGGCGTTTGTTTCCAGGGCGCCTCGATCGTTTTTCGGAAGGACGCACGATAGGCCACGCCCCCTTTTCGCCATATTGACCTACAGTTTCATTAATATATTTTGTTCTGCTGTAACTTTAGAGCTAGGGGAGGTAGAAGTCTGAAATTTTAACTGGAACTCCTGCACACTCTGGGGCGTCGATTCTGTATATTTCATAATAATTTATTTTTTTTCTTCATTGCGTAGTGATGACGCAACATTTCGTAGAAATTTCAGAGGTGGTTTTTTGCTCGGACGAAAATTTTGCAAGCATCGTACTTTGAGTGGTGATAGTTGGCATGGAAATACACTCGAGAAAAAATAGTACCACACTGAACGGTTCCATACCGGACCAGTGCGAGGTTTCAAATTGGGTTCCCGAAAAAATGGTTTTTCGTTTCTAGACGTGCTAGAGACTCGTATCCAACTTCAAAATGACCGTAATGGTGTCTTAGTAAAATACCGAAAGTTTGGCATTGATCATATGCCTTCAGGGCATAAAAAAATCATTTTTTCTGTTGTTTTATTTTCAGGAACCAGATCCATTCGATGATTGCACTAGAAACTGCTAAAAACCTAACTTGTTAATGTCTTTGCAAACATTATTGACAAAAAAATATGTTTGAGCCACTCTTTTGGATGGATCATGTTCTTGAAAATAAAACAACAGAAAAAATGATTTTTTTTATGCCCTGAAGGCATATATCGGCTGATCAATGCCAAACTTTCGGTATTTTACTAAGACACCATTACGGTCATTTTGAAGTTGAATACGAGTCTCTAGCACGTCTAGAAACGAAAAACCATTTTTTCGGGTACCCATTTTGAGACCTCGCACTGGTCCGGTATGGAACCGTACAATGTGGTACTAATTTTTCTCGAGTGTATCTCCATGTCAACTATCACCACTCAAAGTACGATGCTTGCAAAATTTTCGTCCGAGCAAAAAACCACCTCTGAAATTTCTACGAAATGTTGCGTCATCACTACGCAATGAAGAAAAAAAATAAATAATTATGAAATATACAGAATCGACGCCCCAGAGTGTGCAGGAGTTCCAGTTAAAATTTCAGACTTCTACCTCCCCTAGCTCTAAAGTTACAGCAGAACAAAATATATTAATGAAACTGTAGGTCAATATGGCGAAAAGGGGGCGTGGCCTATCGTGCGTCCTTCCGAAAAACGATCGAGGCGCCCTGGAAACAAACGCAAACCGTACAAAAAGTTGGGCATCAGTTCTTCAATACATTTGCAATACGTCTACGCAAAAACTAGATTTTTGCTAAACTGTTCCACAGAGTTGAGATCGATCGAAAATGGGTCATGAAAAAAATCGATTTTTTGGTACCTCGAGGCCAATTATTCAGTTACATGTATCATATTCTCAGAATCGTCAGCAATCCACATACGGATTATTTTGATTCCTAGAACGACGTTCTAGCTTGTCTAGAAGCCGAGATATGAGTTTACGACCGCGAAATTGCAGCAAGGCTGCAGCCAAGGTGCAAAGCCGCAGCAACTTGAAAAAAATTTTCATGGCAGCCCTTCGGCCCACCTTTATGCTCAAAAAGTTTGGCTAGCCCGAAAAAATGTATGTAAGAATAATGGACGTCCGAAAAAGTATGGTTTGATTACGTCATCACTATGTAATAACTGAGGGATTTCGAAATAATTCAATATCAGCATCATAATCGTCGATGGATTTGATGAACCAAGCCAAAATTTCAGAGTGATCCATTTCCTGGCTCAGAAGTTAAATGTGATTTAAAAAGTGTCCACTCACTTATGCGCGCGACTGTAGAACGAAACCGAAAAATTTTCTAACCGAAAAATCTTTAAAACATGATACATGTGATTTTCAAAATTATTTTTATAATCGTACCTAGGCTCGAAAACGGCTCAAAAAAATTCTTCTGGAGTAACTTTTTACGAGGAATTCAATAAGCTTATCAAAAATCCCCCAGCTATAAAACTTTTTTTCCTGAAGAATTTTTAAACATTCAAAAAATCATAACTTTTTTCAAAGAACAGCTATTTTCTCACTTTCAACAATGAAAATGATGTATTCTGGGCGAGCATTAATATTTATGAAATACGGAGACGTTTCCTTTTCGAAGAAAAAAAATTATTTTTTTGACTTTATTACATGGTCTGAAACATATCTCAGCCGGGTTTGAGAATCAGCACTTCTAAGGTCGATTTTCGGTTTCTACACAAAAAGTTGACCCTGGGGTAACTTTTTCAGCATAGGTTAGGTTTCCTTGTACGGCCACTGTAGCCGGAAACTCGATCCTCTCAGAAAGTCTCTGATATATGTTTGTTTGGCCTCATTCGTCTTCTAAATTTATATCAGTATGTAACGGCAAGATAAACTGTCAAAATTGTTTCAGACTTCTCGGCGAAGATGTATACTACAACATTGTCGGTAAGACGGTTGGACAGGTCAGTACATATTGTTCATTTGCGTGAGAAAACTATACATCATAAATCTCGCAGATCTCGTTGTTCTTTCTATACGGTTGTGAATATTCACATGTTATCATTTCGTTCAATCGACTTGCTTGCATAGCTTTCCCTCTTCATGTAAGTTCATGCCAAATATGAATTGGCGTTATATTGCGAAACAGTTACATCCATGTTTTCCCACGTAAACTTTTAATAGACTGTTATCTATGTAAAATAATTTAATGTATTATTACAATTTGCATATAAATTGTTGCTTAATTCAGGCGCCGCAACTCTTTGAGCGAAAAGCCACACTCATTCTCATTTCAATTATCACTGCCGTTTCCTTCATCGAAATATCACCCTACTTTTGGCGTCAGTTTGATTTTCTGCACTATTCGGATCTTAGAGCACTCTCTCAAATTCGCACAGTGCATATCATAAATGAAGGCTATTAACATATGCTCAAAGTTGATAGAGTCCAAGTCCATCATATGCGTCATCCTCTACTCTCTCTAATTCACACACTAACCCGTCAACATAATGGTTTTCTAGATGACGACATTTAAGAGATCACCTTATGTAGGAAATCTGTTCCGAGAATGCGATACAGATGTACGCAAATCCTATATTCGGCTAGTCGCAACTACTTACGCAATAATTGTGATGTCATGCTGAGAATTAGATATTTTAATCGAAAAATCACAAAGAGCGGGGGTGGTGGTGATCAGTCGCTACTTCTCTGGTACAACATATCTTTCGACATTTCAAACAATATTTGTATACACTCAGAGTTATTCTGAGACGTCATGTCATCCACACATTGCGTGCTCTCACAAGTGCAGCACAATTTTTTCTCAATAATGAATTAATTTCATAACTTTCCAGCCAGGAACTGTTATTTCACTTATGACTTCAACACCTCTCTCTGGAACTTCGCAGACACCGACTGTGGACACTTCTGTTCTTTGTGAGTTAAAATTCCCATTAGTGCAGAAGGCAAAGAAGAATGTGCGAAAGGAGGAAGTAACAGATGAACTTAACGCGTTATGGCCGAAACTGATGAGGAGATATCGCTGAAACCCATATATAGTATAACCATATTCGCTGCATATCACAAACTCGGCCCCCCTTTACAGATCTATGCTTTGATGCTAAATACCGGAAATAGTGTCAGAGAGAACAAATTAGACAATGCGGGTGAATGTTAGAGAACAGACCAAAGGAGAGGGTCAGACAACGAGAGTGCGATACAATTCTTTTCAGCTACTTTGATTTCGTTTCGGGTATCGCTATTCTCAGTCTGATCTTCTTCATGGACGCACTGGCTCTGATTCTGCTCAAGACACGAAACCACGCAATGGTAATAACACTGCCTAATATTTTTTTACCAAAGCAACAGAAAGAGGCAAAGTGAGAGCCCGTCTACTATACTTGCTCGGAAGGCATGGTATTTTGCATAGGAGACCTGATTACATCTTAGTATCTACGTCAAGCTGAAAATTCCGTTCCAGATTATCCACCCTCCTCTCTGTTGTCAACATTTCTCATTCCAGAACCACACTCTGCGCGAATCTATCAAGCACCGCAAAATTGAGACGAAGTTATTTGCTCAGGTTAACCCTCACCTCATCCCGAACCATTTTTAATACGTAATATTCAGAGTATCTGCCAAGTTATCCCGCTTTTCTGCGCCATTTTGACCTACCATCTAATCGGCGTCACGCAGGTGACAATCAAGTAAATCATTAAAGAAATCAAATTCAGACCTCGGAGTGGGGCCTCTTCCTCTCCTACACCTTTTCTTGGGGAATGCTGCACGCGGTTGACGGGTTTGACCTATTTATTTACCATTTTCAATCGATAATCAATGCTCAAATGTATATTCTTTTAGGATCGTTCTGGTTGCCTTCCACATGACTCGGCCGAAATGGTTTCAGCGAAGGCACCAGGTCGAGGCAGTAAGCACCGACATTTGGATGACTTAGAGTACAATCGTTTTCAGTTTGTACAGAATGCGAACTCGACCGATCAGGTCGGGGACGCGAAGCCTAACAGCACCACCGTCACCACCGGGCCTACTGCTCCAAACGACAGTACTCACAGGAACTCTACTGTCCGAACATTCAGGAATACAGCGCTGTAAATTACAGCCTGTAATCTCCCCTCCTCCAACCTCATCAAAGCATCTCAATAAAAATTGCGAAAACACTCAGGAAGAAAGTTATTTTCAACCTCCCTTCGTACGCTGAAGCCCCCCCCCCCCCCGCCCGCTCTGGCGAAAGCCCCTTCTCCATTGGAAAATGCCTCATTTGCCCTGTCAATATTCGATAAATAACACAAATTTATCATATCAGTAATAACACATAATCCGGTGGTCAATCGATAACATTGCTCGTTACCGTACTCCCCGTTGTCCGCCTACAGTAATCCGTCGAGTTCCTTCATGAAGTCATCGTAGGCCTCGTCAGTCGTCTTGCCCGTCTGCACGTTTCTCGTGGGCGCCATGGGACGTCTGGAAAAAAAATTAAAATAAAACAAGGAATTCAAATAATTTTGTTGTTGTTATTTTTTGATAGACATCTATCTAGACAGTAAAATTCTCTCATATGATAGAGGTGTTTTGTACAGATAATGGCGTCTCAATCTACAAACAATTCGATTCAATACGAATTGTCTACTACAGTAACCCTAGCTCACTCGCCACCACTTCCGCTCACCTCACAGGCACGATGCTCTTCTTCTCCTTCGCACGACGCAACTGCGCCGGCACCAGACTAGTCGACTCGCCCTCAATTTGGATACTGTAACCATGCATTTTGTCAAAATAAAGCTCGCTGAGAGATACACTATAACAAGATTCATCTAGCACATACACAAGCTTTAAATTAAAAACGCATTTCATCTTGTCGCAATATGATGTATTAATGCCGAACTTTAGTCTTTCGTGACCATATCGTACGATATACGATATCATGCGGTGACGAAGTCCAGAAGTTCGGTAATGACGAGATCATGCATACCCCAGTCTCAATCGCTACTCACCTTGAGATCTCTCAACTGAGGCTGCGCTGCGATCGTGCTCATATCGGGGCCGACGGGTCTGTTGTTGAGCACGGGGGCAGCGGAGACTGTCTTGCCCATGAAGGGAGCGATCGGAGGAGGAGGGAGAGGAGCTGTGATAGCAATAATAATAATAATAATAATAATAATACACATTTCTCGAGTTTTATTCGATAATAAGTACAAAGATGTTAGGCTAAAAGCAGTTATGGAGAGATTAGAGAGGAAGAAAAGCACAAGTCGGCAATGTGGCAGGAATATGCCGAAAATCACGGTATTTCAAAATTGGCAATCGATAAAACTCACGTCCTCTCAGCGGCATCATCACAGGGGCCGGAGGCGGCACGGGCGCTATCGAATTCGAGATCTCGGACGGAACTGAAGTGGATGGTACGGTAGGTAATCGTTATCGATCGATCGATTACTCACTGAAGACATGCCCGAGGTCGTCATCGTCGACATGGTCGTGGTCCTGCGCCTCCTACAATTATCGATTAGGGGCTTGTCATTTACTGAAACCAGTTGTGCATCAATCGCATAGACGACGTTAGCTTCCGGGGGCACCGTGCATTTGGGAGGTCGTTTTGCGAGGAATGCTCCGAAAAATCAAAATGGACACAATTGAGAGGTTTTCAGAATGTATTTTTCTGCGGTAGCCCACCGCAATTGGCTGTTCTGGTATCGGGGGGCACAATGCAAAGAGGCTTAGATGTGTGCTGCCCATCTATGATCGATCGACATGTATACCGTACCCGATCGTCGTCGGAGTCGCTGAAGTCGGGCGGCAGACCGACGGGCACACCTGGAGGCAGTGCACGGCGGCCATCGAAACGACGACGAGTGTGGTGTCTGAGGGAGAGAGCGATCGATAATTAAGATAAGCGTAATCTCAATGAGGAGTGATATTACATTTGCAAAATGATACGATCATACAATAACGGCCAAATGTCGAAACGTGTTTTTATCCACCCACTAACGTTCGAAACCCTCTCACATTAAATACATTTGACACATTGGCGTTTCATATATTGGCTTTCTAGTTGGTTGTAAAATTATGCAAATTGTATTTCATAAGTGTGCTACCTCGATCCACGATGCTGCTGGTATGGCATCGGCTGGAGCGCCGTCTCCTTCGTGAATTCGCCCGCCATCGGCATCGGAATATCCGACACAACCGTAGCTTTCGCTATCGCAAGCATCTGCAAATAATCGATAAATGGTGCAATTAGTTGTAATCGATAATCGTTCGACCCACATCGGCCTCTCTGCGAATGGCACTGCATCTCGTGTAGTAGTCCTTGAGCGTCTCATTCAAGCGATCGAGCGACTGAAAAAATGACATACATAAATTGCCTTTGTTATTTATCGATCGACCAAGGTTACACGAGAGCTCGCGAAAACCTCTCGTACGTTCTCGCAACCTCTAGCGATGCATACCAAGTGCGATTGATCTCGAAGTAAAGCAAAACAAATATCAGCAGTGATCAAACTGTGTTTCCAGATGCAAACGCGTAATAAAAATATAAAAGAGCTTACTGCTTTGTCTTCGGGCTTGTCCGACTTGAGGAAGACGGCGCGCGACTTGTCGAAACTCGCCAGCAGCACTTTCTGCTTCTGTCTGAGGACGTTCTCGTGGAATCGCGCCTCCTCCAAGCCGCACACTACAAAATAATTATCAATTTCACAGGAAATTAGTAGTAGCTGTTGCTCAAGACTAAATCAAGCTTCAGTTGCTGGAAGTAAGAAGGGAGCGTTTTACGGACGCTGTCTCTCGAGATCGAGCAGCTTCTCGATGTTCTCGACACGCGTGGAACCCGACTTGGCGAGGGCTAGCCGAATGTTGGCACGCTCCTTCTTGTGTTTCTTCAGCTCCTTCGCGCGATCACTCTTGCGAGCCTAAAAATGAAGGAAATGCAAAAGAAAATTAAATAAAAGAAACAAATAAAAGCAATTTCAAAAATATACGAAATTCTAGCGACTCACTTGATCGACGGAAGTGCGGGAGTGCATACCCTGCTTGGTACGACCGGGCTTGACCATTCTGAACAGAAAATATAGAGAAATAAACAAAACATAAGCTTGAAAACGAAATGAATAGTGTTGTTATCGGAAAAGCTCAATCTCAGTTACAGTTTGTCTAGAAGGTTGAAGGAGACGGTAGGTTTCGGGGCTCCCACAACGACTTCAAGACTTGCAGGATTTTCTGAATCTAAATCATTCTCTCGTGAATTTTTATTAATTTACATGGAAAAAAATTACCTAGTATTTGGAAAACTAATTACCTGTATCGAAATAGCTCGTCTTCTTACATTTTCCTCACTCGCGACTTCTCTCTTCCTCGCGAGTGGTCTCCATCGTCTCCCAATGTGTTTCGCCGAGATTGGCGAGTATGCCAACGAGGGGTAATACCGTGCAATTATGAGCTACCGTAATCATACCGTATCCCAGATACACGGTCTTCTGCGAGAACATCCATGCCGTCATTGCATGTTGGTGTTTCATAGTGAGTTGGTTTTGATATCAAAGATCAAAGTTCAACTGTCGCCACTTGCCAGATGCTCGATCTTCTCTGCATTTTCGTCCAATTCGCGCTGTTCTTCCTACTTCCAGAGAAACACTCGGTGAGCAACAGGACAGCTAGATTACAGTAATCTCAGAGTTACAGTAACTCCACAGGCTTACAGTAACTTCATCCACATAAATCAATTTCAGGAACGTCACATAGCCGAGTGGGCTCTCCTTGGTTGGATGTCACTGTCAGCGGCTCTTTACATCACAGGACCAATCGGTTTGGGCTATGAGAAAACGTGAGTACCGTATCCTACCATCGAGAAATCCCTGAATTCGCTCATCTCATTCCAGTTGTATGTTTCGCATTTACAAATGGCGCGTGTTCCTGAGCATGTTTCGATCACTGGTGAGCTGCTGGCATACTGTAGGCGAAACAATCTTCCACAGAGTTCACTCGGATTCTACGCTTGGCGCACTCGGATCATTCTCTGCATTCTCTGGTCATACTGTAAGATTATCAATCGAAGACTGGCCTATTCGAAATGATCAGGTTTTGTTACCTACGCAGTCGGCTTTCACATCTGCCGATACACTCTGCACTACATCAAGGACCACTACAGGTAGATTCAACACAATCTGGAAATTTAAGATCATGTACAAAGGCTACAAACTACAGGGGCTATGATGACGTCGACCCGGAAAGAGTGGCTGAATTTGAAAGAGTTATGCAAGACGCCATAGATGTTGCGAATAAACCGAAGAAACAGTAAGGCTGAGTCATCTTTGGCATCTCACTCACAGTATCCTCACATCTCCTTCCCATTTCAGACCGACTAAGCGACCCAGCCCGAAACCATCGAGAAAAGAGGAGAGTAAGAAGAAATAAGCAGCTACTATTTCTACCATAGTTGTCACAATCCAAACACAGAAATCTCAGATCAATCATAACTTATCACGGATAAACCAGTTTTACGATGCCTCTTTCAAAACAAGCACTTTATTCTATCTGCTATTCTAAGAACCTTCGGATGAACAACGCAAGTAGTGGTGTGGAAATAGTGACAGCTACCGCTCAGTGCTTCTGGGGCATAGCTACTTCAGCTAGAAGACAGAAATCGGCTAGGAAGTAGCTAGAAGGCAGCGCTACTTCAGCTATATAGAGCTGAAGTAGCTATGCCTTCTAGCTACTTCCTGGCTGATTTCTGTCTTCTAGCTGAAGTAGCTATGACCCCTGCCTACAGTAGCTATACCCCAGAAGCACTGAGCGTAGTCAGCCAAAATGGCACACAATCTCAGTGCTACACACGACAGAAACGCTAGCCACAGCAATTAGCGCCGTGAAAAAGGAATATGCAAAACAAAAACAGATATCCAACACAAATCTGTGCATAGCAAGACAAAAAAGGATACCGTAACCCAGTTAAGGAATTACGGTATTCCACGGGCTTCTACTATCATATGGCGAAATAGCAGGGATCGAATGGCAATCTATAAAGAAGAGGACCGGATAGAAAACAACTAATCGATACAAGGGAATTCAGCTAAAACGGGCCATTCCAAGAGTTTAGAATGAAACAAGAAGAAATGGGGGGAGGGGAGTCAAGTGCCGCTACCGTAACTGTCGCTTGATATTCACGAATGTGATTAGACGGGGGAATTGGGATAGAAGACGAAAGGCGGGGGCATTCCTGATTTCAGGCTCGGTGGGAGGGGCTCACAATCATCGGTCATAGAGAAAGAGAAACAAGATAGGGAAGGAAAGATAACACACACGGGAACAACTACAATCAGGAGGATACCGTAAACCTACAGTAACCTGCTGCGGTCTGGGAGAGACTACAGTCTAGTCTCTCGTCTACTTGAGCATGGCGAGCATGGTTGCGGGATGCTCGAGGTAAGCCCTCATTCTGTTGCTGAATCTTGCCATGGAAGCTCCGTCGACCACCCGATGATCCGCAGCCCACGACACGTTCACAATGTGGGTCGGCTTCAGCTGAAACGACAACTATTTTTTTTCAAATTCGATATTTTGGTGCTTCTGCTGACCAATTCTCTCATTTCTAAAAAGGTGTGCCATTCGACAAGTCGTTATTCTGCATTGTAGCATTGGTCTGGTTGCAGATAACGTACACTTCCAAAACAACAAGTTTCACTAATTTAATTACCGTAATCTCTCCCTATACCGTACCTCTCCCTCCTTGTTGTATCTCGGGAGCAGCTGCATCTTGCCGATGGCTCCAATGGCAACTTGGGGGGCGAAGATTACGGGCGACGCGTAGGTGCCGCCGATCTGTGCATAACAAATCATACAAAAGATATTTGTGTCTAGGAGAGGGAACGATGAAGTTACCGTCTTGGAACCCGTAAAAATCGTTTCAGGGAATTTAAACGCGAGTTCGAAAAAGTTCAGCCACCGGTCGAAGGAGGAGGGGGGGGGAGTGTGAATAACATACAGCGCCAATGTTGCTGAGGGTGAAGGTGCCGCCGCTGAGGTCCTCCCTCGATAGCTGCTGACGACGAGCTGCCTCAGTGAGACGATCGAGTTCGGCTGCGATCTGGAATAGAGAGAGATCAAAGATATCATTATTTTTATGTTTACTTGTCGCACAAACAGCAAAAAAAGTTATTATGATTATGCAAGGGTTGACTTAAGTAACAAATATTATATAAGTTTATAGAAATTAAATTATTTTAAAACGAAATAGAAAGAACACACTATGACTTATAGAGGATGTATCAACGGAAGAATTCCAACGATTTTTTTCCAAATGATGACAAAGGTCAAAGATTCCCACCTCGAAGATGGTTCTCTGTTCGCAGTGTTTGATGCAGGGCACGACGAGACCGCCGGGCGTGTCCATCGCCAGACACATGTTGTGAGCAGCCTGATAATCATTAATAATAATATTTACATAATTAGTTACTCTGCCAGGCACTCTGAAAGTATACACTATAACCCCGAAATCATAATAATCGTTCCTAAACGTATTCTATTCATGAAGCGCGGTCACTAATTAAACCCAGTGATAATCGAACTTCTCACATGTAGCCAAAATACAGCAAATATACGAAGTATATACGAAATCATTAAAGTAAAAAAGTGATGCTGACCCTCTGCGTGACATTCTCGAGCTCCTTGTCGACGGTGGCGTTGAGAGAGGGGAACTCGAGCAGACCGAGCGAGGCTGCCTCAAGTGCACAACTTTGATATATTTTTCAACTTAATTATTTAAATTGATAGGCAATACAATACTTCTGTCAAATAGTCAGGTGCTAAATTTTACATGCACGTAAGCAACGGCAAACAAATATATGAATCCTTGTCGTATCCCTGTTTTGCTGTGGAAAAGTTTTAAAAAAAAACAACTCGAATAACACACCTTGATGAAGAAAGGCATGTAACTCAGCTTGACTCCTCTCTCCTTGGCAAGTCCCTTCAACTCCTTGCGCACGTCCACGAGACCGTTCACGATGAACTACAATTGCAACGAGGAATTGAAATTCGTATTAATTAATTGTTTATTCCGTTAGGGAAGTTTGGGAACACGACGAGTATAGTGCAGGGGCAAGAGCCCTTCAAAAATCACCCATATTAACAAGTATCTAATGTATAGTATGATGTGAAATGCTTACCTCGTCATTGTATCCAAAGTGGGGAATCTTGAGTGCCTCACTCATGCTCTTCACCATCGCCCGCGTGTAGCCACGAATGGGCACGACAACGTCGGCCGAGAGGGGAGCGAACTGCAATAGTCAGCTAAATAATTTGAGTTGACGTTACACGAAATAAAAAAAGTATTTAAAACAATCAAAAGCGATACTGATCAATATTGTATTGTATTTTTAAAAAAAAGAAGAAAAAATGTAAAAATTAGCAGCAAATAATAGCAACGGACCACTCTTGCTGCAGCTGCTGCAGGCGCGCCTCCAACAGCCGGCGACGAGCGAACGTTGGTGGAAGAGGGCGAGGCAGCTGATAAATATTCAATCGATGCTACTTTTATAAAATATTTGTTCCAATAGAGGGGAAAATACGATTATAATAATGATATGCATAGGCGGCCATGCCTGAGGCTCCACCCATGAATAGGGGGGGGGGGTCGTCGATGCCCCGTATAAAGCTTCTACGTATGAAAGATATGATGATAGGTCACAGCGAGCGTCAAGTTGATGCATGACTTGAAAAAGTGCATGCTCACCTCCAGAGATTTGTCCAATGTGTCTGAGGACATCCTCCTTGAGCACGCGTCCGCCCTTGCCTGTAGCCGCCACCTTGGACAGATCAACCTGCCAAATTCCTCCACTTATAGGAAATGATTGTGTCTGTCTGTCTGTATGTTTTTTTTGTTGCAGCGTGACAGACATTTTTTTCATTTTTGCCATAAATCGCTTCAAATTCGCTCTATCTTCTCAGAACCTTTTGCATATGATAACTGACCAGAAAACCTTTCAAAATTTTAATATAAAAATCCGCTAATTTCACGGCCAAGTGGATAACGCGCCAGACTTTGAATCCGAGACCCCCAGGTTCGACCCCCGCCGCGGGCAAACCTTTTGCCGCATTTTTCGCAAGTGCCAGAATGCGCCCTGACACGTTTTTGAACAACGTGAAACACGTTCTCACCTGTTTTGCCGAGTTTTAACGTGAAAAATCGAAAATTTCAAAAAGTGTCCAATTGATGCGCACAGCGTAGGGGATCACAGGAAACGTGTTTTGCGATGTCAGAAACGTGTCTGAACGTGTTCTAACACGTTTTAACGTGAAAAATCGAAAATTTCGAAAAGTGTCCAATTGATGCGCAGAGCGTAGGGGGACACAGGAAAAGTGTTTTGCGATGTCAGAAACGTGTCCGAACGTGTTCTAACATGTTTTAACGTGAAAAATCGAAAATTTCAAAAAGTTCCCAAATGAACCGGGGAGCGTGGAGAATCGCGGGAAAAGTGTTTTGCGATGTCAGAAACGTGTTTGAACGTGTTCTGACACGTTTTAACGTCAAAAATCGAAAATGTCGAAAACTTTCCAAATGATTCGTAGAGCGTAGGGGATCAGACGAAAAGTGTTTTGTGATGTCACAAACGTGTCTGAACATGTTCTAACACGTTTTAACGTGAAAAATCGAAAATTTCGAAAATTTCCAAAATTATTCAGAGAGCATAGGGGATCACAGGAAACGTCTCCGAAATTGTTCTAAAAGTTCTGAACGCACTGTATCCTGCGTTTCCGTTGTGAAAGGCTCGTGAGGCTGAGAGCGATCGAAAAAAGTTGCCACGGAGCCACGAAGTGGCGTAGTGGCAACTTTTTTCGATCGCTCTCAGCCTCACCAGCCTTTTGCAACGGAAATAGCCAGCACTCTTTGTAGCGATTTACAGTCCCCAACATCCTAAGCTCTCCCTGGACCGTACTTAGAACCGGCAACCGAGCTCCCCCTGGACCGTACCTGAAGCAAGCTACCGAGGTCCCCCTGGACCGTACCTGAAGCAAGCTACCGAGGTCCCCCTGGACCGTACCTGAAGCAAGCTACCGAGATCCCCCTGGACCGAACCTGCAGAACTATGCATAGAGCGTAGTGTACGCATATAGCGTAGTGTATTTAACCTCAACACATCCCTGCTAGTTAATTGATCAACTTGTTAGTGAGTAATTACTCTAGTCATTGCCAAGTAGGATGAAAGAACATGACCTATGCTGTCTTTCAATGACCAGCTTAATTGATCTGTTTTCATTTCCGCGGAGCACCATAAAAAAATTAAATCAGATTTGGGGGAAACAACCTTTTTATGGTATTCTTTAAAAAAACAAAAAAAAATACAAATGAATACCAAATAAAATAAAACAAACATTGTTCTCGATGGCGACCCTTCTCACGGCCGGAGTCGCGAGCACCTTTCCATCTGCAGCTGCAGCTTCAGATGCCGCTGCACCCTCGCTGGCTGCAGCTGCTGCAGCAGCAGGGGCGGGAGACTCTGAACGAGAAAAAAAACATCATGTTGTCCCTCATACACTTTCTACCCTCTCGTTTCGCTCTGACTCTGAGGCAGCGCCCTTTTTCCCTAGGGAAATCACGCATACCGCAAATTGACTTCTCGCGTCCATTTCCTTAGACGTTCTAGCTCTAAACAGAGAATTGATCAGGCAAATACGGATAATGACAGATAACTATTTATTCACTATTTATAGCAGAATATAAAATACAAAATGACGATTCTCTCCCAGACCCGGCTTCTCAATTTAGAAACGTAATTACAACCTGATTTGATGAAAAATCAATTAGTCCATTTCACAAAATATTAGAATTGCCTCACATCATTTTCTATCTTTAAATAAAATGCTGTGATATAGTAGCTCTGATCTAATTCTCTCTTATCTGAAGATGAATGAAGATGTCTTTCACACAATCATTTAGCCCAATCACCCCCTGCGAATCCCCCCCCCCATTCCTAACATCATTTCTTTCTTAAAATAGCGCATTTGTGCACATGATGCCACATCATTGCGGTGTAGGTAAATAATAATAAAAAAAACAATGACTGACCCTTCTTCTCCTCCTTGACTTCTTCAACTCCCTCTACCTCTCCTTCCACTTCAATGTCCAGCAGCGCCTTTCCCACACGAGCAACGTCGTCCACAGAGTAGTGACTGCAACATTTCTTATATTTATACTCATATTGTATCATAAAGGCATTCGAGGGCACGGATCATAGGTCAAATAGGGTTCTCGCAGGTACTTCGTGCAGAAATGCCTAGTCATGAGCAGAAGTGCATATTGCATTATTTTCGATAAATGTGTTGTAAAACGGGTCAAAATACATGAAAAAGCAAAAAAAATCCCGTTTGCCGACGTGGTTCGTACGGCGTGCAGAAGTGGTTATCCTCGCTAGCGAAAACCTATTTGACCTATGGCACGGATTGAGAAATATGTACTGATAGGTTGCTCTTTTTGCGTGGTCCGAGCTTTTTCGGTAGCTCGTTGTAGCAGTTCCGTGTTGCAATCTTATTTTGTGAGAATCTATTGAAAAACGTAGAGCTCTGCGTTGCCTTGTTCTATACAATTACTAAATACACCGCATTTGTTCAACATATAAAGGCCTTTTTTTATGTAAACTACAAGTAACACTGGAATTCGTGTTCCATTGCGATCAGGAAGTGCTGTCACCGATAGAGTGACAATCAGCTAGAATCTTTTCTGATTATCTACTCTCATCAAGATAAATATCACTCACAGTTTCTTGATGACACCGTCGTATCTGCTCGAGATGGTAACCGTCGCCTTGTCCGATTGCACCTCACACAGCTGATCGAACTGCGCCACTCGATCGCCCACCTTCACGTGCCTGAAGATCAATCGATAATTAAGAATAATCGATGCTTACTAACTAATGACAATTATATTTTCTTCTGGCAAAAAATAAACGAAGCAAAAACGTTTCTTTCGTTGACAAAAGATCGCACAGAGATTTCTCCATATGTATAAAAGGGAATTGTACGAAGAGCTTACCACTCCTTGACTTGAACTTCTGCAATGCCCTCTCCAATGTCGGAGAGCTTGAATGGAACCACAGGGAATCGGAGAGCTGTAACATGTGTACATTTCTAAGCGTGTTCAAGATACGACTACAAAAAAAAGATAGAAGAATTGATCGATTTCACAAACGAGGTCGGTCATGAAGATCAACTGTTTGACTGTTTCTTTTTTGCATCTTTCAATACAACTAAATCAGTGTAACTGAATAACAGTCGCATCGTTCGATTTTCACTTCAAAATAGTGTGATAAGCACAATTCTGCACAACACACCATTCCATCGACTGGTCAACCCTACAGAACGGGGGTTTGGAGTGACAGAGCGTGTGAAATCGAGAGGGACTCTTTCATTTTTTCAGGTTCACTCACACTGACCCCTTTCTGTGGGTTTGTTATCACGCGACAATGTCAAAGAATCAAACATCCCGAGAATTGCAAGGTATTACCTGCCGAAGCGTGAATCGCTCTGCATGTTGTGGTGAGCGGTCGCAGGAGAGACAGCATCCCTTAATCGATCGAATAGAACACATAATTCGAAAGTTAATTAAGAAAATTAGAAGAAACTTGAGAAAACGGCTGCAACACTCGAACTGCTTGCATGTTGTGTGTTGCACAAATTACGGTAGTCGAGTGGAGACATTCCACAAATCTCGCACTCCCGCACCACGTTTCACGTTTCACCAATATTTTACAGTATCCATGATCTACTTCATGTATTTTTTAATGTTGATGTTCTCCACAATGAACTTTCGGCGATGCCCTGTTGAGATGGGTTCTTGATCAAGAAGAAATGCGCGAAATATAAGCCTAGACTTGCAAGTACATAAAGCTACTATTTATTATCGATATTTGCAGACAACCAGTATGAACTTCGAGATTCGTAAAGCCTTACAAGTATTACAAAAACATAATGCAATCATAGTAATCAATCCATATTTGCGCCGAAATCGAAGCTCGTCAGAAGTGCAATTCGCTCCGCGTGGGCATCCGAGATGATCTACAATCAAAAACAATCATTCCTCGATAGCACAATTACCGTACCTCAGCCAGCGTTTCTTTGTCGGCTCGGAATAGATCGGCCACGCACTTGATCTTTTCTGACATCATCAGCTTGCGGACGTCACCTGATCGTCGACGTACAGTATGCCACACTTGCACTACTCGTTAACTTAGGTAACGTCATAGCTAGGCAGGGCTTATGACTTAGACAGTGGCCTACCGGCTCCGAGGAAGGGGAAGGCCTCGGTGAGAACCCTCTGAATGACTGCATTCAGCTTCTTTGGTTTGGCTGGTTTGGCTGCAACTTGCGAAGTCGATGGTTCTGCGAGAACAAATGGGTAATGAGGATTCGACATCTAACGCCCTAACAATATTTCGTATACAAGTAATGGGAAGACGTGCCCTTCACTGCAGAGTAAGGATGGCTTCGTAACAAATAACTCTTCATTTCGCACACTCTCTCACCGGTCTGACCGACGAAATAGTATGCAGAATGATGAGGGCATTTCTTGCAAACCCATCCCTACTGCAGAGTTGAGCGATGTGGCTCGAGTCAAATGTATCGAGTAAAGATCAAAGATCACCAACCATCGGGATCGATACTTGCGTCGACAGCGTCATCACCGTGGAAGGAGACGGCCGTGGCGAGGTCCGGATCCGGCTTGTTCATCTATGATCAATACCGTAACATTTAGCTACTGTACACCGCCGTAGTGTAAAACTATCGATTACTGAGTGTCTCTGGTATTTTTGCCCCAATGGATCCCTAGTTGATAGACCAATGGGGGAAAGATCAAAGACACCGACGGTTACCCAATGGCGGAAACCGTGGTCCCCTGTTGGGGGAAATTTTCCCAGTGGGATCCCACAGTTTCCCCCGTTGGGAAACCGTCGGCACCTTTGATCTTTCCCCCCATTGGTCTATCAACTAGGGATCCATTGGGGCAAAAATACCAGAGGTACCGTATACCTTGAGTTCGGTGAAGAATTCGGCGGAATTGTCGGGATCGGCGGACCAGATAATTCGGAGCCGCGGGTGCTTCCTCACCAGCAGACACAGCTGGGCGCGCACATCTCGACAGTGGCGAGAGAGCTCGCCCTGCAATCGAAATGAAATGACGAAATGGACAAGGTAATAGCTAACCTGCTGTACATCATTCATAAAACACAGTCTCTGCTCATACAGATGGAGCACATTCAAAAAAACACAGTCTCTGCTCATACAGATGGAGCACAGCACAGATGGAGCACGTCCCTATCTTACGAGAAGCCTGACCTTGCCTATGGGATTTACGACTACCGTATCCATCATGTAGTCGGTTCTACCGTATACCTTGAACTCGGTGAAGAATTCTCACCTGGAAGGGGCCTCCATTGACGATCCGCGAATCAAACTTGACGCCCGATTCAATCAGCAGCACTACATTCGCGTAGTGTCGCAGCATCTGTCACAGAATCCGATCGATCAATATTGCTCATCTACCGTACTCTTAGCGATCAATTAGCGCGAGCTACCGTATACCTGCTCGGTCTGCTTGAAGACACGTCCGCTTTGCAGGGACTGCGTCAGATCATCTAGCGCCTTCCTCTCTACTACCGTATCCGGCGTGAGCACGTAGTCGCCGACCTGGAAGACCGATTTCTGGTATTAGGGAGCCTACAGTAACCATACAGTACCTCCAGGGTGGCCGCCACAACATCGTAGCCCTTCTTGTAGATCACGGTAGGTAGCTCGGATTGGAACTCACGCATGTCCACGATAATCTGAAAGCTAGCAAGTCACCAATATACCCCTACCAAACCCGGACAACGTAGCCATCACATTCCAGTTCACGATAACCTCTTCATCTACCGTACCTTGGGTCGTTCGTTCTCTCCTCCCTCGGGTCTGAGATCTCCGCCTCCGGCTCTCGATGACACCGCCAGTCGCAACTGCGGCGGATCTTCTCGTAGGACGTCGAAAGAGCGAGGAACGAGGAGGGTCTGTAAGGAATGCTTTAATTTCGTTGTATTGTTGATTGCAAATTCATTTTTTTTAAAATTCGCCCGCCATCGTTTTGCATACGCTAATCGGTCTGCAACCGTCTCATACAAACCAAAGAAGGCCGGAATATTCGAAACTACTAAGTTCGTGATCCTTCAACGTCGTCTTGTTCTTTCGACGGGCAAAAATATGAGAACTTTCAGAGAGCAACAACAGACAATTTCACCTGCATCTCCCTTGTGAGATTTTCGAATGCGAATCGCTCACGAGACATCGTGCTGAGGTACCTGAGAATATTTCACCATCACTAGCCAATCTCTTTCTTACTCTCACCGATCTTCTTCCGTCGAGTTACGGTATTGCAAGACGAACACCTTGAGAGGACGATCGGCATTCAGCGCTTTGTAAATCTGAATGTTTGCATTGTCTTGAAACTAGGATTTATTGAAATGCATTGTTGCAAACACATAGCAAAAGAGGAGCTTCCCATGCCGGGAATCGAACCCGGGCCGCCTGGGTGAAAACCAGAAATCCTAACCACTAGACCACATGGGAGGTCGGTATACTGATCTTCCCCCTCACCTGTTAGCCAGCTAACAGCCAAGGTGAATCAAGAAAAACCGACAAAAGATTTGTTCCGATGCCGGGAATCGAACCCGGGCCTTGCGGGTGAGAGCCGCAAATCATAACCACTAGACTACATCGGATGATATTTGAAGAGAACTATATCAACACATTCAATGTTCAGTTTGGTAAATTGCATAGAAAAAATCAGCAAAAGAGAGCTTCCATGCCGGGAATCGAATCCGGGCCGCCTGGGTGAAAACCAGAAATCCTAACCACTAGACCACATGGGAGGTCGGTATACTGATCTTCCCCCTCACCTGTTAGCCAGCTGACAGCCAAGGTGAATCAAGAAAAACCGACAAAAGATTTGTTCCGATGCCGGGAATCGAACCCGGGCCTTGCGGGTGAGAGCCGCAAATCATAACCACTAGACTACATCGGATGATATTTGAAGAGAACTATATCAACACATTCAATGTTCAGTTTGGTAAATTGCATAGAAAAAATCAGCAAAAGAGAGCTTCCATGCCGGGAATCGAACCCGGGCCGCCTGGGTGAAAACCAGAAATCCTAACCACTAGACCACATGGGAGGTCGGTATACTGATCTTCCCCCTCACCTGTTAGCCAGCTGACAGCCAAGGTGAATCAAGAAAAACCGACAAAAGATTTGTTCCGATGCCGGGAATCGAACCCGGGCCTTGCGGGTGAGAGCCGCAAATCATAACCACTAGACTACATCGGATCATGTTAGGAAAGAGACAACGCGCGCACTAGTGCCTAGCGAGATTCTCTCTCTAGGCAGAAACATAGAGAGACGGAGAGAGAAATTAAACAACGCGCCGGCTTCCCTTCACCCTTACCTCAATCTGCCTTAGTGTCACCATGTCCGTATTGTACAGTACAATGAAGGCGGGTTGGAGGTTCTCAAGCTGCCTGTAATATAATACGAACGGTCTACAATTTTCGAAAATTATCGATTAGCCGCCACAAATCAGTATCATGTCCTACCAGATGACTGTGTACGGTCGGCCGTGCGGTGCAATCACCAATTGTGGTCGAGCATGGCGCACTTTGCCCGTCTGAAATGCACGATTAAATGGATGTGCCTGCATTATGGGCCTGTGGTCCAGCACTTGGTTCCAATCCCCAGGAAGGGGTCAAGAGTGAGAAGCTATGGAAAATGAAAATCTGCCTTGAGTTTACACACCCTCTCCCTAACCCCTTTGCGGAGCGTTGCTCGGGTTGTGGAATGATGTGCTAGACATTAACCGCCATAGATCAACGATCAAAGATCAAATCTCACCACTTTTTCGTCGTCTTCCTCTTCCTGCTTCACTTCTTCCTCATAATCCTTCGACGTCGACGGTTCCTTCAATATTATTTCTATTTTATATTTATAAAAATATAATTTTCATCAAATTTCGCATCCGGTATTGTCAAAGAACATTTTTTTCCCGAACGGTATCAATGACGTGTCCCAGATAACAAAGTTCACCGTACTCTACCTATTCTCACACACATTCAGACACAACCAATCACCTTTCGAATGCACTGACAACACCACTAGTCAACTACGATACACAATTAGGAAGGGGGAACCCTGAATAAACTGTCAAATGGTAATCGAGAAAAGCGCAAAAAACGGCCAATTCTACACTCGAACCCTTCATTTTCGCTCAACGATCTCTTCCATTTCACCTTTTGTTATACTTTAGAACTGTGTCTGGCCCATTAAACTTTTACAGATCTCGGTGAGCAAACGTTGGCTCTGATTCTCTCCAATTTGCCATGTCTCTCGCCCATCCTATCCTCTTGAGAACGTCGTCTACGTCCGTCCACAGAGTGGAGAGGGTTCATTTTCACCGGTCAAAGGTTGAAAATCTCGCCTACTCTCTCTGCCACACTAACCGCCGCTCTCTAAACCAACAAAATGGAGATAAAATAGATGAGCCGCGCACTTCTCTGAACTATTGCAGGACACTATAAAAGCCACGGTTCGCATCGAAATGGCACATCACAAAGTACGCTCGCCTAACTTTGTCAGCAATTTTCAGTAACGCCACAACATTATCATCGCTAGGATACCGGTGTTGCGAAAGTCTCCCTCTCCCTCTCTCTCTCTCTCTCTCTCTCTCTCTCTCTCTCTTTCTCTACTAGTAGTGCACGCTCACTACAGCCCATCGATTCTCGAGCCCCTAATGAAAATTCTAAAGCATCGTCGTTTTCTCTCTTTCTCTTCTCCTCGCTTCAGAAAGGCTCTCTGGGTTCTAATTCGCTTCTTTAGCCGTAATTTACGGCCACTCAAGCGTGAAAACTTCTTCCTTTTACCACGGAGCTCTCAGAAAATAGCCCTTTCACGTCTCTTTTTATTCTACAAATTCGAATACTGTAACACTGCCCACGGCCTTCCTCAGCTCGGTCAACCTCCAATATGGGGTCAGAAGCGAGGAAACGAGTAAGTTCAAGAAGAACTTCCTATTCCGTCACAACCTATAGCTTCTGACCCCTTTATGGAGACTGGAACAATGTGATTGAAATGCTCTTTCGTTGTGTTCTTATCTGTGTTGCCATAACTGTCCATCCTCCCTCATACCATCTCATCATTCGACCATTCCTCTACTCTATCTAACCATTCTCCTCCCTTATCTATCACCCCATGCTCCCCTTTTCTTCACTTGCACCAACCCTTCCATTGGATCATCCCACCACATGGTTCACACTCTCTTTCTCTGGTCACTCTAGCTGTCTAATCGAACACCCCCTCCTTCACACCTACATAAGGACAGTCCAATAGCCAGTCCAATCTTATCAACCAGAATCCCGTTCAGTATCTAATCATTGCGTCATTCGTATCAACTCTCTGGGAACATTTTGACCACATCCATTTGTCCCCTTTACTCTGACTCACGCTCACTCATTTTCAATTTCCCCTTCTGTTTCTTTACCAATCAATAATGTCTATTCCAGCCTCAGTCCTACAGTATGCCTCCCCACTCTTCTCCCATCGTTTCTCAGAAGAACAAGAACCGCGTCGAGGCCAAGGCTCAGGTATCGTTCCATACTCAATCATGATTACTGTAACTCCTACAATATCCCGTTGTTAGTTTGGTAGAGGCAAATCTAAAGGTACTTCCCGTCTTTGAGCTGGGCTCGCGGGAGAACACAGCTCGGCAAGTGTTAAAATGGGCAAATTCAGTCCGGAGTGCCCACGAGATAACCTTACTCAATCATCTCTTCGCCCCACCATACCTCCTACCGTATCCCTCGTTTTCAGGCCCTTCTCGTCGATTCTCCATTCACTCATCGTGAGGGGGAGACTCTCCACTCTGCCTACACCTACCGTCGTAATGCTCTCTCTCGCGACGCAGCCACAGGCTCACTCAAAGTCACGCCTCAAGTTCACGATGTAAGCAATATCATACATTTTCGTTAACCATAAATTATGGTCAAATTTTTTTAAACAAGTGTCGATATCGATCTAGAAATGTGAAGGTCCAGATTGGAAAGCGTAATGCCGAATTTGACCAGTTTTGTTGAATTTTCTGACCATGGTACTTCTCAGAAGTAAGATTTTTTCTCCGCGGGCCCACTAGATCTAGAACTATTCATAAACTTTTGTCCAAAAACGCCATTCCAGTTCCGATTCCGAACCAATCTGAAGCCGTCTCGCACGGGAGTTATGCTGGTCGGACTGGGCGGCAACAATGGCAGCACCGCACTCGGAGCCATTATCGCCAATCGACACAACATGAGCTGGAGGTACGGTTGACCGTATTCGTAAAGTGGGTTCGCGCTAGCGAAAATATGCACTTTTGCACGGGCTCTAAATAGATCTAACATTAAGAACATTCCAGTAAAAAAATTGCGCTATTCTTTTTGCACACATTTGGACTGAAGTACTCGCGCAAACCATTTGACCTTAGTAGTCTGTCTGCACGGAGTGCGGTGGGTCAGATTCCTACGGTAATTGAACCAATAATTCATTTGATCATTGATGCCTAACTCGAGTGTGCAAACAAAGATTTGATGGGCAGTTGAACTCTTATTCATTCGGCACACTCGGGAGAGATTAAAAAAGAAAATCGGAAGCACCGAAGTCGCCATACAATTGGCACACAAAAGGAGAGAAATCATTCCACATACTGATCAATCATACAGTTTGGAATGAGAGAGCGTGTAAAAGCGAGACGGACTCTCTAGATTTTACACACTCTCATCTTGACCCCTTTCCGAAGTTGTGAATACCATACATTGGCATCACTTGGAGAGTCAACTAATCAACTGCGCATTCCCCCTAAAGAAAACGGGACAAAATACATATACTTATTGTATTTTTTTGAGATCTCGCGAGGGAACTCACACCGCCAACTACTTCGGCTCCGTCACTCAGGCCGCCACCGTCCACCTCGGATGGGATGGCACCGAGCAGGTACCGGGTCTGCCCTGGCGATCTACCGTAGCTACGATGCAACTACAGTAATCCGGCTCTGCAGGTGTACGTGCCCTTCAACGACATCCTCCCCATCCTTTCTCCTTCTGACCTTATCGTCGACGGCTGGGACATCAACGGCGCCAACATGTACGAGGCCATGCTCCGATCCAAGGTACAGTATCTTACTACCGTAACCGAAAAAAGCATTGGTAAATAGCATCGGATCTAATAGAGCGTAGCACATCTCAACGGAATTACCGAAACCTACAAAGATTGGATACCGTAATTCTAATAAGATGCCCAAAATTGCCGTATTCTCATCAGGTGTTCGAGCCTACACTGATTGACCAGCTTCGTCCTCACATGGAGTCAATCGTTCCCAAGCCCTCCATCTACTATCCCGATTTCATCGCTTCCAACCAGGTAAATGATGCAACACATCATTCCATAACCCAGTTAAGGGACCATAAAGGCGTCAGGAGAGAAAAAGTGCATTCAAATGAAAGGAAATCGTCCCAAACTATGGAAATTTGACATGCCTGTGAAAAATTCGCATGTTTTATCGAAAGCGTCTATTTTATTTCTCATTTTCAGTCCGATCGTGCCAACAATCTTATCCCTGGCTCGTCCAAGTCTGCCCATCTCACCCGCCTTCGTGAGGACATCCGGGAATTCAAACAGAAGCACGACCTAGGTACGGTAACGCTCAGCTACTGTAACCCCATCTCATTACCATATCCCTCTTTCCAGAGACCGTAATCGTCTTGTGGACTGCCAACACGGAGCGCTTCACGGAGGTTCGCGCCGGCCTCAACTACACCGCCGATGAGCTGCTCGCCTCAATTGAGCGCAACGAGGAGGAGGTGCGTGGTGCGGTCGACGGTGCACATAAACACGCCGACCTTTCCGAAACATCGCCTATCGACAATTGTACAGGTTTCGCCGTCGAACGTCTTCGCCGTGGCTGCCATTCTCGAGGGCGCGCACTACATCAACGGCTCGCCGCAGAACACGCTCGTTCCCGGCATCGTGCAGCTCGCCCAACGGGTACGGTGGTGGTTTGCTCGCCGCATGATTTTTCTAAAACATCGCCAATCAAAATTCCTGCAGAACAACGTGTTCGTGGGCGGCGACGACTTCAAGTCGGGCCAGACCAAGATCAAGTCGGCGCTCGTCGATTTCCTCGTGTCGTCGGGACTCAAGCCGGGTACGGTGGCGCAACAGTAATTCAATCATCTATGAATCGATTTTGCAGAGTCTATCGTATCCTACAACCATCTGGGCAACAACGATGGCAAGAATCTGTCCGAGCAGCGCCAGTTCCGTTCCAAGGTATACTGTAGCGGGGTGGATCGATCGATACCGTAACTCTCATTCTTCCGTTCAGGAGATCTCCAAGGCGTCGGTCGTCGATGACATGGTGGCCGCCAACCACATCCTCTACCCCGACGGCAAGGGACCCGACCACTGGTGAGCATTTGAGTTGTGTTGCAAATTTGAACAGGCGAGATTTCGGAAAGGTCGCCCAACGCGTACACGCACCACACGTTACCGTACCCTTACAGTATCGTCATCAAGTACGTGCCGTTCGTGGGCGACTCGAAGCGCGCCATGGACGAGTACACTTGCTCCATCTTCATGGGAGGCAAGCAGACAATAGTGAGTACCGTATCCCAAATATACAGTATCTCCTTCCATTCATAAATCGATAACCGTATTCAACATTCAAAATTTAACATTTTCGCTTTAGCGCTGATGAAATTTATAAAAAAACAGTTCGTGATGCATCCTAAATACAGTAAACCACTGTTTCAGTCGATGCACAACACGTGTGAGGACTCTCTCCTCGCCTCTCCTCTCATCTACGACCTGGCCATTCTCACCGAGCTCTCTGCTCGCATTCAGTACTCGGCTGACGGCGGCGTGACCTACCAGCCGTTCCACGAGGTACGGTACCTGAACCACAGTACCACAATAGTAGGGTCCATTTCCACAACCCCCGTGGTTACAGGTGCTCTCGCTCCTCTCCATCTTCCTCAAGGCTCCGGTAGTGCCCGAGGGAACTCCCGTCGGCAACGCGTTCATGCGTCAGTTCAACGCGCTCACCAAGCTCTTCACCGCAGTCGCCGGCATCAGGTACCGTACCCTATCTCGATTATCTATCCGGTTAGGAACTACCATAACCCTCTTATAGTACTCGTTCAGTTACAGTAGTCTGTCATAACAGAACTACCGTAATCCACCTACAGTACCCGATCAGGTACAGTACTTTACCGTACTTTCTTGCAGTTCGGACTCGGATCTGCAACTGGAGTTCTTCTCCAAACTGCCGGCTGGCAAGGCCGTCGGATCGGCTCCCCTCACTCCCAAGACGCCCGTCAAAGCAGTCGCCGATGAGGCCCTCGCCGGTCTAGTCTAATTTACCCACCGTAGCCCCAATCGATTAACTACTACAATACCTCAACGGTTACGGTAGACAATGATTGATTAGTTTTCCAATTCACAACTTAACATTCCATGATCTCTCTAGGCATATACCAAAAAATCCATAGTCACCTACAATATTTTCCCGTTACCATGTTACAACTTGACAGTATTTCGAAGACTAGTCGTCATAATAACCGAATTCCCTTATTTTTCTTTATATCTGAATCTGGGCGAAAACGCAGTATTTGACACTTCCCCATGCTTATTTGTTGCGTACTCGATAAAGTCTCCTTAATATTTACCCCCTAACGAATCTGTAGTATGCTCAAACGTACTCGTTTGATCGATAAGCGTTGGCTACCGTACCTCGGTGCCCTTTCTCGCCCTCTTCTTCTTATGATGGAGAATTCCGAACTGGATGATATTCGTCTGCACCTTGCCATCATCATCGGCTTTCATTATATTCTGCGCAACCTGAAAATCGATCAATAATTCGTCCAAATTAATGGATAACTCACCAAACTATATCGATTACAACTACTAGTCCACTACCCCATCACGAAAAAATACAGTCAGCGAATATTATTAGCCTGTTATGAATATATTTTTTTTAAATTTGACAAACCTTTGGACAGAAGTCCGCCACAGTCCCACCGTACTTAACCTAATGGTACCGTAATCTGCCCCACAACCGTATACCTACCTGTCTCCTTCTCTTCGTCGCTCTCGCCGCCGTCTTCTGATTCGCCTGCAGTTCCTTCACTAGTTCGCCGTGATCTTCCTGATTACTTTTTATTAGAACAATTTAATAATAATATACAACTGTATCGCACACAACTATTATCTCAACGCTTGCTTCACTAAATTTCTAGTTGTCAAACCCGGCTCGAGTAAGGCGCGCCTTCTCCTCACCTGATTCCTCATGAACATCTGGACGTCATCGGGTGGCCAGAGGGGCGCGGGCGCCGCCGTCACTCGAGACACGCCGCCCATCACAACCGGCAGTTGACGACGAACCTCAAATCAATAAAAGAATAATCGATAACTCGATAATATCTACAGTATCGATCGACAGATACCACCGTATTAGCATAAGCCATCATTGAAGTACGGTATCCATCCACCAAAATCGTTGATATGCATCGAACTATCTCATACGCCAATCATAGTTGATCTCCACCATATCAATCATCCATAATAGAGCCGTAAGAGAGACTATCTGACTCGATCGACATATTTGTTCAGAGACTTGGCACAGCACGAAAAGAGCGTTGATGAGATAAACATGCCACAATGTAGTGTGGCCGAGGCTGAGTTGAGGCATGCTATGGAAAAAGTGTGAAAACGCTTCTACGCCTCAGGGCATGACGTCATAGGAATTTCCGGTTTTACAAAAACTTCATCGAATGGCCTAATGAGTGGTACCAATCGATTCCTCATAATATTCTAAGACTTTTTCGACTACATGACTATTTCGCCAATCTTTCATAGAAGCTTGGAAAATTCAAAAATTTGCTTTGAAATTTAAATTAAGATATTTATGTGTAGTTTCCCTGAGGAAATGGAAAATTTTATCAGCGTAATACAATACTGTAACAATGATGGTTCAACTCTGTAAAGGTCTTTTTGTATCAAGGCCATAAAGGATGTTCAGTAGGCTGACGCCCAAGTGAACTTGTAATTGTGGTGTGGTCTACAGTAACCCGGAGTATTTTCCAAAAGCTTTGGGAGCTGCCGTATCCATTCGAGAATGAATGAGTAACTTCATGTCATCAGGTGTATGGTTCACACGATTCCCCACCCCAGCCAGAGATTCCTAAAGTACACTTACGAATTACTCCGGGTTACTGTAGGCCACACCACAATTACAAGTGCACCTGGGCTTCAGCCTACTGAACATCCTTTATGGCCTCGATACAAAAAGACCATTACAGAGTTGAACCATCATTGTTACAGTATTGTATTACGCTGTTAAAATTTTGCCATTTCCTCAGGGAAACTACACATACATATTTTAATTTAAATTTCAAAACATATTTTTGAATTTTCCAAGCTTCTATGAAAGATTGGCGAAAAAGTCATGGAGTCGAAAAAGTCTTACACGGGACACACCCCAACTCACATATCCCGATCTTTTTGATATTTCCATAGTAGCATGTATGTATATGGACTACCTCAAAACTATTCTCAAAAGTTGCTGAACCCGCCTGGGAAGCGAGTTAGCAATTTTCATTCCTCGTAAGATCGAAAGAGCGCAACGTTGACAACTGGATCGGTGGCCGAGTGGTCTAAGGCGGCGGGGAGGGGGAGGGGAAGGCTCCCTCCCCGTTCTGTGGCTCCTTCCCCGTTCTGGGCTCCCTCCCCGTTCTGAGGCTCCCTCCCCGTTCTTCTGGCTCCCTCCCCGTTCTTCTGGCTCCCTCCCCGTTCTGAGGCTCCCTCCCCGTTCTGAGGCTCCCTCCCCGTTCTGAGGCTCCCTCCCCGTTCTGTGGCTCCCTCCCCGTTCTGAGGCTCCCTCCCCGTTCTGTGGCTCCCTCCCCGTTCTGAGGCTCCCTCCCCGTTCTGCGGCTCCCTCCCCGTTCTGCGGCTCCCTCCCCGTTCTGTGGCTCCCTCCCCGTTCTGAGGCTCCCTCCCCGTTCTGAGGCTCCCTCCCCGTTCTGAGGCTTCGTCCACCTCATTCCAATAAGTGGCCAAGTGTGTCTCCCTGTCTAGCCTGATCCCTTCCCTCACCTTCCTCATCCTTATTCGTTCATATTTATATATTTCTTTCTTTCATAGTTTCTTTAATTGCCGTCACACCCTTCGCGGGTGTATCAAATAAATAAATAAAAATAAAAACACCACAATTACAAGTGCACCTGGGCTTCAGCCTACTGAACATCCTTTATGGCCTCGATACAAAAAGACCATTACAGAGTTGAACCATCATTGTTACAGTATTGTATTACGCTGTTAAAATTTTGCCATTTCCTCAGGGAAACTACACATACATATTTTAATTTAAATTTCAAAACATATTTTTGAATTTTCCAAGCTTCTATGAAAGATTGGCGAAAAAGTCATGGAGTCGAAAAAGTCTTACACGGGACACACCCCAACTCACATATCCCGATCTTTTTGATATTTCCATAGTAGCATGTATGTATATGGACTACCTCAAAACTATTCTCAAAAGTTGCTGAACCCGCCTGGGAAGCGAGTTAGCAATTTTCATTCCTCGTAAGATCGAAAGAGCGCAACGTTGACAACTGGATCGGTGGCCGAGTGGTCTAAGGCGGCGGGGAGGGGAAGGGGTGAGGACGTGAGTTCGTTTCCGCTCGCTGGAAATTTTGTTTTGCTCTTTTTTCGCACTCGTTCGTCATGTTCTAGATTGCAGAATCAATCGTATTTTATGCGTACAATTGGTCTCCTGGTCTGCTACCTCTTCAAAACGAAAAAAAAGATACATATTCGATCTTCGAAGTCTGTCGTTCGTGTTTCCCCTGCACATGTCATCGGTCTATTCCTTGTTACATCTTCCGATAGGCCGATCAAACTTCTTGAAAGGGGTCAGAAGTGAGAGATCTTGTACAAGCATTACATTCTGACACAGTCTTGCTCCCGACCCCTTTCTGGATGTTTGGAATTATGTGACGCCCAACTAGGAAATTATTTGTATGTCTCTCCTGCTTCCTTGTGAATACGGTTACCATCCGGGCCGTTTGCGTGGGTTCTTTATTTTTGGCGAAGATAGTGAACTCGTATCACTCGGTCTCTACGACGATAGAGTCTCGAAAATAAATGACTTTTCATTTCATTTCTTATTGACGCGTCGCTAGTGACCAGTCAACAAGATTCAACTTTTTGACAAGGAATTATATTGAAAAGTTGACAAGACAATAACGAGTTGATCTCATTTCCCTTTGCGCCGAGATTCGGGATCAGTGAAGGATGGAATAAGTTTCGCTTCCTCTTATTCGGCCCCATAATCCCCCCATTATCAACTTTTTGACCCCTTATTGAAAAGTCGACTTGTTGAAAATGAGTGGAGTCGACCGTTGCATAGAAATCAACGCGTTGAAATGAACTCATTGTCAACTTTTTGTCAGTCATTTTCGAAACTTTAACGACGACACATACATCACTTGAACGAATGTGGGATCGAAGAGGAAGAGAAGAGATTTATGGGCCAATCGGTCCATCACAGGACGTTCTGCCGGTCAGGCATATGGTCCGACTTTCTAATAATGTTGACTGATAGATCAGGGAATCCAGACAAGTTTAATTGAGAAGATGATGCAAACGGCCCGGATGGTATTCACAAGGAAGCAGGAGAGACATACAAATAATTTCCTAGTTGGGCGTCACATAATTCCAAACATCCAGAAAGGGGTCGGGAGCAAGACTGTGTCAGAATGTAATGCATGTACAAGATCTCTCACTTCTGACCCCTTTCAAGAAGTTTGATCGGCCTATCGGAAGATGTAACAAGGAATAGACCGATGACATGTGCAGGGGAAACACGAACGACAGACTTCGAAGATCGAATATGTATCTTTTTTTTTTCGTTTTGAAGAGGTAGCAGACCAGGAGACCAATTGTACGCATAAAATACGATTGATTCTGCAATCTAGAACATGACGAACGAGTGCGAAAAAAGAGCAAAACAAAATTTCTAGCGAGCGGAAACGAACTCACGTCCTCACCCCTTCCCCTCCCCGCTGCCTTAGACCACTCGGCCACCGATCCAGTTGTCAACGTTGCGCTCTTTCGATCTTACGAGGAATGAAAATTGCTAACTCGCTTCCCAAGCGGGTTCAGCAACTTTTGAGAATAGTTTTGAGGTAGTCCATATACATACATGCTACTATGGAAATATCAAAAAGATCGGGATATGTGAGTTGGGGTGTGTCCCGTGTTAGAACATTATGAGGAATCGATTAGTACCACTCATTAGGCCATTCGATGAAGTTTTTGAAAAACCGGAAATTCCTATGACGTCATGCCCTGAGGCGTAGAAGCGTTTTCACACTTTTTCCATAGCATGCCTCAACTCAGCCTCGGCCACACTACATTGTGGCTTGTTTATCTCATCAGCGCTCTTTTCGTACTGTGCCAAGACTAATTCGGCTGAGTCAGATAGCCTCTCGTAAGAATGGATCGCACACTCTGCTGGCATCCCCCTCCTCTCTAGCATTTCTATCGCTACTCTAATCCCTAACTCCACTTACCGCCTGACACGAGTACTCCAATCCCGTCTTAGTCAAATCAGCCAACTGTATTGTAAGCACATCATCCGATGTGAACACGAGAACTGTCGGACCTTTAAGTATTTCCCCTTTCCATCAGATTCTGAATTCACAACCTTCAGAAAGGGCTCCGGTGCGAGAGAGTGCGGGAAAGAGTGAGTATTTAAAACGTATTTTTGACCACTCCTTCTCTCCGGCCCCTTTCTGGAGGTTTGAGTATTCTCACCCCTCTCTCCCAATCCTTCGGGCACATCTGAGTCGGCAATCTCTTCCAGCACACTCGCGTACACTGCCCACTTCGGTGGCGCTGGAATACGCGACAATTAGAACAACTGACAAGCAAACAATATTTATCATTTCCAAAAAATATTTATCAAAGTCAATGTCATCTTCTCCTGCATTAAAGCAATTATATTCCGAATATCAACTTTTCCTAGACATGATGTAATATCAGGTTGGCACGAAAGTTTTGCCCGATTTTAAGATTCTTGAATTTCAGTTCAAATTTTCTTGTATGCTGGCCAGTCAAATAACCTCTAGTATAGGCATATGTAGCAAGTCTTCCTCTTTGATCAACCACTACGTCATGGCTAACGGACAATATTGGGAAGAGTTGTAAGGGTACAAAGTCGACTGGGTTGGTTTCGACCCGACTTTTTCTTTGAAGTGTATTTTTATTGTGGAACGAGGTAAGGCCCGTAGCAAGTGGTTTATTGAAAGTGTACTGTATACTGAATTAACAAGGCGGGACAGGACCGAATCACCATGCTGGACGAGCCGCTAATGAGGCCTAGAATATAAAAGTTAGTAGTGAATAATCACGAAATTTCAATTTTTTGACACAGTATCGCTGGCGGTTGTGATTGATGCCCCATTCAACTCTGATGTATGGTGCTATTTATCCTTGTTATAAAAGTAGTACTCACTTTGAGTGTGGAGCTTTCACTACCAAACTGATTAAGACACCATGTAAGGATCAAAATTAGAGATCGAAAGTGAGATATGAAAGGATGCCACTCATTTTGAGAAGCTTGTACACATTTCCTTTTTCGTTAATTTTAGAGAGAATGTCTAGTAGTAGGACTGATTCGTCAGGTGTGTTTCGGTTTCGCCTATGCTCAATAAGACAGTCCATCGAACATGGTACCCAAAATTGTCGGTTTTCAGGAAATCTGAGATACCTTACAACTTTAGTATTTTAAATTTCTACGAACAACTGAAAGGGCTTATTTTGAAATAATACTCATATCAAATAGCCCAAGTACTAATTAGCAGAAGACACCATATTATATGCACATCTCTTGTTTTACTGCTCCGGCAATTGCTCCGGCAACGGCCTGTTTTTGCCCGTCAAATATGATTTGAAGAACCGTAACTTCCAAAATAAGAATTGCAACTATTCAGTCGTGCTATGATTATAAAGAGGGTTGTTCATAGTGTCACTCATTAGAAAAGCAGATCTTGAAAACAACTTCGCGACAACTAGAGAGGCCAAACAAATATTATCGAAATTTTGGCTCGTGACATCATTTGTATTTTTGTTGTGAATCTAGGAGGCCGAGTTAAAATCGAGTGATCCGAATACTGAGTAGTGTTATTCAAAAGTCCACGTATAACACACTATGATGACAGGGGATGTCGATTTCAACTGTGAGAGAACCGAAGCCTCAAACTTCAAATCCGAAATCGGGCAAAACTTTCGTGCCAACCAAATAACTGACGTTGGAAGTCTGCCTTTCCCTTCTGCTTACTGCAGCCAGCGAGTGTTTCGATGTCAGTGAAGAGACGAGACGACATGGAAGAGAGCATCCATGAGGGAACGTCGCCATCCTTCTGGATCATTCCACATTTTACTCGCAACTTCAGAAAGTAGGAAGAAAAAGTGAGCAAATTTCCCCCATTTTCGAACCCTTTTCCGTAGACATGATCGTGCGGAAGTAGAAGAGATCAGCAAATATCGATATCAAGGAAGTTGATGGCCGACAAAGGGCACCTTTTACCGTACACCGCCCTATGTCACATCTACCGTACCCCTATCGCCAACTAACTTCATTCTCCGTCTTCATCGCCGTAATTCGTGCGAGCAGCGTGCACGCATCGATGTTCTCGGCCGTCTGCAGCAGCGTCCGCAGTTGGCCGATCTCATTGAGCAGACTGCAACAAATAAGGCATTTCGTCATCCATAAGCAATTCATGCATTGATTACCGATCCGTTTCTGGAAACTTGAGGGTGCTATCGACCTCTTTACATGTAACATTCCCCACTACCCGATCGCACATTGATCAACAGTTACGATCAATGATTCAATCCCATTGACCACACATTATTGCCTTTAATAATTATGAAAAATTCTTTCATATTTTGAAGTCAAATAAATACCATTATGCCTCTCTCACTAACCGTCTCTGTTTCTCAGTCGCGAAGCTTCTCCTCTCTCCAATCTCCTTCTCCAGTTGCGTGGGCAGATAAGCAATGCCCGTGAGCGACTCCTCCTCCGCCTCTTCACCCGATTTCTGCAGAGAATGAACCACTTCAGACATCCAGAAAGGGACAGAGAGCGAGAGAGTGAGAAAGCCTCTTCCCTTCTCGCTGCCTTTTTACTGCAGCTTGAGCCGGATCGCGAAATTATAATCATGCATCGCATAGCTACCGATTATTCGATTTCTTAAATTCCCGCATTTTAAAAATATCATTATATGAGCAAAACAAGTGAGAGAAATCCAATAGTTTACGTCATTACTAATAGTAAGCAATTTTTTTTGGATGAAACGAGTATTTCAATTCACTCTTAGTCTGTGCGATCGACACATTTCCACTACTTACTCGATTTAACTAAAAGGCACTAGTGAGCGAACCATAGCAGGTTTTACCACAACTTCTGTGCTACACAGTTAGAAAAAAAGCAATAGATCGAGCAATCTTACTTCCTCTTTGAAATATTCGTTGTCGACCAAAAGTTCAATGAGAATGTCTTAGCTAGGCAAGACAAATTTTCGATGTTTCAAAGCTGCAGAAAACACGAAACCCATTCCTCATTTAGGTCAAAATCAGGTCACAATTGAAGATTTCCGGATAATAATCTCATTAACCAAATCGTATTTCAGTGTTCGAGTTATGAATCACATTATTGAAATCCTCCAGTAAGGGGTGAGGTACGAGATACTGTGCGGAAGTGAGAGATTCGCATTTAATTTCACATGATCTCTCACCCTTAACCGTGAAGGCTTGACTGAGCTGTGAAAAGTGGGCTGCGAAATTGCCCGACTTACATTCTTCCTTCTGGATCCGACGGTCGATTTGAGTTCTCTGCCACACACTTTGAGTAACTCGACGAGTGTGGAGTGACAGCGACGGAGAAGAGGAGGCACGTCCACACACAGTTCAACCACAGAGACCTGCAATATTGCGTCATCACTAGGCAATCACTTCATCTTATTTGTGGCACGGAATTTGCTTGGCAATCTTTGCAAGAGAGATGTTCGCAGTTCCCTAAATTTCCCGACTCCGCAATTATCACCACTTTTTATTGCTGAGCGCGAAGGGGTTCCCGAATTTAGAGAACGTGAGAAACACGCATCGATTAACTACGGATGTCACTCCATCTACGACACAATCCCCAGGAAATGGAACAGAGATCAAAAGATATTTTCTTTGTCTAAATAGCTCCCGCCAAAACGGCGTGACAATTTCGACAACCTCTCCCTTCCCTCTCGCCCTAATTTGATCGCCGATCTCTCCGACTGAACACCGATCTTCTCATCGGCTAGTAGCAACTGGCCGAATTCCTCGGCCGACAACGCATAGGTCAAAAAGTCAAATCGACGGATTTAAATTATTTTTACTAGATTTTTCCAGGAAGAAAAACGTGCCGGTCTTTAGCTTTTTCGATTCCTCTGATGGTCCTCTTTCTAACAAAAATATCGCTTACTGGGTCGCTGCACGGGAGGGCACGTTTTTTTCGCGAAATAAATTTGCACTAGGAAATGCATTTTTTTGCAGTCGGGCAGGTTTATTTCCAAGTGCCGCAGATTTCCACAATTCGCCTTAGGTTTTTAATTGATTGGGGCAATGGTAGCTACAAAACAGTGTGGGTATCTCAGCTCTAGGTAATCGCCTTATACCCGAACCTGCCAGGTCGAATTCAATCCACTTTTAGAGCTATGCGACAACGCTTGCAAACCAGATTGAGAGACGAAAAAGGCGTTGTTTTGCGAGTTTCGGTCACACTCAGCGAGAAAATGGTCGAGGTGGAACCGCAGCGCGGCCTATTTATCGCCCGTTCGATCCGCTTTCAAATCAGTCAGTTTCATCCACTGTCCCACATCCAACCATGCGATTCGTCTGCGTCTTCGCTGTCGTCCTCCTCTCCGTCGTGAGTAATATTAAAATAATATTAAAATATTGTTTTTTTTAATATTAAAATAAAAATACAGTACGCCGCCACTGAGGCCGAGAAGAATGCCGTCTACAACAAGATGCTGGTTCGTTACCGTTTCTCATATTACGCGTGCCGAATTCCAAAAGTTAGGGTACTGTAGTGATCGAAGTAGTACTGTATTTTTTTCCAGAACGCGTGCGAGGACGTCGTCGCCGACAAGATCACTGGAGCTCAGGCTGTGAAGCAGGTATGGGGTACTGTAGCCGATGGTCGAGTATTGCAGCGACCGAAAGGGCACAGTGGTGACCTAAGGACTACTGTAACGACCAAAGGATTACTGTAGCGACCGAAGGACTACTGTAGTGATCATAATCAGTACTCTCGCCAATCTCAGGTCGAGACCTCTTTCGATGGCTCCGCTCTTACCGATGCCGATAAGAAGGAGCTGGCCACCGCTAAGGACTTCATTAAGGTATGCCTTAAAGCCTCTTAAGGTATTACTTTTTTTAAATTTAAAAATCAATAAATACTAATAATTTAGGGACTTGTCGAGCGTCTCGGAGCTATTCCCGCCGACGCAAGATCCGCACTCAAGGTATATATACATATTTTTTTAAACAAATATTTCTATGATCACACTTCCATTTTCAGGGTCTCTGCGACAAGAGCAAGGTCCCCAAGGCTTAGACTACTGGATAGACTACTGTACTCCTTCAGTTCGATTGTCGATAATAATAAAGCCACCATATCCAGTGTCAATCGTTATCGCATTTCATACATACATGGACTAGGGTGTAGGCAACAACATCCCGCATTTAGCCGAAAAAACCTCCCGAGTTCGGTTCAAGACTTGAAGATTTTGGATCAGTCCCTATCGCCCTTTTTGCTCGAATTCAGCAGTTTTTGTCATTGGCACTCCCGATTTTTGACCTACCAGCAACTAGCCCCATCTATTTATGCGTTTCAAAACAACACCGTACCGGGGTTCGGTCGAAGGTCGCCTTAACGTCAGTGTCGAATCGGGGTACGATGCGCACACGCTTCACATACAATCTGAAACCAATAGATCGATAATTGCAAACACAGTGACTAAATATATATTCCAGACACTGTGCGTCAATGTGCGCGGAGAACGGATGTTCAAGGTCTCGCTTCTTAGAGAGAGTGTGTGGAATGTATCGAATGGAGAAAAAACATATCTCTATGAAAAGAAACCTTGGAGAAGCGTTCTCCGCGCAAATTGCGATCTACGGAGCAGATATAGATTACGGTAATCGATAAATCAATAAATACAAACCTCGTCACAAGTCGCTGTAGCTCGCCGAGTGAGGATATGGCCGTTGGGAAATCAGAGAACGCCTGAACAATTGTAATCACTGATCTACTTTTCTTTTCCTCCAAATTTCCATACCCATCTATACTCCTCGTGGAGTAGGCATAGTTACGCTTGTTCACTGCACAATTAGCTTGCACCTAAGGGCGTCGATAAACATCTTTTTTTTAAATTACATTGTAGTAACTCACTTCTCAAGATACAAACCTATGAGAGATATAAATCAATGTTTCTCAAGCATCATTACTATGCAATCTCTCACCTTGACGAAGCCTCCGCGCTTCTTCTCCCGGAACATGCGGAGAATGAAGGACTCTTGGAAGCTGGTGAGCACTCTGGAAATGACTTCCAGTTACTTGCGCTACCGTATTTTGACATTAAAAATTCAAAGATAGGATACGGCATGCAAGGTTTGAATACCGTATTATATCTCTGAATTTATATCATTATACCGCGTTTCCTCGTAACTCGAATAAATATTAAGTATATGCCATAGTGCAAACAACGATGCAACAGTGATGGCACGTCCTAGATAAAACAACAATACACAATAGAAACGCGACAAAACAAGGAACTAACTGATGCGCGCGGTAGACAACGATGCCGGCCACGTTGTTGCACGGGACGCGACCGCATAGAAAATCAACTGGAAATAGAGTAATGAGCAACGCATTGAGATGTCTTCCATAAATAAGCAGTGCGTACTAAGAACGGTCTTCCTTTAAAGAATAAAAACAATTGAATAATTTTATCTTCTCACCGAGTAAGATTCTGGATGTGATGAACTGTACACCTCCCTCGAGGTAGATCGCTTCTCTGAATAGTATACCAATAACATTTAAAAATAAAAAAAAATAAAATTTCTCACTAGGATGTTTATATTTTCAGTAATACAACATGAGCTACTGGGAAGGAACCGCCTTGCATGATTCCAAGCTTCAGGAAAGGATACAGATGCAATAAAAAAATGTCCCTCGAATCTGTGCATATGTGCTGACCCCTTTCTGGCGGCGACTTAATAGGACATTCATTATTAGATAACTAACCGATCCTTAGTGGACACCGTCGAATTGATGACCTTCGGTGCAGCGTGTCCATTGCCAGTGAGCGTCTTGAGACGCGGAATGAAAAAAGACTGAAATGAAAGAGTACTGTAGCTACCGCAATCGACAAATGCACTACCGCAACCGATTAGTACTGATCGTACCCAATAATAACATGAATACTACAGTATACCTCGTCGTGCGCCGATGTGTTTAGCACGAATACGAGCATTTTCTGCAAGAGATGCAATATTGATTGGTTCGTTATACGCCAACTAAATTACCTGGTCCGAATACATGAAGAGATGGTTTAAGAAGAGCCTGTCGAGACCGAGACCTCTGGAACAAAATACTTGAGAAAGTATAATTAATTAATCGACAGTTACGAGGTCGTATACCGTACTCTGAAGGATACGGCGTTCTGGGCAAAATGCCAAAATTGAATTCGTGCTGAGACCATCGCCCATTTACATCCCATTTTCGCACTCTCTAACTGTCTACCTCAATTTTCATAGACTCGCCAGAATGCCGCTTACCTTCCCGTCACAAACAATACGTCATCGTCCATCGTATCCACCATCAGATTCGTCTCGTACTCGAGAATGTCCACCTACAGTAAGGGGATGGTCAATACCGTAACCATACGTGGTCAGCAAATTATTTGCGTTTTTTTTTGTTCTCCCTCCCCCGGTTTCACTTGATCACATAGTGAAAAACTCTCCAAACCTTCAACTTATCGCAATTTGAATTTTTGCATAGTGCACATTCATCAGTGCCCACGGGTGACCGTAACCCGTTCATCCAAACGTACCTCTCCCTGCTCCTCCTCTCCATCGACCCTTTCCAGAATGACATCCGTATCTTCCTCTGGCTCAGACAATGGCTCATCTTTGACCTCGGGCATTCTACAGTCGATGATTTCGATAGACTTAGAAAGATCATCAGGTATTTTCAAGCGTCCCAGACGTGTAGGAATAAAGCCAAACATGATTCAGCATTCAACCAATTTATCATTAACAAGAAAATGAACAATTATGAAACCACAATAACAAAGACAAAGAATACAACAAAGGTTGACGAAATTGTCGCAATCCTGGAAGTCGAGTGACAGGCGATCTGAAAATATCATAATTATCAATAGAAAAATATGGCAAAAGGGAAGGTCCCGGGGAGATTTGAACTCCCGTCGCAGGATTCAGAGTCCTGAGTGCTGAAGGATGGAATAAGTTTCGCTTCCTCTTATTCGGCCCCATAATCCCCCCATTATCAACTTTTTGACCCCTTATTGAAAAGTCGACTTGTTGAAAATGAGTGGAGTCGACCGTTGCATAGAAATCAACGCGTTGAAATGAACTCATTGTCAACTTTTTGTCAGTCATTTTCGAAACTTTAACGACGACACATACATCACTTGAACGAATGTGGGATCGAAGAGGAAGAGAAGAGATTTATGGGCCAATCGGTCCATCACAGGACGTTCTGCCGGTCAGGCATATGGTCCGACTTTCTAATAATGTTGACTGATAGATCAGGGAATCCAGACAAGTTTAATTGAGAAGATGATGCAAACGGCCCGGATGGTATTTACAAGGAAGCAGGAGAGACATACAAATAATTTCCTAGTTGGGCGTCACATAATTCCAAACATCCAGAAAGGGGTCGGGAGCAAGACTGTGTCAGAATGTAATGCATGTACAAGATCTCTCACTTCTGACCCCTTTCAAGAAGTTTGATCGGCCTATCGGAAGATGTAACAAGGAATAGACCGATGACATGTGCAGGGGAAACACGAACGACAGACTTCGAAGATCGAATATGTATCTTTTTTTTTCGTTTTGAAGAGGTAGCAGACCAGGAGACCAATTGTACGCATAAAATACGATTGATTCTGCAATCTAGAACATGACGAACGAGTGCGAAAAAAGAGCAAAACAAAATTTCTAGCGAGCGGAAACGAACTCACGTCCTCACCCCTTCCCCTCCCCGCTGCCTTAGACCACTCGGCCACCGATCCAGTTGTCAACGTTGCGCTCTTTCGATCTTACGAGGAATGAAAATTGCTAACTCGCTTCCCAAGCGGGTTCAGCAACTTTTGAGAATAGTTTTGAGGTAGTCCATATACATACATGCTACTATGGAAATATCAAAAAGATCGGGATATGTGAGTTGGGGTGTGTCCCGTGTTAGAACATTATGAGGAATCGATTAGTACCACTCATTAGGCCATTCGATGAAGTTTTTGAAAAACCGGAAATTCCTATGACGTCATGCCCTGAGGCGTAGAAGCGTTTTCACACTTTTTCCATAGCATGCCTCAACTCAGCCTCGGCCACACTACATTGTGGCTTGTTTATCTCATCAGCGCTCTTTTCGTACTGTGCCAAGACTAATTCGGCTGAGTCAGATAGCCTCTCGTAAGAATGGATCGCACACTCTGCTGGCATCCCCCTCCTCTCTAGCATTTCTATCGCTACTCTAATCCCTAACTCCACTTACCGCCTGACACGAGTACTCCAATCCCGTCTTAGTCAAATCAGCCAACTGTATTGTAAGCACATCATCCGATGTGAACACGAGAACTGTCGGACCTTTAAGTATTTCCCCTTTCCATCAGATTCTGAATTCACAACCTTCAGAAAGGGCTCCGGTGCGAGAGAGTGCGGGAAAGAGTGAGTATTTAAAACGTATTTTTGACCACTCCTTCTCTCCGGCCCCTTTCTGGAGGTTTGAGTATTCTCACCCCTCTCTCCCAATCCTTCGGGCACATCTGAGTCGGCAATCTCTTCCAGCACACTCGCGTACACTGCCCACTTCGGTGGCGCTGGAATACGCGACAATTAGAACAACTGACAAGCAAACAATATTTATCATTTCCAAAAAATATTTATCAAAGTCAATGTCATCTTCTCCTGCATTAAAGCAATTATATTCCGAATATCAACTTTTCCTAGACATGATGTAATATCAGGTTGGCACGAAAGTTTTGCCCGATTTTAAGATTCTTGAATTTCAGTTCAAATTTTCTTGTATGCTGGCCAGTCAAATAACCTCTAGTATAGGCATATGTAGCAAGTCTTCCTCTTTGATCAACCACTACGTCATGGCTAACGGACAATATTGGGAAGAGTTGTAAGGGTACAAAGTCGACTGGGTTGGTTTCGACCCGACTTTTTCTTTGAAGTGTATTTTTATTGTGGAACGAGGTAAGGCCCGTAGCAAGTGGTTTATTGAAAGTGTACTGTATACTGAATTAACAAGGCGGGACAGGACCGAATCACCATGCTGGACGAGCCGCTAATGAGGCCTAGAATATAAAAGTTAGTAGTGAATAATCACGAAATTTCAATTTTTTGACACAGTATCGCTGGCGGTTGTGATTGATGCCCCATTCAACTCTGATGTATGGTGCTATTTATCCTTGTTATAAAAGTAGTGCTCACTTTGAGTGTGGAGCTTTCACTACCAAACTGATTAAGACACCATGTAAGGATCAAAATTAGAGATCGAAAGTGAGATATGAAAGGATGCCACTCATTTTGAGAAGCTTGTACACATTTCCTTTTTCGTTAATTTTAGAGAGAATGTCTAGTAGTAGGACTGATTCGTCAGGTGTGTTTCGGTTTCGCCTATGCTCAATAAGACAGTCCATCGAACATGGTACCCAAAATTGTCGGTTTTCAGGAAATCTGAGATACCTTACAACTTTAGTATTTTAAATTTCTACGAACAACTGAAAGGGCTTATTTTGAAATAATACTCATATCAAATAGCCCAAGTACTAATTAGCAGAAGACACCATATTATATGCACATCTCTTGTTTTACTGCTCCGGCAATTGCTCCGGCAACGGCCTGTTTTTGCCCGTCAAATATGATTTGAAGAACCGTAACTTCCAAAATAAGAATTGCAACTATTCAGTCGTGCTATGATTATAAAGAGGGTTGTTCATAGTGTCACTCATTAGAAAAGCAGATCTTGAAAACAACTTCGCGACAACTAGAGAGGCCAAACAAATATTATCGAAATTTTGGCTCGTGACATCATTTGTATTTTTGTTGTGAATCTAGGAGGCCGAGTTAAAATCGAGTGATCCGAATACTGAGTAGTGTTATTCAAAAGTCCACGTATAACACACTATGATGACAGGGGATGTCGATTTCAACTGTGAGAGAACCGAAGCCTCAAACTTCAAATCCGAAATCGGGCAAAACTTTCGTGCCAACCAAATAACTGACGTTGGAAGTCTGCCTTTCCCTTCTGCTTACTGCAGCCAGCGAGTGTTTCGATGTCAGTGAAGAGACGAGACGACATGGAAGAGAGCATCCATGAGGGAACGTCGCCATCCTTCTGGATCATTCCACATTTTACTCGCAACTTCAGAAAGTAGGAAGAAAAAGTGAGCAAATTTCCCCCATTTTCGAACCCTTTTCCGTAGACATGATCGTGCGGAAGTAGAAGAGATCAGCAAATATCGATATCAAGGAAGTTGATGGCCGACAAAGGGCACCTTTTACCGTACACCGCCCTATGTCACATCTACCGTACCCCTATCGCCAACTAACTTCATTCTCCGTCTTCATCGCCGTAATTCGTGCGAGCAGCGTGCACGCATCGATGTTCTCGGCCGTCTGCAGCAGCGTCCGCAGTTGGCCGATCTCATTGAGCAGACTGCAACAAATAAGGCATTTCGTCATCCATAAGCAATTCATGCATTGATTACCGATCCGTTTCTGGAAACTTGAGGGTGCTATCGACCTCTTTACATGTAACATTCCCCACTACCCGATCGCACATTGATCAACAGTTACGATCAATGATTCAATCCCATTGACCACACATTATTGCCTTTAATAATTATGAAAAATTCTTTCATATTTTGAAGTCAAATAAATACCATTATGCCTCTCTCACTAACCGTCTCTGTTTCTCAGTCGCGAAGCTTCTCCTCTCTCCAATCTCCTTCTCCAGTTGCGTGGGCAGATAAGCAATGCCCGTGAGCGACTCCTCCTCCGCCTCTTCACCCGATTTCTGCAGAGAATGAACCACTTCAGACATCCAGAAAGGGACAGAGAGCGAGAGAGTGAGAAAGCCTCTTCCCTTCTCGCTGCCTTTTTACTGCAGCTTGAGCCGGATCGCGAAATTATAATCATGCATCGCATAGCTACCGATTATTCGATTTCTTAAATTCCCGCATTTTAAAAATATCATTATATGAGCAAAACAAGTGAGAGAAATCCAATAGTTTACGTCATTACTAATAGTAAGCAATTTTTTTTGGATGAAACGAGTATTTCAATTCACTCTTAGTCTGTGCGATCGACACATTTCCACTACTTACTCGATTTAACTAAAAGGCACTAGTGAGCGAACCATAGCAGGTTTTACCACAACTTCTGTGCTACACAGTTAGAAAAAAAGCAATAGATCGAGCAATCTTACTTCCTCTTTGAAATATTCGTTGTCGACCAAAAGTTCAATGAGAATGTCTTAGCTAGGCAAGACAAATTTTCGATGTTTCAAAGCTGCAGAAAACACGAAACCCATTCCTCATTTAGGTCAAAATCAGGTCACAATTGAAGATTTCCGGATAATAATCTCATTAACCAAATCGTATTTCAGTGTTCGAGTTATGAATCACATTATTGAAATCCTCCAGTAAGGGGTGAGGTACGAGATACTGTGCGGAAGTGAGAGATTCGCATTTAATTTCACATGATCTCTCACCCTTAACCGTGAAGGCTTGACTGAGCTGTGAAAAGTGGGCTGCGAAATTGCCCGACTTACATTCTTCCTTCTGGATCCGACGGTCGATTTGAGTTCTCTGCCACACACTTTGAGTAACTCGACGAGTGTGGAGTGACAGCGACGGAGAAGAGGAGGCACGTCCACACACAGTTCAACCACAGAGACCTGCAATATTGCGTCATCACTAGGCAATCACTTCATCTTATTTGTGGCACGGAATTTGCTTGGCAATCTTTGCAAGAGAGATGTTCGCAGTTCCCTAAATTTCCCGACTCCGCAATTATCACCACTTTTTATTGCTGAGCGCGAAGGGGTTCCCGAATTTAGAGAACGTGAGAAACACGCATCGATTAACTACGGATGTCACTCCATCTACGACACAATCCCCAGGAAATGGAACAGAGATCAAAAGATATTTTCTTTGTCTAAATAGCTCCCGCCAAAACGGCGTGACAATTTCGACAACCTCTCCCTTCCCTCTCGCCCTAATTTGATCGCCGATCTCTCCGACTGAACACCGATCTTCTCATCGGCTAGTAGCAACTGGCCGAATTCCTCGGCCGACAACGCATAGGTCAAAAAGTCAAATCGACGGATTTAAATTATTTTTACTAGATTTTTCCAGGAAGAAAAACGTGCCGGTCTTTAGCTTTTTCGATTCCTCTGATGGTCCTCTTTCTAACAAAAATATCGCTTACTGGGTCGCTGCACGGGAGGGCACGTTTTTTTCGCGAAATAAATTTGCACTAGGAAATGCATTTTTTTGCAGTCGGGCAGGTTTATTTCCAAGTGCCGCAGATTTCCACAATTCGCCTTAGGTTTTTAATTGATTGGGGCAATGGTAGCTACAAAACAGTGTGGGTATCTCAGCTCTAGGTAATCGCCTTATACCCGAACCTGCCAGGTCGAATTCAATCCACTTTTAGAGCTATGCGACAACGCTTGCAAACCAGATTGAGAGACGAAAAAGGCGTTGTTTTGCGAGTTTCGGTCACACTCAGCGAGAAAATGGTCGAGGTGGAACCGCAGCGCGGCCTATTTATCGCCCGTTCGATCCGCTTTCAAATCAGTCAGTTTCATCCACTGTCCCACATCCAACCATGCGATTCGTCTGCGTCTTCGCTGTCGTCCTCCTCTCCGTCGTGAGTAATATTAAAATAATATTAAAATATTGTTTTTTTTAATATTAAAATAAAAATACAGTACGCCGCCACTGAGGCCGAGAAGAATGCCGTCTACAACAAGATGCTGGTTCGTTACCGTTTCTCATATTACGCGTGCCGAATTCCAAAAGTTAGGGTACTGTAGTGATCGAAGTAGTACTGTATTTTTTTCCAGAACGCGTGCGAGGACGTCGTCGCCGACAAGATCACTGGAGCTCAGGCTGTGAAGCAGGTATGGGGTACTGTAGCCGATGGTCGAGTATTGCAGCGACCGAAAGGGCACAGTGGTGACCTAAGGACTACTGTAACGACCAAAGGATTACTGTAGCGACCGAAGGACTACTGTAGTGATCATAATCAGTACTCTCGCCAATCTCAGGTCGAGACCTCTTTCGATGGCTCCGCTCTTACCGATGCCGATAAGAAGGAGCTGGCCACCGCTAAGGACTTCATTAAGGTATGCCTTAAAGCCTCTTAAGGTATTACTTTTTTTAAATTTAAAAATCAATAAATACTAATAATTTAGGGACTTGTCGAGCGTCTCGGAGCTATTCCCGCCGACGCAAGATCCGCACTCAAGGTATATATACATATTTTTTTAAACAAATATTTCTATGATCACACTTCCATTTTCAGGGTCTCTGCGACAAGAGCAAGGTCCCCAAGGCTTAGACTACTGGATAGACTACTGTACTCCTTCAGTTCGATTGTCGATAATAATAAAGCCACCATATCCAGTGTCAATCGTTATCGCATTTCATACATACATGGACTAGGGTGTAGGCAACAACATCCCGCATTTAGCCGAAAAAACCTCCCGAGTTCGGTTCAAGACTTGAAGATTTTGGATCAGTCCCTATCGCCCTTTTTGCTCGAATTCAGCAGTTTTTGTCATTGGCACTCCCGATTTTTGACCTACCAGCAACTAGCCCCATCTATTTATGCGTTTCAAAACAACACCGTACCGGGGTTCGGTCGAAGGTCGCCTTAACGTCAGTGTCGAATCGGGGTACGATGCGCACACGCTTCACATACAATCTGAAACCAATAGATCGATAATTGCAAACACAGTGACTAAATATATATTCCAGACACTGTGCGTCAATGTGCGCGGAGAACGGATGTTCAAGGTCTCGCTTCTTAGAGAGAGTGTGTGGAATGTATCGAATGGAGAAAAAACATATCTCTATGAAAAGAAACCTTGGAGAAGCGTTCTCCGCGCAAATTGCGATCTACGGAGCAGATATAGATTACGGTAATCGATAAATCAATAAATACAAACCTCGTCACAAGTCGCTGTAGCTCGCCGAGTGAGGATATGGCCGTTGGGAAATCAGAGAACGCCTGAACAATTGTAATCACTGATCTACTTTTCTTTTCCTCCAAATTTCCATACCCATCTATACTCCTCGTGGAGTAGGCATAGTTACGCTTGTTCACTGCACAATTAGCTTGCACCTAAGGGCGTCGATAAATATCTTTTTTTTAAATTACATTGTAGTAACTCACTTCTCAAGATACAAACCTATGAGAGATATAAATCAATGTTTCTCAAGCATCATTACTATGCAATCTCTCACCTTGACGAAGCCTCCGCGCCTCTTCTCCCGGAACATGCGGAGAATGAAGGACTCTTGGAAGCTGGTGAGCACTCTGGAAATGACTTCCAGTTACTTGCGCTACCGTATTTTGACATTAAAAATTCAAAGATAGGATACGGCATGCAAGGTTTGAATACCGTATTATATCTCTGAATTTATATCATTATACCGCGTTTCCTCGTAACTCGAATAAATATTAAGTATATGCCATAGTGCAAACAACGATGCAACAGTGATGGCACGTCCTAGATAAAACAACAATACACAATAGAAACGCGACAAAACAAGGAACTAACTGATGCGCGCGGTAGACAACGATGCCGGCCACGTTGTTGCACGGGACGCGACCGCATAGAAAATCAACTGGAAATAGAGTAATGAGCAACGCATTGAGATGTCTTCCATAAATAAGCAGTGCGTACTAAGAACGGTCTTCCTTTAAAGAATAAAAACAATTGAATAATTTTATCTTCTCACCGAGTAAGATTCTGGATGTGATGAACTGTACACCTCCCTCGAGGTAGATCGCTTCTCTGAATAGTATACCAATAACATTTAAAAATAAAAAAAAATAAAATTTCTCACTAGGATGTTTATATTTTCAGTAATACAACATGAGCTACTGGGAAGGAACCGCCTTGCATGATTCCAAGCTTCAGGAAAGGATACAGATGCAATAAAAAAATGTCCCTCGAATCTGTGCATATGTGCTGACCCCTTTCTGGCGGCGACTTAATAGGACATTCATTATTAGATAACTAACCGATCCTTAGTGGACACCGTCGAATTGATGACCTTCGGTGCAGCGTGTCCATTGCCAGTGAGCGTCTTGAGACGCGGAATGAAAAAAGACTGAAATGAAAGAGTACTGTAGCTACCGCAATCGACAAATGCACTACCGCAACCGATTAGTACTGATCGTACCCAATAATAACATGAATACTACAGTATACCTCGTCGTGCGCCGATGTGTTTAGCACGAATACGAGCATTTTCTGCAAGAGATGCAATATTGATTGGTTCGTTATACGCCAACTAAATTACCTGGTCCGAATACATGAAGAGATGGTTTAAGAAGAGCCTGTCGAGACCGAGACCTCTGGAACAAAATACTTGAGAAAGTATAATTAATTAATCGACAGTTACGAGGTCGTATACCGTACTCTGAAGGATACGGCGTTCTGGGCAAAATGCCAAAATTGAATTCGTGCTGAGACCATCGCCCATTTACATCCCATTTTCGCACTCTCTAACTGTCTACCTCAATTTTCATAGACTCGCCAGAATGCCGCTTACCTTCCCGTCACAAACAATACGTCATCGTCCATCGTATCCACCATCAGATTCGTCTCGTACTCGAGAATGTCCACCTACAGTAAGGGGATGGTCAATACCGTAACCATACGTGGTCAGCAAATTATTTGCGTTTTTTTTTGTTCTCCCTCCCCCGGTTTCACTTGATCACATAGTGAAAAACTCTCCAAACCTTCAACTTATCGCAATTTGAATTTTTGCATAGTGCACATTCATCAGTGCCCACGGGTGACCGTAACCCGTTCATCCAAACGTACCTCTCCCTGCTCCTCCTCTCCATCGACCCTTTCCAGAATGACATCCGTATCTTCCTCTGGCTCAGACAATGGCTCATCTTTGACCTCGGGCATTCTACAGTCGATGATTTCGATAGACTTAGAAAGATCATCAGGTATTTTCAAGCGTCCCAGACGTGTAGGAATAAAGCCAAACATGATTCAGCATTCAACCAATTTATCATTAACAAGAAAATGAACAATTATGAAACCACAATAACAAAGACAAAGAATACAACAAAGGTTGACGAAATTGTCGCAATCCTGGAAGTCGAGTGACAGGCGATCTGAAAATATCATAATTATCAATAGAAAAATATGGCAAAAGGGAAGGTCCCGGGGAGATTTGAACTCCCGTCGCAGGATTCAGAGTCCTGAGTGCTAACCGCTACACCACGGGACCACACGTATGTGTGATCAAAATTTGCAACTATCCCTATCACTCTAGCGCTTTGCCAAAGGCAAGTTACGGGCGCGAAGCAACATATAATGCGAAGTATAAGTTTGAATATGAATTCAAGCACATATACTACAGTTTCACAAACAATACTAGTCAAACTACAAACAATTTTGCTTAAAATGGAAGGAAACTTCTCGGTACTAACTATTCAAAAGCGTAATATAATGGTTATGTGGCCTATAATGTTTGACAACCTCCGTACCGTGCATATATCGCTATTTAAATTAATAATAAAGATATAATAAATGAAAAGCTGATGAAAGCTGTAAATTGAAAGTTATTACTCACTCATTTATAGGTTTCCAATGCAGGCAGCCCTCTCCAGTAATCCTCCAGCACTAGATATCCCTGAAAACAATATTTCTATCTTGATATAGCCAGCAAGCAAACAATAAATCACAATAAACTTCAAAAAGCAAAGGAGAAACAACAAACGACAACCATCGCGGAGAGCCGTCATTAAATCCGTCGAATAGGTTGATTTCGCTCCTTTTTCGTAGTGTGACTACAGTAATACATTTTTTGTTCATATTTTTATTTATCGATTGGTGCATCATTTATTTTTTTGTTACACATTTTCAATTATGAATATGTTGTTCTCCATCCTGAATAGTACCGCTCAAGTCGATTTGTGACAATTTCACAGATGCACACGAATACTGTTGAAATTTGTGCACGGGTGTCATTTTTCTCCAGAAAACTTTACTATTATCAAATATTCGTCTTTTTGAAACGCAGATTGCTAACATAATGGCTACTAATGCCAAACACGCACACCCACACTGAGCATTATCCTGCGCATGTTTGCGCCAATACTACCGTAATCGCTACCGTATTCTTTTTTTAATATTGATCTTTCCTTTTGCGGATAGCATGTTGCAACCGAAAACACAGAATTGAACTTTGGACATTCATAGTCTGCGTATATCCACACATTTCGTTACCGCTCTAGTCACACTTCACTCCCTTCGAAGTACTGCATAATCCGCACAGTAAACAGCAAAGAGCAGTGCTAAAAAGCGGCTACATGTGGCAAAAATATGTGCGTGCAACGAGATCATTCCTCTAGCATCTCTCTCACTTCCGCTCCCACGTTACGCAATCCCCCAGGCTGTTCAAACCTCCAGAAAGGGGTCAGCAGCGAGATGCGTGTGTTGTATGTGAATGTGAGAGAGTCCCTCTCGATTTTACACCCTCTCGTACTCCCCACTTCTTCCTGTCGATTGCTCAGTGGATTTTTATGTCCACTTCTACATCATCCCCCAAGCCATTCAATCCTCCGAAAAGGAGTCAGCATCGAGTGTGTATGTGAAAGTCCCACTCGATTTTATAAAATACACTTCTGACCCCCGGACTGCGAAATTATGTACATCTTCCTCTCCTGCCTATAATGAAGGGCCGGTGTTTGTTGATTTCGTTGAATCCTTGATTTCCTCGCGTGACTCTATCTCTCTCTCAATTTCATTTCCTGCCATCTTCTTTAAATTGCGCCTCACTGGTCCACGTTGTTTCTGCTACTGCTGCTGCTCTCAAGATTGTTTCGAATTGAGTCTTGCTCTCGCCCCTCCTTCCAGAATAACAAACAGAAGAAGACGTTTGGAGCCTCTCTCTCTCTCTCTCTCTCTCTCTCTCTCTCTCTCTCTCTCTCTCTTCTCACTCATTTTCTCTCTCTCTTTTTCCACCACGGGAAAATACCGTCCTGGTCACTCCCGCTGGCTGGCAATGATGTGCTGCCTTCACCCCCCAACAGTCTCCAGAAAGGGGTCAGGAGCGATAGAGCGTGATAAGTGAGAGATCCTCGATTTATACTCCAGACCCCTTTCTGGAGGTCGGCCTTCTTCATTTGCATCCACCATGTTTTGGATGCTCCTCCGCTCTCTTCAATTCTCTTCCCCTTCCTTCTATCTAGTCGCTAGAGAGTGTGCATTAGAGAGAGTGTATGCATTCCACTAATGAGTCAATGTGTTGTTGTCCCTCGTTAATTAGTTTGGGCAATTGGGGAATGAGCAAGGGAGGCGCACGTGCAGTTTGCTCATGCAGTGGCTAGAGAAACTTCTCGTTTTCCAAGTTTCCTGAACCGGAAACAAACTGAAACTCAAGTCATTCGCCCCCCCCCACCTCCTTCCCACGTTCCTGTGCACTCAGCTATGCATCAAACAACATCCGAAACAGCAACAAGAGAGGTAGCGAGAGAGGAGTAATGGTCAGACCCTCTCCATTCGACACACTCTCTCATCGGTTAGACAGTGAAACAGATCATGTGAAATGGAGAGAGCCAGACACTTGCTCTGAGAGAGTGTTCGAAAGGAGAGGGCCAGAGAATTTTTATTGCAAGTAGAGTGGATGCATCGGATGTTGCCATATTTCTTCATTTCACGACCGGTCGCATATATTATTTTCTGCTCCACTGCGTACGTGCGGAAATTATCATCTTATTTTCTCCATATTTTTACCCATTTATTTTTTGTTCTTATTATGCCGTGCCTACAAACAGTAGATCATTAAAGTATGACCAATCTCGTCTATTACGTCTCTCTCTCTCTCTCTCTCTCTCTCTCTCTACATTCTTCACACCCCTCGCAAGGCGTGAAAATGGTCGTAAAATCGGGGTGACTCGCAAACACAACGTGGTCCGCGCGTGCTTATATGACGTCCCTGATCAGGCGATTCTCAATTAGAATGAAAGAGATCTCTGATCAGAGCCTTCCTCCACATACTTCCAAATCTCCAGAAAGGGAGGCATAGATGAGAGAATGCAGAAGGTGTAGTCACTCCCAATAGCTTGGCCCATTCATTTTCACTGGTATTTCCTTGCAGAGAGATTACATGGATTCAAGAGACTGCGTAATCCCCTCTGTATTCTCTCTCATTTCTCGTTATTAGCCGTGCCTCGGGCCTAGTTAAATCTACAGAAAAGACTGCGGGGCTAGAGACTGTGTGAAATCAAGAGAGACTCTCTCACTTTCACACACTCTCTCGCCCTTGACGCCCTGCCCAATTCTCATTATTGTCTAGCTTCTGCTTTCATCTCTGCTCTGCTCGCGAGGCGCTCTCCAATTTCAGTCATTTGGACCAAGCTCCGCGTAGTGAAGTGACCTCACCCGGACGCACGTCCGCTTTCTGTTATTTCCCCACGGTTCGACAAATTGCAAAACATATTTGGCACGCATTCTCCAGATCTCCCCATATGCCCCCTCGTAGTTTCAAAATCACACAGCGTGCATCCTGTTATCCGCTTTACTATCCATATCCAATCTACTTGGTTGCATCTTTTTCTTTTATTGTCTGCACATTCTCTTATTATAGTCTCAAATCTCTCAACCCTCTTTTTTCCATCTTTCACATTTTCTGATTTTTCCGTTCTTAATCTTACCCTATCAAACCTGTAACGTCAAAATGGCTCCTTCATTTCCAGTCGTGCCTTCCGTATGTCAATCGCGTACGAGATCGAGAACAGCAATGTCTTCCTGATCATCCGTTTCTTCATTGCCTCACTGGCGGTGTGTGGTGAGTTTATTATATTATACAATTGTTTATCATGTCAGACAGTAATTCTCAGATGAATTTTGGCCGGAATGTTTCATTACTTGCATTCCACCACTGGGCCCCGATTGCTCGTTTCAGGTCATTTCTCCATCGGGTATTGGGGAAGGGGCTTTTCCTGTTGTTGTGATGGTGAGTCAGCGGCACATGATTCCACAGAAGGAGGGGGAGGGGGCAAGGGAATTTCCCGAAAGCATGAAGAATTTTAAATATTTTTATTAAGAAAAAATATTTCCCCCGAGTTTCCCGAAAACTTCCTCATATACCCGTGTTCCAGAGCTCCAAAAAAGGGCAAGGGTGAGAGAATGTGCAAAAATAAGAGAGGGCCTCTTTATGTTTCACACTCTGTTTCGCACCCGATTTGAATTAGGAATGGAGTAAATACGTCAATAAAAATGGAGTGAAATATTTTCAACGCGCAAACAGGCACATTCGTTGAAATCTAATATGAGCCGAGGACCACTTGATGCAGTAAACATTAGCTAAAACGTAGTATGGGAATTGCATATAAAAAACTTTGGGAATTGCTTATAAAAAACAAATTTTAAAAAAGTATATTTTTTTTCTTCAGGAAACGCCATCATTATTCTGACCATCTTTCGATCTTCTCGACTGTGCACTCGCGCCTACAACATTCTCATTGCCCAGCTTGCAGTCGCAGATTTAATCGTCGGTGAGACAAAGAAATATCATTGAAACCCTAGAACGACAAATTTTCTCACTCATACAGGAAGTTGAAAGTTGGAATGTTTACATATTTCCAAAAAACCTAGTCAACAACCCCCCCCCCCCCCACCACTGTCTCTGCGGTGACTAATTTCTAGAGTATTGAAAGTATGTGGCTTTACTTTCTTTATATTAATATACACAATAAAAATGATTTTGATAAAGGTCTCGGTCTTCTCGTACGAGTGATCGCTACAAGCATAATCAAGCTCAACCCACCGGAGTATTACACAGAGGTGCGTGCACACATAAAATAATTGCGTATGGCAACAGGAGAACAAAAATATGTTTCCAAATGTTTAGTTTTGCACGCAAGAATTTTCCTCTCATTCGGAGCATGTAAGAAGTTCTTTTTGTGCGCGCATCTCTTCATTTTGCACACAAGTTCAAACTCATTTCGGACTATTTCCAAACGAGTTTTCCTGAGTAATGAACTATTCCCATCCTAAAATCCCGTAAACCTTTCCTTATTGCACGAGACTGTGTGACGTCTTTATATTGAATAGTGGTGAGCAAACATTGGCACATGGGGCTTGCAGCAATAGGTTTTATAAAAATAGGATACAGTGACAATGGTCAAAATGCTATAACGAATTCAAGTTGGCCGTATTTTACTGAACGAAAATCTTGCAAATAGTTTACAAGTTACGAAAATAACCTATTTGCAGCTCTACTGCGTCTCTGTCGCTTCAATTACCGTATTTGGATGCCAACTTAGTCAGCTTACTGTACTATTGATTGCTGTTGACAGACTATCAGCAATAAAGTGCCCCATCGAGTATAAGAACAAGGTGAGCACCTCCTCCCTCTCAAATAAGATCCCTCCTCTGATTAGAGTAACCGTGTGGTCCCGTGGTGTAGCGGTTAGCACTCAGGACTCTGAATCCTGCGACGGGAGTTCAAATCTCCCCGGGACCTTCCTTTTTGCAAATTTTTCTTTGTTTTTAGGATCCCTTCTGGTACCCTCTGCGACGTTTCCTTGTCTGTGTTTTCTTGTCGAGTGGCGGTATCGGGGCGCTATATCTACACATTGATATCCATCATCAAATACCGGTAAGTTCAAAATGTTGTATTTCGTCTTTAAACAAATGGTACGCTTGTAAATTCATTGTATTTATAAATTGGCATTCATTGAAAAACGAATATTTCTCCCAAATTTTACTGATTTGGGAGCAGTGCCTATCGGATTGCAGGTATGCACACTATCTGGTAATGATATTTACGGATTTGCTCCATATTGGGCATCCTTCAGCTTGCTGTTGTGCATCCTTATATTTGGTGAGTTTCGCACAATACAATTATATATATATACCTAAAATGGCTCTCAAATTTTCATCATCATCTTCTTGAAATGTATCACCATCTCGAGTACTCGTTCATTAGCAGCCTTGATCCCTGATGAGCTTCCAGACCGGAATTGTATCGAAAACAAAGCTTAAAATTAAAAAAAAGAATATATTGCAGCAACCTACGGCTGGACGCTGCTTCTGCTGCACGACACGACCGAAGTGCAGCGGAAGATGGAGTGCACGAGGGAGTTTGCGAGACAGAAAAAGGTTTGTGCGACATTTATTTCATACATAAAAAGTAAGCGTGAGAAGTGACCCAGGTGCGCACAGCATTCGAAACAGATTCGGCGAGAACGAGTTAGAGAAAGAGAGAGATGAAGAGAGAGCGCGCCCAACGAGAGGGTCAGACAACGAGAGACGTTCTCGGCATGGTGCCAACTGGATGCTGTGGTGTGTGGCGCACTTGCGTGTTCCAAAATATAAAAAAAATTGTAAAAAATATCAAATTGATGAAAGCAGTGACGTTAGCAACGAATAAAAAAAGCAGGTATTCCTCACAATATCCGTTGTGCTTCTCTCCTATTTCATCTGCTACGTCTGTCCCTTCATCTCCATCTTATTCGGAATAATATTTAAAGTCAGTTTAAAATATTTTTTTAAATATGTAAAAGATTAAAAAAAAACACTGAGATTCGTCCCTTTTGACAGTCTTCCCTCTCCCTTTTTTGTCAAATGTATGCCTTTCTAAACCGTATTTTTATACGGCGCACCAGAAGTGGGCCAGCAACAAATCCGTGTAAACCTTTTAAGGCGCCCGAGATGATTCTCTCCCTGCTCGTCCTCATCAATGGCGTCGCGATGGGCGTCAACGCCGCTATAAACATCCTCCTCTATGGGTGAGAGTTTCGCAACCGGAAGTCAACCGGAAATATGCCTTTCACATATGATTCCAGACTTACAGAAAAGGCAAATTGTTGAAATCCCTATGGTTTTTATTCACATGGACTCCCACTCCAAAAAATTCTGATGTCGGGCCTGTCGATAGAAATATTTCAGGTGGAAATACAAGGAACTGCGCGTGGCGATGGTCGATTTCGTGAAGGGCGAACATCGACAGAGGGAAATATCCTATCGGTAGGTCACTGAGCGCAACAGATGACGAGTCGTAAGCCAGAGTGAATGGTGAACAAAGTATCTATATATGGGAGAATGAAGGAACGTGTCGGCCAATGTCATTGATTGGATGCACCTTTAATAAAAGTTGAAGGACACAATTAAGGTCCACTATACAACCCAAGAATAGACTTCTATACTTTATAGTCTATACAGACTGCTTTGGATCCAAATTTTACGCTAAATGCATTAAGTTTATATTTTCAGTACCGATGGCTGTCTGTCTCTCAATGCCTCGGCTAGACGCAAGTGCACTCCCACTTCTGAGCGGACTGCCCCTCTCGTATTCGAACTCGCGGACGGAGATGTCCTACTGTAGCTGTGCATTATTTATCGATCTATGGAAACGGAACTGTTTTCTTTCTCCATCCACCCCTCTCTTTTCTGTGAATTCCCCCCTCCGAATCCTCAGTTTGCCTCTCTCTGATCTCTCTCATGCACCCTATCTCATGGGCTTGTTTACAACGGGAATTTTCCGCGCAAAACGAATATTCCGAACTTTACCTGCCGGGTGCTTCGTTATTACAAATGATAAACTTGTTACAATACATTCCTGGCGTCACCACACATTCAATGAATACAGCTCGAGTATTGTTTTTGCAGACAATGTAAACGGTATTAATAGCCTTTGTTTTACTCCTCCTGCGACTCATTCAGGATTCGCAATCTAATATTATTTTTAAAAATCTACTTTATGATTGCCTCAATTTGGGTTGAATAATTATGAATAGAGAGTATTGCATACCGATAATAAGATGCTGAGAAATTACGCTGCAATATTAGCAAAAGCTGAAGTATCCCGTACGAATTGCAAGATGCTTCGGCATATCTATATCCACATTGAGAGTGGTTTTCGGATATCTAGATAATGCATCAGCACTTAACAATTCCTCTTAAATTTTAATAATAAAGCATCCACAGTGCCTAAAGCAATTATTAGGCAACATGAAGTATGATACGACATCTAGCAGCTAGTAGCTGACAAAGATGGCAAACTGCGTACCAAGGGGATCCAACCGGCTATGCGGACATTCTTCTCAGGTAAAACTAATTTCAGCACAGAGAAAAATGTATGTCATATATGGCTTCTGAACTGCGCTTGTATGTTATATATAACATACAGTCGACCCTTACAATCCGTTAGAAGTTCGCGAACTTTTCACGCATCTTTTCTTGCTCGTTTAAGGCTATTTTCTTTATAATTTGCGTTAGGTCATTAGAGACGCATAAGAAACTACTAATGCCGAAGAATTTAACTTAAAATATAAACTAGGGAATTAGCCGCACCTCTTAGAAGGTCGCGGAATTCTGCGAGCTGTTTTCACGCAGCTAGACAGTGACGAGAGAGCACACGGAACGAGGAGAGGGAAAAGTAAGCAATGTTGTTATTGTATTTCTGCGCTCTCTCTGTTTACGTGCTCTCTCGTCACTGTCTAGCTGCGTGAAAACAGCTCGCAGAATTCCGCGACCTTCTAAGAGGTGCGGCTAATTCCCTAGTTTATATTTTAAGTTAAATTCTTCGGCATTAGTAGTTTCTTATGCGTCTCTAATGACATAACATAAATTATAAGGAAAATAGCCTAAAACGAGCAAGAAAAGATGCGTGAAAAGTTCGCGAACTTCTAACGGATTGTAAGGGTCGAGTATATCGTACATGACTTACATTTCTCTGAGTGAGTCTTCCCTTTGCCATCTCCTCCCATACCATTCCACAGACCGGTCAACCTTACAGAAAGGCCTTTGGAGTGAGAGAGCGTGTGAAATCGAGAGGGACTCTCTCACTTTTGTACACTATCTCGCTCTAACCCTGGTCTGTATGTTTGGAATCATGTGCTCCGAATCACTCCGATAACATCCTCTATCTCTTGTTCTGTTTGCACGTCGTTTGTCACTTCAAAGCTCTGCCCTCTCAATCTCTCCTCGATCCCCCCATACACTCATGACCACTTAACCTCCATACCCTTCATAATTGACAACCGATCGATCGATAATCATGACCTGCCAATCGATAGTTATTTTCCTGTGGTTACTCTCTCTGACAATGGCCAGCAAAGAAGAGACGGAGCTGTTCGAGTGAGTTCATATTTTCAACCGTTCGTCAATCGATAAATGATATCCGTCCAGGAAATTGCTCGGTAACTATAGCACGCTCGTCCGGCCAGTGCCCGATCCGAGCCTCCCGCTTACGGTATACATCAAGGTGATCACTAGTTTCGCGGGAAAAGAACTTATCTATTATATAGTTTACAAAATAGTCGTTACCAAGGACACTTTTTGGTTGGAACAAAACAGTTTTGGCTATTTGAGGTTCATCTGCAACAGATTATCACGCTGGACATGAAAGATCAAACGATGGAAATGAATGCGTGGATTAGATACGTTAGTGGTTCAAGGGGTCTTCCAATCACAAAGCGAGAATAATTCAGGAGTGGAACGACTACCAACTACGCTGGAAGCCTGAGGATTATGGTAGGCGCTTGATTATTTTTAAATTTTTAGATGCAGAATTCAGGAAACATCACATCTGTTCGCGTAAATGGAGGGGAGGAAAGTCAGATCTGGATGCCGGACATCATCCTGTGGAACAGGTACGCCCTGAAAAAAATTACTTGGATTTCGACATGTTAGCTTACCTGTAAGTCAGTCTTATAGTTAGTTACCTTCACTTACAGCGAACAGGAGCATAGTTAGTTAGTTTATAGTTAGTTACCTTCACTTACAGCGAACAGGAGCATGCTAATTTTGTGGCCGTATGCTAGTGATGTTTTTTTGCAGAATAACTTGAGCAAAATATATATTCCAATTTCTAATGTTTGAACAGTTGTGACGACGAGCATTTCGACTCTCGTTTCACAGTCAACGCTGTTGTATATCACGACGGAATGGTCAATTACATCCCGCCTGGCGTCTTCAAGATATCGTGCAAGGTACTGCAAGTTTTCTCTGTTTCATGATATCACATTTTCACCTTTGTCATTCCAACATGTATGATATCCTTCCGATGGTTTACTTCTCTCTCTCTCCGTGTATGCAATGATCCCGTTTTCCTCAGGTAGACATCACATGGTTCCCATTCGATGAGCAGCTCTGTTACATGCATGTAAGTTTTCTTTTCTCGCATTATAGATAGATATGCCGCTATCATCTGCTGCTAGGCTTTATTGGAGGCTGCCATGCTTCTTGACATGGTATACTTTGGTTGGTTTTATCTGGCATCGAGGTGATGGACGTGGCTAGATTCGCAAAGGGATTGCCGTGTGTTTACTGTATACCTTTCAGTTTTCATCATGGACCTATCATCGGGGCGCCATCGACCTGCAGTTGGGCAGCAGCAGAGATAACAGTAAGATGATATCAATGATCCTTGATCTATAATCGATGATATTAGACCCGGCTATGGATATTTCCACGTATGTCAAGAACGGCCAGTGGCATCTCGTGAGCGCACCGAGCACAAGGGAGGAGGTATTGCGTTATCCATAGGCCATGCGATAACAGGAGTTTATTCAGACTGTGTACACCTGCTGCCCCGAGGTGTACCCATTTGTGCGCTTCTATGTGAGTTATCCGTACACTATTTTGAACTAGGGTGGGATGACATGTGAATTGATCGATGGTGATTATTAATGCAATTGAATTGAATTTGGTTACAATATCGATTGCTATGTCAAGTGCATTACAAGTTAAATACGGTTAAAACTACAGTAGGTATGACTGTTTCGCTCCTTTAGCGCCAGACAGTCACACCCATCCCGGGGGGGAGCTCGTCAGTGACGGCCCCAGGAGTGGTTAAGAGAGACTATCTCACTCGATCGACATATTTGTTCAGTGACTTGGCACATCACGAAAAGTGCGTTGATGAGATAAACATGCCACGTTGTAGTGTGGCCGAGGCTGAGTTGAGGCATGCTATGAAAAAAGTGTGAAAACGCTTCTACGCCTCAGGGCATGACGTCATAGGAATTTCCGGTTTTTTCAAAAACTTCATCGAATGGCCTAGTGAGTGGTACCAATTGATTCCTCATAATATTCTAAGACTTTTTCGACTCCATGACTTTTTCGCCAATCTTTGATTTAAGCTGGGAAATTTCAAAAATATGTTTCGAAATTTAAATTTAAATATTTATGTGTAATTTCCCTGAGGAAATGGCAAAGTTTTATTTGCACAATACAATACTGTAACAATGATTGTTCAACTATGTAAAGGTCTTTTTGTATCGTGGCCCTAAAGGATGTTCAGTAGGTTGAAAACTGTCGTCCCCTTGGCATTATGGTGTGGCCTACAGTAACCCGGAGTAATTTCCACGTATTGTTTGGGAATCTCTGGATGGGATGGGGGGTCGTGTCGGCGATATACATGGTCGCCTGAAGTTGCTCATGCATTGTACAACGGATACTGTAGCTCCCAAAGGTTTTGGAAAATAGTCCGGGTTACTGTAGGCCACACCATAATTCCAAGGGGACGACAGTTTTCAACCTACTGAACATCCTTTAGGGCCACGATACAAAAAGACCTTTACATAGTTGAACAATCATTGTTACAGTATTGTATTGTGCAAATAAAACTTTGCCATTTCTTCAGGGAAACTATATAAATATTTAAATTTAAATTTCGAAACATATTTTTGAAATTTCCAAGCTTAAATCAAAGATTGGCGAAAAAGTCATGGAGTCGAAAAAGTCTTAGAATATTATGAGGAATCGATTGGTACCACTCACTAGGCCATTCGATGAAGTTTTTGAAAAACCGGAAATTCCTATGACGTCATGCCCTGAGGCGTAGAAGCGTTTTCACACTTTTTCCATAGCATGCCTCAACTCAGCCTCGGCCACACTACAACGTGGCATGTTTATCTCATCAACGCACTTTTCATGCTGTGCCAAGAACAATTCGACTGAGTCAGATAGTCTCTCTTAAGTCAATTTAACTTTTTTCAACAATAAAAGTTATCTAACTGATAAACTAGAATCTTACTGCCGAAAATAAACTATAAATCGAATCAAGGGGAAGGGAGAGGAACGGCAGATGTTTTCGAGTGAATGAGGATTGACCCCCCGGTTTTCAAGTACGGTTTTCGTAACCACGCAAGATACAGTCAGGTTATCGGTAGTCCTATAAACAGGGAACAGAAAAACATAGAATTTTCCACGATACGCTCAGCCAGAATCCAATAGTCCCTTCATATATCGATTGTAGGTTCATCTTCGTCGTCGTACTCTCTACTACATCTTCAATGTGATCATTCCCTCCATCATCATCACTCTCATGACCCTACTCACCTTCATTCTCCCTCCACATGATATGAGCGAGAAGATCGGACATCGTGAGCCATTTTCCACTTCTATCTTTCAGTGTTATTGCGTCGGTAGACACATGATTCCAAACCTACAGACCAGGGTTAGGATGAGAGAGTATGCAAAAGTGAGAGAGTTCCTCTCGATTTCACACGCTCTCTCACTCCAAAGGCCTTTCTGGATGGGTGACCGGCCTGTGGAATGATGAGTAGACTTTATAAATATCAAGATACTTAGGTGAGAATCAGCATTTTAACGTATCCCAGATATCAATTTTCCAAATGGAAGGAGTAACTCTTGGAGCTGGCAGATAATTGATCAAGCGATTTCAGAAACGACGGTGGTCCTCTCAGTTTCCTTCTTTCTCACAGTCGTCTCTGAGATGGTACCGCGCACCTCAGAGTCGGTACCCCTTCTAGGTGAGTAGCGCTACTGCCGAAATTCAGTTCCTTTGTTCGTTCGATTTGAAATATTTATCACCTAATTATTCAAAAAAATTTTGAGCGGCAGATTGTTTGAGCACTTGTTGATTTCGATCAAAAAGAAAAAAAAGATTTTCAACTGAGTTCTAGATCCTTCAGAGAAATGGAAAAAAAACAAAAAAATAATTTGCAGCAATCTTCTTCTGCACAGTCACTTGCATCGTATCTTCTTCAGCATCCTTCACAATTCTGGTAGTTTTATGGAATTGGAAGTATGAGATAAATGCGCATTATAGGTGCTGAACATGCGCTATCGTCAGCCTGGGAATCACATATTCTCACGAACTGTTAGTTATTTGAATTGTAGTGCAAACCTTCATTTATTTGTTACCACGAGAAAATACAGTGCAGCAATAACATAGCCATGAATGGCGCAAGTGTGAGTGCAATTATAATGAGTCTTGATTAAGAAAAAAAAATTTAACTACAGTTCCGGCGAGTCTTTTGCGAATTTCTACCGTGGATGATGATGATGCAGAGGCCTGGATATAAATTCAGGTAATTTAGAAAATAGTGATCTTTGATCTACGGTCGGTAGACTCCGTAATTTTCAGAAGCGGCATAGCCATGCGGGAGGAGCCGACCAATGTCGTATGCGTTAAGGTATGTACTAAGCATTTTAATAAATATTAATAATACATTTTGTAGTGCACTGACGACTATGCAACCGTCGTGGATGCTAATGGAAGCGTGCCCACCAAGGTCAGCACTCAGTACATTGCAATATCGAATTCGGGAACCGTTTTTTTCTACCGTATTTCTTGCATTCTTTCGCAGCCCATTTTTGGTGAGACAATTATGTAATTTCAGGAAACCCAGTCTAGGTCAATGTTCCACGTTCTGGCGCGTGTACCTGCAGCGAGATTGAGTTTGGAACGAAAGGTTAGCTGGTTTTGGGGTCGGAGTGATGGATCTAATGAATTATCACAGACATTTTCTGCAGCGAACATCACTTTTTGAACGTTGAGCTAGCGATGAGGGATGTTTTGCAGCAAACAATTTGTGAAGTATTTCCTCCATTTCTATCACAGGTCGGAGAAGGGCTCTTCCATCGAGATGGATCGGTCAAATCGATCAAAGAACTTCAGCGAGAAAAGTTCGTGAGTCGAACGTACAACGAAACAAAGAACGCTAGTGAGTGATGATTTCATTGAAAGGGAATTTGGTAGGAGAACGGCTCTCCAATCTCCCCTTTCCGCACACTCTGGCTGGCTCACCGAAACGAGAGAGCGTGAGAACGAGGAGGGTGGATAACCATTCTAGCACATTATCGCTACGTGTCTAGGGAATCCGTTTAATGAGTCACAATTTTTCTTCAGAGGATGAACCGACCATGGTTGGATTCTCTATTCTCGAAGCTTACATGGCAATTAATCAGAAAGTAGAATATCTGCGGAGTATCCACAAGAAGAAGAAGAAAAGAGATCATCTTATGGCTCGTTTTTTATTCTTAGTTTTTATATTTAACTATTAGGAATAACTTAAATTTAAGAAAACATATTTTACTTATTGCAGGAAGAATGGAAATTCGCAGCAATGGCTTTCGATCGATTTCTTCTTATCATCTTCACCGCTCAAATTAGTTGTTCTGTCGCTGGCCTCGTCTACTATGCTCCGTATTTCGACGCTGTTTGAGATTTTGAAAAAAAGGATAACTGCAACACGATAGCACAAACGAATATCTGCTAATTGATTGCTTTAACAGAAATACAGCAAGTGAAATTTGTGGTGTATGCATCTTGGAAAACAAATGAGTGAGCAAATTGAAAACATCGCGAATAACCAAGGAATGAAAATAGAGCGGGGGTATGCATGATTCCAAACCTTCAGACAGGTGTAAAGGCGTGATAGTGTGCATGAGATATAGTCCACATCATTCCACAGGCCGGTCAACCTTCCAGAAGGCCTTTGGAGTGAGAGAGCGTGTGAAATCGAGAGGGACTCTCTCACTTTTGCACACTCTCTCGTCCAAACCCTGGTCTGTAGGTTTGGAATCATGTGAGTCCTTCTACTCGCTCCTAAGTCTTTTCTGAAAGTTTTATCGGCCTGTTGAATGATGTAGCTTGTAATGCAAAGTTGACGGAATGTCGCTCTCGAAAGGGAAGCTTTCTGCACATTTAAATAACATTAAACCAGTGATTAGCGAAAGATTGGAGAAACAATGACCAAAGAAATTTTAAAAAAAAGTAATCGGCTTAGTTTCGTGATCCAGTTGGATCGGCAACTCAATTTGGTTACAATTCGAGCATTTGCACGTTTGCAATGATAGTTACAATTAAATTTCAATTATTGATCGAACAATGGATCACATTTTTCACTTCTCCACCTTTCCTTCTCCATTCATTTCTCCATTTGTCTCCCCCCGCCAGCGGCCCTCTCTCCAAAATGGCCGATTTGGAGCAAAAAATCACGTTCGAACCTCCCAAATTTGTGAGTTACCGTAGCCCTCTAACATCTGAATACCGTAACCGCTCGATATCAGGTGACATTCAAACCGAAACCTGAAGAACAAACGAGAGAGGTCACTATCAACAATACTTTCAACAAGGCCGTCATGTTCAAGGTTGGTTATTCAGTCGATAAAAGGGAAAATCAATCGATAATTGAAGAACTTGATACCGTATCCATACTGTATATCATTCAGATGAAGACTACTCGTCCCGGCTCCTTCAAGATGAAGCCCGTGTACTTCTCCCTCCAGCCAAATCAGACAGTAAACACATGAAATGACCGATCAATAAATAAGCATCGAAATGATTTCAGAAATCGATCAAACTTCACTACTCTGGCTGCCCGGCCAACGTCAAGCCGAATCTGAAGGTATACTGTAGGATACGGTTGGGTGCTGTAGCCTAGTTTATGCTACAGTAGACTTCGCTATCCCACTGCACGATACAATGGTACTGTAGATGCAGCTTGATGGGATACCGTAATCTTACCGTAACACTTTGCAGGATCGATTCTCCGTGATTATGGCTATCGTGCCCAAAGATGCGCCCGCCGACTGGGACGTGGAGAAGATTTGGGAGGACCAGAAGATGCAAGTGGTACGGCATCGAATCAACAATTGACGGATACTGAATCCGATCGGTAACTAACTTGTTTGATTACGGTACTTTGCAGGAGTTGGCTGATTCGGTGAAGAGAAAGGTGCTTCGTATTCACTACGAGGGATACGAGGAGCCTGCTGATCTCCCCGACAAGAGTGACAAGAAGAGCAAGAAGAAGAAGAAGGGAGCCAGTCATGATTCCGTCGAGGACAAGAAGGTCTGACCCACTGGACGACCGTACTCTACCGTACTCTGGACTATAATACCCTACCGTACCCCAGTACCTAACCGTGCGCGTGTTAAGGTCGGCCTGCCGCATGCTGTGGCGACTCCGCACGGTGCGGGCTCTGTCGTGCAGCCCATCGTATACATCGTCTACCAGGGACTGCCGCCCAGAGGTAAGCGCGCGCATCGAGAGCACGCGGTTTTCCGATTCGCGAGCATCGCAACATGTACCGTATTGCAGAGGACGTCGAGGTGCGTTGAAGCGGCCGAGAAGAACTCTGTCGAATAAAGAAAGTTATGATATTGCTATGTTGAATCGTTGAGCATGGCAGTAAAGGGGAAAAGAATGCGGACTGGGGGAGATATCAGCAATAGAAGTAACGCCGTTGTATCAAACTATATTAAATCAATTGACCCATGACTATTCCTGTAAGGCTCTTTGTCGCTCCATGCGACATCGTATTTCGTGTTTGCAGTAGTTCCTTTTGGCATAACCTCATTGCACTTATTATTGATTAGTACATAACTCGATAAATATATTATTATTATTATCTGCCCGCGAAAATGAGTTAGACAAGTTTCGAAAGAGAGGTTGAGGCCAACACTGTCCGCCTGGGCACCCATCCCCCGCCGACCGCTCCACCCGCTCCGTCACTGCGAGAGTGAGGTCGGGGCGAATCGAGAGAAACTGGGTTCTTCTAATTTTCACGTATCGATACCGTAAGAGCAATGTGGGGGGGGTTCTTTTAATTTCGTCGTTCGACCAAGTCTGGATCTGCGATAGAGTGAAAATGACATTTATAGTGCGATAATCGTCGAAATGAAACTAATTTTTAAAAAAACCTCTACGAGTGTCTGGTTACTTAAAAAAACAGCTGTTGCTTGCATACTTCACGGAGGTATATGTTTTCTACATTTGAGCAATTGACTTTCTTTCGAAAACGGAAATGAGAAATCATTGGGTTGTCCTGGCAACTTACCGGATGACGGCGAGATTGGAGGGAAAGAATGAAGGGGGATACTCCCCAGTCTAGCAATGGGATTACCGTCGACTCTTCTCCCTCTTCTCTACATTTTAGTGCAGTGAGCATTTTAGGCAGATTTTTTTATTTTAATTTTATACAAAATTTCACTCTCCAATAGGAAGAATGCCGACACAATTTAAACGTCACTGCACAGTCTGGCCTACACAAAGATGTCTTATAAATTTGAAAGAATTTGCGCGAATTTGAGAGAAAAATCTCACTTCCACTCAATCTCTTTCCCTGTCCTCTTTCTGGAGGTTTGACATCATGCGATTGCAGTTCCACATGTCCTGTCACTGCCAGCCAACTGTATTGTCCACTGAATTCGCCCAATCGATTCTATGGAAACATCCATCAGTTTGTTTTTTAAAACAATTTTATTTTTTTTTAGGAATTCTTAAATTCTGTACACCAATAAATGGATATTTTACGATATCAGATGGTCGATGAATTTCGACGAATATCCGACGCCCAATAACTACAATGGATATCTCAATCAGAAGATCGATGCTTGCATCGATCTGGGATCGAGATCTGACAAACTCCAGGTATACTCTACATACAGTCTCTCTGCATCTAGTCAACTGAACGTAATACCATCAAACATGCAGTAAGTGAATATTAGTGCAGTATAGCTGTAAGTGTACAGGGCGAACCGTACTTCTACAGAAAGGAATTCTATGACCACGATTTGGCGTATTCGAACTACCGTTGTTACGGTGCTTCTGCATATTTCCAGGCGGGAGTTACATCCACAGGATCGTTCACACGACAATTCTGCACTCCACGTTGCGCGTTCACACTCGTCATTGGTATTTTGCATTTTGTGTGAATTGCCATATTTTTTTAAAATTTTGTCAATTGTTGACAAAGGAATTGTCCTGAATGTATCAAGCTAGGCTAATCAAATTTCGGGAATGCAATGAGTATGAAGGGAACGACTCTGTGATTACAAAACAATGTCAGTGGGCCCTATGGAATGCGCGACGCGCCGTCTGCCCATTCAATGGAGTCCCCAATTTCTCGTCCCTTCCGCAATGACTACCAAGGTTCTTTCATTGACTCATGAGATGCCACTACTCTAGAAGGAAACCAGAAGCAAGAGTGAGAGAGAGGGGGAGAGGGAGAGAGCGTTCTCTCGGCCCCTTTGAGGAGGAGTGAATGTGATCTGATGATGTCCTTTTTGCTTTGTCACATATCGGAATTTTGCTTGGAACAATGTATTCTCGTATATTATAATAGTCCTCTCTTCAGGTGGATTGCTCCAACCTCAGCCTTCCTTACCCGATCGATGCATACCCCGTGGTAAAAAGTTGTTGTTGCAATTTCCGGTTTCCAAATACGAGCGGAAACTGAAGGCTTCATATTACTATTGCACCTATGAGCCCTTGTTAAAGAATTCATACGAATTTGTTGAATCGCAATAACTAGCGTTGATCACTCGAAATAACCTTTGTTCGAGAACAAAGGAATATTAACAACGAAACAGAGAACTGTTCCGAAACGGAGTCGAAACGCTTTGTTCTTTTTTGTTTCGACTTTTCGAGTGGTCAACACTAGTATAAACAACCCCTAATGTGTCAGAAAATGGTAAATGGATCAGGGGAATTTCAGAACCGCATGATCCTACAGTATGGCGGTTCTACACCGATTCCTGATCAATTTCTGCGAACACTCGGAACCCTCTCCATTCCAATTGAGAACCTTCACGTCTCTCTATCCACTTGTAAGCGGATAAGCACAGTAGTGCCGGGTCATCCCATCCCAAAAAAAGAGATCTTTGAAAATTCATAATTTTTTTAAATCTTAAAAATATACGAACTTCTGCGTTCGAATCGGAAGATCTCTTTACAATATAAAAAAAATCATCCTGAAGTACCAAAAAAAGAAGTTGCAGCTTCATTGACACAAAGAAGAACATTGCAGTGTACAATGAGACGCTGTATCAATCAGTTGTCAAGAGCGTCGCTACGAACATCGGCTCAATCACAAAGGTTCGATACTTGGTTCCACTCCAAGTATTCAATCCTATTTTGGTTCAACTCAAATTAAACTTAACATGAGGTTAATCAGTAGTGAACGATACTTCTTACTTTTACACGCTCTGTGCAAAGAAGTGAATTAATGTTGTTGTCAGTTAATATCTTTAGATCACAGTGAGTACCGATCTCACTACGAGTTCTGACCCGAGCGGACTGCTGCCCGCGTTTGCAGCCTTTCCCAATGTCTTAGAGTGAGTGAATATGCCAACTGTATTATCTCTAGTTTAGGAGGAAATTATATGAACTACTAAATTATAGTCTCCTAATTTATGCAAATGCGTATATTACATTTAATTCTAAACCACTTTTCCAGATTCACAATGAACGGCGTGCCAAACATTTCGACGCTTCCCGACTTTCTCAAGAATAAGCATAGACTGAATGCAATGCGTTTAGAGGGAAATGGAATGAAGGTTGGAATTTTTTTCTCTCAATTGTTCTCATGTATCCATAATCTCGGTTTCTTCGGGTTTCTTCCTATATAACGCTAGTAAATTGTTGAAAGATCTTTCTAACATAGTTTTACGTCACTATCGTTCATTTACATGCATAAATAAATCAGACGTTTCCATCATGGGCGACCACTCTCTCCTCTCTCAAGTACCTCAAAGTGCAAGACTACGGCGTCGATCCCTCATTTCTCTCCAAACTAGCCCTTCCCGCCCTCGAACACTTCATTATGATCGGGCGAGTTGTTACGGGGAATTAAACGTACGAATGCCTAATTGTAAGTCGAAAAGCTCGCTAGCGACGACTTCAAAGTCTTCCAGCTTTGAAAGACTTCCAGCTTAGACCGGTTTAGTAGACTTATTTCTATGCGAGTTGCTTGTTAATTGGTGTCCTGCTGTTTTACTGCAGTAAGTTGAAAATTAACTGCAGAAACAATTTCACCGCTCTTCCCCACAATTTTCTCGCGGCTTCGACAAATTTGATTCAACTCGACTTGAGCTGCAATTTGATCAAGGTAATTCTGCAAAATATTCCATGCATCAACTAGTACAACATTAAAATGATACGTTCATACTAGTGGACTACTAGTGGTGTACTCTCTTTCTACATATACCTCGGCGCGTCTCTCGCTTTGTCATGCTTTCTCGCAGCCGTATCTCTTGTTTAGGAGCGGAACGTTTTTATTATTTTGGACGAGTGAATTTATAATAAATGATTGAATGATTGCGTTCAGACCCTTCCCGACTCGCTCGCTCATTTATCAAATCTGAAGTTCCTCTATCTGGCTGGTAATCTCTTCCGTACCCTTCCCACGTCTCTCGTACCAAGTGTACCGAAGTTACTGGCGCTCGACGTTTCTCGGTATTTATACACGATTTTATTGATCTTGATCGAACTAGGCGAACGATTCCTCCCGAAACGCACGAAAACCCATCGCATAGATATATGACGGGTGCAACTAAAATTTGCACCACAACTTCGAAAAAGCATCTTTTTCTTTCATTAATGGATGAAATCAAGAGCTATAGATTGCGAAATTTCTGTCTTGATATTCGCCAATATTGCAATGTATATATTCGGCGAATAAGGAAATCTCCATCTCCCTAATCATTGCTGGTGGTTTGTTTGAAATCGCCATTCTGACGGGCTTTTGTAATGGCTCGCCCGGTAAACCATTCTGACAACTTGTCAGAATGGAGAATTGGACTGATCATTTTAGGAAGAGGCCGAACCATTCTGACAAGTTGTCAGAATGGCGTACCGCCTAATTATTCCGCTTTTTGTATTGATGTCATTATGTTGTGTATTATGTATATTAATTATGAGTTGCTCGGAACGATAATTTCCACATCAGTTCACAGATCCAGAAAGGGGTCAGAAACAAGAGAATGTGTAAAAAGAGAGAGAAACTCTTTCTTCTACTCACTATCCTGCCCATGACCCCTTTCCGGAGATATGATGGCAAAATGGAATCATGCGCCTCCGCATTCTTCGTTTTAAGTAGTTGACGACGACCAATGTCGAATCCATCGTTCACATCGACCAGCTCACACACCCTCACATCTATGAAATGAAGTGAGATAGAGAGTTCGCTCGTTCAAATCTTAGTCAAATCTGGTCATCCCCTTTGTTTTTCGCTTCATTTTAATTCATTCTCACAGATTCTTCCCTTCGCAGTTGGTCGGTGCTTATTTCACTTTATTACACGCTCATTGACTATCATTATTTTTGTCAATATTTAGCCACTTTTCCAGAAAGGTGAAACCGGATCAAGCGGACTCTCACTATCAAGGATGACGATGACCGATACGCAGTCTATTATGTTTAGATTACGTGAAATTCACTGGAATTTAGCTATCAGGAAGAAGATTTTATAAATATCCGCTTTTTATTATTCCTATTATTCCCGTCAAATAAAAGCTCACTGTGTTGCACATATCCTACAATCAATGTCGATATAAATTATAAATAAAAAGAAAAGATTGTTGCACAAAAATATAACGAACAGGCCATTCTGACAAGTTGTCAGAATGGTTTGGCCGACCAACCATTCTGACAAATTGTCAGAATGGTTGTTCCGAATAACCATTTTGACAAAGTGCCAGTATGGTTTTTAAGGGGAAATCGATGGAAACAGTGGTGACGCATGTTATAGAACCAAATAGTAGACGAAAGTAAGTAGTTCCCAAGTATGTAGTTCAAATAAGTAAGTTGAAATTCCTTTAACATGGCTTTTCGCTGTGCGAACCAAGCTTCCGAAAACTTGGAATGGTACCCTACTTTTTAGGTAACTATGGTGCAAATTTTAGTTGCACCCGTCATATATGCCCGTAGTGACCGAAATTGCCAAGTTTTCATTCATTCATTATTTATTCCGTCAGACGATCGCGTACAAGAAAATGAACGGTGGATGGGGCAAAAAACGGATGTCCGTAGACGAGGTCGATTTATGATTAATTAAAAATGATTTAAATCAGTGCATATATGGCCAATTCGTTCGAGCACGGCTACGTCGACGTTGCCTGCCGCGGAGACTACGGAGCACATGCACTTTACATAGCTCACGCGGTGATTTGACTGACTAATTTCGCAGTTTAAATAATTATGATTTCGATTAAATTGCCCGGATATTGGCAATCTCTTTTGAACAGTAAAATGGACAATGAACAGAATAAATGTTTCAAGAATTTTTTCAATTTGCTATTTAGTGTGATAATGTAGAAATGACTGCAAAAAATTAAAAGGCTATCCCGCATCCTTTTTTGTAAATGTTTCTTGGCGCTTTCGAAACTAATGACTATTTTCAAACTCAACTTTCAGGGCATCGAATCTTTCAACAAGTCGCATCTCGCGAACGCTAAGAAGCTCAAGGTATCTTCCCCTAGGAGAGCTTTTCCAAGCTTGGTTGTGCACTTGCATTTGTGTTTATCTCTCAATTTCCAATACTACTGTCTCTGTTCACAACAAGTTTTCAGAAAAGAACGGGATAATGTGTAAAAATGAGAAATTTTCTCTGATTCGCACACATTCTCTGGCATCTTTGGCGTGATAATTTTTTCACAGGTACTCAATATCAACGGCAACATTGACTGCAGCCGACTGGAGGAGAGCATCTTCGAATTAACGCCGGCTATTATGGTAGTATTTACTTTTGCAAAAGAAGATTGTTGTTCGATCAAACTACTAAATCTACAAGGATTCTATAATCGCCTTTGGTTATTTAGACTAGTAGCCAGTGGTGGACGGCTAGTGGCCCAATAGTCCGAACACCGGTCCGAACACCGGCGAGTATAGAGAAAGAACGAAGGAAAATTAATGTGTATTTTTCAAGTCCATTTCAATGCGTCGGATCGGTTTCACTTCGCTCACGGGACTTGGTCTTTGTGGTTTGTGCAATCTGGAATTTCTCGAAGTCGGCTTCAGTTCGTTCCAGGTGAGATCAGCAATTCTTAGACGATGTTTGCTCAATGGAGAGGGTCGACGAACACCTCATAACCTCGATGCTCATGTAATTTCATCAAGCTGCATTAGATCGCTACACGGAATTCATAATGTATTGCTGAATTATATTGATTTTATGTTCTCAGACATCGGAATGGATCGAACAAGCGTGTGGACTGGGATGGCCTATGTTAAATTACATCGGACTTGTCTACGTTAATGTGAGTGATCTTTACCGAACGAATCTGAAAATCCCTCATTCGTACTAAATTTAAAGCTATTTTTTTATATATTCATAATTTGTAATATAAAACTTTTAAAATATTTAATATGCACCCCTTCCAGCTGACATATTCCACTCCTACACTCTCCTTGATGGCACTCTCGAGCGAGAATCTCTACTCGACTATTGCCGGCACATTCAACACCAACCCGATCACGAACAACACTTGCGAGATGGGTTGGTTGGCTTTGGCTAATTTATTTTTTGTTGATGTTTTAATGATATTAAAGTTGTCGTAAAATTCATTTCTTTGAAATGACCCAGGCAAATTCGTTCCCGAATATTCGTCGAGTTACCCCTCATTCCTGCTTTCCACTTACAACTCCAGTGCAATATTGCAGCCAACTTCTTCTCTATGATCGAGGGAACTCCTTCCTGGAGAAACACTCCCGATTGCTTGCCATACGCAAAAGAAAGAATTGCGGAGATGGCGCCGTTGAGGTAATTTTACGGCATTGGACGCCGAAACAATAGCGCATAGTTCGGATATTTTTAATAAAATAACGATACTATTATAGGCAGAAAAAGTACTCAGCTAGACCTTGCGCGCCATCAACGACGGACTCGGCCCTCACGATCCTAACTCTCGCCCCGCTGATCTTCATTCTCTCGATACTCTACACTTTGTGAACATTGAAGATCACCGTGATAAACACGCCTTGTTGTACCATTTGATTGCGCGATGACACTGCATGATTAATACGCAGCCAGAAAAACTTCGTTTAGAATGGAGTAAACCTTTTCAGCAAGGGTACAACATAAATTACTAACATAGATTACTGTATTGCCATCAAACAGGGTACTCGTACTCGTCAAACAAGGTAAAGATGAAATCAAAGGAAAATAAAGGGTCAAATACCTTTATTAATTGAATTCGGGTGACCTTATTAGAGAATTATCATCGATATTATTCTCATTTGGTTTGCATGATACAAATTTAGCAAGCGAATTGCTCATCTGTTATCTGCCTATACAAATCGAACCACTGCTGATTGTTTCAAATATGACAGCCATGAGAACTTTTGTGTTCCTTTTAGTGGATTCCATGCAGAGAAATGCGCGTATAGTGAACGTCAAAAATAAATGGTTTATCTCATATTTCTTCTGTGCCTCTTTGGAGTTCTTCATGAGGCAAAATCCGCAAATCACTTCAAACTGAAGCACGGAATTCCCGATGGTAGGATGTGTCTCCAATTATTTTCAAAGAATATAATTGGAACTGCGGTAATTTCTATGCTTACTGCAAGTCAATTGTTGTCGTTGGTTTTCGATCGGCACTATTTAGCTTGTAACATTAGCTCCCATAATCAACTCTTTTGTTGCAGGAAGTATACTCACTTTTTTCATAAAGCATAAAGGAAGCGATTCCTATCCTGAATCGTGAGTCATATTTCGATGATCAAAAATGGTATCCGAGTATTCAGCGTCACTATCAATTTCTATAACTCGCAATCAAACGGTCGTGGCAGCGACATCTCGGCACAAGTGCATGTGGATCGAGATGAAGGAAACAATTCGCCTGTTCGTACGCAGTGCTTTCTGGTAAGTATACTGACAATGAGCAAATGCTACGCCCCCATAGGGACGTAGCATTTGCTCAAATAACGGTGATTATTAATACTTGACGAGAAGTATCCGTTGGCGGAGACATGGGCTTACAAGTGTAGGCTTGTGCTTTCCCCCCAAATTACTGTGTTACAGCACGGTCGATGGTACGATCGTAAGCGAGAGGTACAGGCGCTGGATGAAATTTCTCCTTCAAATGGATGGTGGAGAGTCGATTTGCTCAAAGTTCAATCTACGATTCTGATGGCATACAATGCTATTTGCTAAAACAAATTCTATTTCTTATTGTCCTTAATTACGGTGTAGGTAGGTAATGAATAATTGCGAAAATGACGCCGCAAAATTGGTTAAAAACAGGCTAATTTCAGCTCAACAAGTTTCGCTTCAACGTCTTCTTCCAAGGTTGTTCACATATCAACATTTTTTTCTGGATTTGATAATAAAAAATAATTCTCAGGATTTTGGTCGGGTGTTCGTCGGTTCCGAAGTTCGCTCGATGACATTCAGTCAATTTACGTCTTCTCCGAAACGGGAAACATCGATGATGATAACGTGACTGTTAGTTCACAAACACATCATTCCACAGGCCGGTCAACCATCCAGAAAGGCCTTTTGAGTGAGAGAGCATGTGAAATCGAAAGGGACTTTCTCACTTTGGCATACTCTCTCGTCTTAACCCTGGTCTGTAGGTTTGGAATCATGTGGAAATGGCTTCGTCGTATTTCCGAGTTTCGCACGCCCACTCTATTTTGCTTCCAATTTTATAGAAAATATTCAACAGATGAAAGAAAACGAGAAATAAATAAGGGAAAGAGAAAAGCGATATTCAGATGCCGATCAAGATCCCCAATAGCAATATTCCCATGGTTACTCACGCACTCTTCTACGAAATCGGCGAACGCGCCTCCGACAATCTCCCGCCCAGAGTATTCGCCGTGAGTTTACTGAATGTTACTCAAGTGGTACTACTCAACTTGACTGTAAACGACTACGCACTCACTAGAAAAGGAGATAAAAATAGGTGGAGTGTGGTCGAGCCCGTTTGATTCGAAATCGTGAAGCATATTTATGTTTCAGACGTTTTCGAAATTTCCCGTTGGCGCCCACATGGAATTATCGACGTTCCTGCGATCTTCGGGAAATGCACAGGGGGTGCGAAAATACAAAAGTCTTTTGTTTTTGTTAAAGAATATTAATATCACACACATCTAAATCTTCTAATTCCTACTCATTCCAACGATTGTGTGAAAATAAAAATAAAAATAAATAAAAGCAGCAAACGATGCAACGGCTGTGTACATTTAGCTGTCGCCCACGCTTGGATTGCGTCAACAGAACTTGGAGAGCACCGATCAGTCAATGGCTCTAGCAATCGTACAAAAGTGGGAGACCGACACGCAAAAGGTGAGAATTGTCAATGATCGTACCTAACCAGAAATAATTGCTTTAACATAACCAGCCGTGAAATGCGTGGAGTCGTGCTACAAGTCTTGAAACTCGCTTGTGAAAAGCAATACACACAGAAAAAAGTCTTATATGAGGCCCATGACCCTCTAAAAAGTCTTATATTTAAGAGTTAAGTTCTTATATATAAATAAGGCTTTTGAAAAGGTCATGGGCCTAATATAAGACTTTTTTTTCTGTGTGTATATTGTTTTTTTCAGATTCGTCTAGTCCGCATCGACAGCGCTGGTAAATGGGAACAACAGGTAAGAAATGTTTGTGAAAACTGTTATGACGTCATTATATTTTTACTGAAAGATAATCCTTGACCAAATACAAGTACAATCGCAGTTTTCTGAATATTTATGATGCACTCGATTAGGTGGAGTGTTCCTTCGAGAAGCCCACCGGCGACCTGCAGCATGTCTACATTGAGAGAAAGGATAAGAACCAGATTGTGGTGAGATTAGACGTAACAATGACGACATTCACCACAGAAAATAATTTTTTTTTTGCATCATGGTGAATTTTATTCAGATTTTCACATCGCATTTCGGAAATAAATTGTAGATGACGGTATTCTACACAGCTAGTGGCGGCATTCCTGGATCCAAGTGCTCACTGGACCTCACTCAATCTGAAGACCTAGATGGACCACTCGAGGTACAACCACACTTGTTTTATAATTAGAAAACTATCTGAAAACGTACTTTTAACGAATTTACATGCTAATCAGAAGAATGAATAAGCGAAAAATAATGCAATACATATTTTATAGCTGGTTGGTCTCCACGGAGCGATGCCTTTCCATCTCGACCACACCATTTCAAGATCACTCAAGAATGCTACCAAGTTTACTGGAAATTGAATATGCAAATAGATAAATATTTTTTCATCGAACAACACATTTTCACAAGAATAGACATCGTATTTTCTTCCACTAGAGTTCTTTGAGTGATGAGTATTTTTTATGGAAATTTGAAAAGATGCAGCGATAATTTGCAGCGATAATTGGGTGTGGGTCCTATCACAGCCGCCAATTGCCCATTTCTCAAAACGACCTCGCACTGTTCATCCTCTTTCAAAATCATTTTCGGAACGTCAGATTTATCGAGCGATTGGAAAAGGAAATTTTTTTCGGAAAATCGGTTGAAAATGGAAAAAGGAAGAATTTCTATGCACATCTCTCATTATTAGCCATTCAATCCCGAGAGCATTTAGAATCAATTAGTAATGAACTCTATTCACCCTCTTCTATACATTCTCCAGCGCACGTTTCCTTTTTTCTATTTCACGTTGGCGCCAAAAAAATCACGACTACAACACGGGCCCAAGGCAAAGTCCATTTTATCAATTATTTGTGAACAGTGAGAGTCTAGAAAGTTCATTTCTCCCCGTTGCGATTCAAATGGGACAAAGATGTTGACTCAATTTGCCTATTCTTCGCTTGCCTCAGTGACTATATCTGACCGAAAAGGATCACAAAATCGCACTCTTGAATTTCCATCGTCCGAGGTAATACCATTGCCCTCGCTCCCATTACATAAAAGTTTCTGACGCTGACAAATTTCACACCCTTTCTTTCATAGCAGGAGCATGCATGAGAACGTCAATTGGCATTTGCACGTTTCCCCTCGATTTCTGTGAATTTCACGTTACATTATCAGTGTTAAATTTTGCAAATACACATTCCTACGATTGTTTTTTGCTCTCAGCGGCGTGTCTTTTTATCTTCGCGAAAGGAGAAAAAGCTGGTGCACATTGATTGTAGATAGACATTTCTTCGAAGAGTACTACCAGGCCCGTAAACAGAGGAAGATGCTTGATATGTGTGTAGCTCATAAAACTTCTAGAGTATCTGCATTGCACATTTGACATTTTGGTCTTGTACCCTCCTATTTTACTGCTTATCTATATTTTTATCCAGTGTTCGTACTCATTTTATGTGTATTTACACATTTTTCACATATGTGGAGTTGTGGTGCACATCGGTAGCCTGCAATTACCTCACGAGTTGTTTGATTCTTTACGCCTCACCTTTTTATTTAAGGTTGGCGGCATTTCAGGCATGACTCGACCACATCTAATCAAGCTCAATCTCACTGATATTTCACGAGCTCCAATCGTGTTCTACACTATATTTGGAGTTGACGTAACACAGATTCACTATATTTTTCAAAAGAAAAACTATTGTTCGCTTGATATCATATATAAATTAGACGTTCATTGCTAGACGAAACATCTTCTTTGGTAGTATGATGTTAGTGAAACTTTCTCAGACGAGAAAAAGCTTCATTCATTTCTCAGGTTTTTGCGTTGTTCGACTCAGCCTATAGAGAGCAAATCAAAAACGAAGAAATGTAGTGTTTTTTTTTCAGATTCTTCTGAATTTGCTCGTTCTTCTGACAACACCTTTTCTAGTAGTCGCTGTGCGTAGATCAGGTATTACATTCTAGAATTAAATGAAACTTTTAAATCAAATTGCAGGTGTCATTCATCGTAATTTCCGATGGCAAGTTGTCCTAGCTGGGCTGTACTACAACTTGGGCATTGTTGCTAGGTTTTCAAAAAAAGAATACATTTGGCATTTATTTAATTGCAGATTCATTATGTTCTATTACCAACTCAGAGGTTTGCCTCTGACAGGTATATATTTACTATCTGAAGACATCTTTTCGCAATAGCACGAAAACACAAGAAAAAACACTACACTTTTATAATTATTGTTAAATAATTTTCTTTTGCTACATTCAACGCACTTTAAATGCAGATAACGACCCGATTCTACTCGCCGCAGAAATCGCTCGAGACTTTGTCATTAGCTACTATTGTGGCCTGTAACTTTGTTTCAAACATAGTTGCTCAAATTACTTATTCTTTTAGTCTGACCTCGTTCACCATTGAGAGATGTGCGGCGACGAGGTGGTGGAAATGGTAATTATATTAAAATTAGTATTCTCTTAATTTATGTTTTGTTGAGGTATGAAAAGGCGTCTCCGTCCACTCTCTGGATTCTAATAATAGCTGAAGCGGTCAACATCGTTCCGGCAGCTGCAATTGCCTCACTGTGGATGCTCGGTATTTATATTATTTTAAATCTCCAAAAAGGGGTCAGGAAGGAGAGAGTGTGCCGAAATGAGAGAGACATTGTTTCCTTCCCTCGTCCATGACCTCTTTTCGGAGCTTTGACCGTGTTTTATGTGTGCATTTATACCTCTTCATTACCATTTGAATTGCAGGCTACATCGATGTCGGTGTCAATGTAGGAATTAATTTTCTGCTAAACAACTTCAGTTGCCTAGTCAGTAAATAAATATTTTAAAAACTTATAATATTTGTATTTAGGTTTACTACTGCACCTACGTGCTCGCGCTGGAGCTAATCAACCAAGGAGAGATCTCATTTGATTCATACTCGTTGCGCGCACTTTCCAACTTCGCGAGAATGTCATGGTGATGCGGGTATGTTTTCTTGAACTTTATTACACGTGACTTCACTAATCTCAGAGACCCTTGCAAATGGGTTTAATCTTTCAAATTTGAATAATATTATTTATATATATAATTTAAGTATTTTGTATCCGTCGCTCTTCCATCAGCGGCTGTTTCGTTTCCTTGTTTCATCTACTTTGCTTTTCACTCGTAAGATCTCATAATTCCAGTGCAAACTCCATAAAGGCCTCAGAAACGAGGGAGTGTGCAAAAATGATAAAAAAATCTTTTTACTTTCACACACAATCGCACTCTTGACCCCTTTCTGGAGGTTTTGAACTATGCGTATTTATATGACGTCATAATGACAAGGGCTTTTAGATTTGGTCCTTCGGAATGGATTGTAGCGAGGACGATTGCCTACGCGCTCTTCGACTTGCATCTAATTTTGTAGTTTCTTTTCATCACGAATACGAAATAACGAAATGTTTTCAGATTCCGCGCAGTTTATCTCTACCGGGAAATCACCGAAAATGCCACTATTCGCAGGGAGTTTCGACAACTGAATGTTGTGAGATGCGTTATGCGAATACTACCAACGTCAAGGGTATATTCGGCAATTCGTAAAATAGCTATTCCGATATATTTTAGCGAGTAAATCCTTACAAAGATGGATCGTCAGTATGTCGGACGGATGTTGTTACGCAAAGCTATTTCAATCAGCTGAGCAATTCATGGAACTGATGACACTTCTCATTTCATGTATTCCAAAGCGATAAAGAAAAGAAAAAAATAGAGAAGAAAACTTTACATGCCACCTTTGCTATCTATATTAATCCCGTGATTTCAGTTGTTTATTTGCATCAAAGATCCCCGCAATTAGTAATGACGAATTCGATAAACAACGCAGGATTCCCATTTTGAGCAGATTTGTTGGAAGGAAAATTTTGTGCTCGCTCGACAGGAGATTAAATGAAAATAGCGCGTTACACGCAAGATTCGTTCATCATCAAACCCATCTTATCACAATGCTTTACTCCTCACGTGTTTTCATAGGATAGTCACGTACGAAAATCGAACTTTAAAAGTTGAGTATGCTTTCGCTCGTTTTTAGATTAATTTTGCTCTTCTCTCGTTTTACCTCATTCCAATGTTTATTAATGATGTGCCTCAGCGCTCCTCGGCATGACAAGACCGCATTTAGTCAAAATAAATCTCACCGAAATTTCACAATCTCCGTTCATATTTTACACAATTTTTACAGCCGAGGTTGGTTTGATATTTATTTGTTTAGATGTATTCTTTTCACATTGAATCATACAGTTTGATTCGTGATAAAGGCCTAAAAACTTAGTAACCATAGCAGTTTTCTTGTCTACGTGTAATTGTCAGGTATCATGGAAGAATAAAAAAATATAGAACGTTTCAGATATTGCTGAATTTCATCGTCCTTATAATTATCCCCTTTCTGATTATTGCCGTATACAGAGCAGGTAGGCTTTCTTCTAGAGGAGGGAGCGTCACAACGTCATTATCAATATTTAGGAGTTATTCATCCAAATTTTCGCTATCAAATATGTCTGTCGGGGTTCTACTTTATCCTTGCCTTCGGGTCACGGTAAGAAAACAAATAGTAAAAAATAATATTCAAATCTTGTTTCTAGAATTATTTTATTCCAATACCAGCTCAGTGGGGTACCACTTCAAGGTTTGTTCGTGCATTTTTAATAGAGAGTGCAGTCATCGGAAGTGATTTCAGGAAAAAAATCTAGAAACATAAAATTTCCAGATGACGATTTGCTCCTCCTCGCCGCCGAAATCATTAGAGATTTCGCCATCGGATACTACTGTGTATTGTTCGTACCTTTTTTAAACCGTAAATATTCCTAATTTTAAGGGTGTGCTCATATTCCATCGAACGTTGGGTTGCGACGAAGTTTTGGAGATGGCGAGTTCACATCGTATTACATAGACGTTACTTTAGTCTGGGAGTGTTGTTTCCTGCTGAGAGAGTGAGAGGAGATGTGATCGGGGCAGGTTGCTGTCCAACCCCAGAGGAAGGGACGTAGGATACGCTGTGCATATGTGAGATATTTTCAGGTACGAACGTGCTACTCCTTCAACACTGTGGATTCTTGTGCTGATTGAAGTGACAAACCTCGTTCCGTCACTGGCGAACGCCACCTTGTGGATGCTTGGTATGTCTTCATAGTAATCTTTTTAGAGAGAAAAATATTTAAGGGTACATTACTGTTGTGGTCAATGCGGGATTCAACTTTGTCATCATTAATATGAGCTGTCTGGTGAGTGAATCGATCGATATTTTTTATCTCACAGGGAAATACGTCTAGGATTAAATACATCTAAACTGGCCAGCGACGACTTCGAACTCTAAAATATTAAATAGAGTGTATATTACATTCACATAGAGCGTGCCAACGGAACTAGTGCTAGTACTAGTGGATGCAACCAGTGGTACTACTGGTGAGATGAGGCCCCGGTATGTCCGCCTCAGCAACAGGTGGTACTACTGGTAGAAGCTGCTGCACTAGTTCACTACTGGTAGAGAGAAACCAGAGTAGGCGCAGTGGCGGAAGTCGTTTAGACTTTGAATGTCGACTCGCCAGAGGTAGACCAATCTCCGTGAGAGCTCACACGTCCCTCCAGGTCTACTACTTCACCTACAAGCGAAATCAGCGTGCGCTTACTCGTATAAACAAGGGCGAAATTTCATTCAACACTTACTCCGTCGCACGAACCTTTCAATTGCGCGAGAACGTCATGATAATGCGGGTTGGTCTTCTTGTTTTTTAAATAGTTTTTCTTCTTATTATTGTTTTTTTTTTCAGTACTTCGTGTCGATTATGGTTCCATCTGCAGTCGTGGCAGTCCCTTCTTTCTTACTACTGGGATTTCACGAGTAGGTAAAATTATGCCACCCAGGTTCATCCTTTACCATTCCAGTTTCGGACCTCCAGAATGGTTTCAACTGCGAAAGATCGGATACGCGCTCTTTGACCTAAATTTAATTATGTATCTATGTGCAGAATTGGGAAAAATAATGCTTCACAATTCACAGATTCCGAGCGGTCTTTCTTTATCTAGAAATCACCAGTAACAACAGAATTCGGCGAGAATTTTGCAACATTAAAGTTGTGTCGATGGTCATTCGTTTCCTTCATTGCACAAAGGTATCTTTCGAAACGTGAGATTAAAAGTCGAGCTTTTTTTGCAGAGAGTGTGTCCATACGAGGAAAGAGTGCCGAGACAACTTTCCGAAGTTGTAACTCAAAGTTATTTCATCCAGCTACAAAATTCGTGGAAATGAAGTCGTGCGTGAAACGCTTGCTATTCAAAACAATCCTTATTATAAATATGAAAATAATGTAGTAAAAGATCAACTAATGTTATCGTATATTTATCTAACATGCATATTTGAAATAAATTTATCGGGAAAAATCAATATAAAGGCATTCGATCGATGCATACTCTGGAACATGTTTTCTGTGTAAAGCCGATCCGCGTGGGGACACAAGGGAAGTGCAAAGCTGGATGTGTAACATAATAAAGTACGGTTGTGAGATGTGGAATGAAAGCTACAGATATGAAACAACCAAATGCTTGATAATCATGACAATATTCTGGAAACTCCGGTCTAAATACATTTCGTAAGAATTGAATTTTATTGATTTTCGCGAAATTATGCCTCTCGTTTCGCTTGCGCCACCGCAATTTGCAGACACTGCATCCACTCCTCGGCTTTTCGCTCGTCGGGAGCCTGCAATTGATATTAAATTATCGATTGATATATAATACTTTCTCAATCAATAACTCACTTTTCCTCCAAATAAACATAATTGGTCTTTCTACAATGATAAAAAGAAGCGATTTAACACTTAAGCGACACTCTAATAGACATCATGTGATGATATTTATCAATTGACGATGCCCACCTTCAGAACGTATGATGTCTGGTCGGATGTGAATATCTCAAATGCTTTCCTTAGTGACTTCCTACTCTTCTTTCCTCGTCCGAGCGATTTCACCGATCGAATCTTCTTCAGATCGATTGCGGGAAGCAGCATCGAATTTGCCTCACTCTGCCAATACATTGATTAAAAAATTCTCGATTGTGTTGAAAAACATTTTGGAACATTTGTGCTGAAAATCACACATTGTTCTTCTTGGATGTATATGTGAGCGAGCCAGGTGACAGCGTGAAGTATCTGCAAAGAATTTTTCTATTGCGATATTCATTTTTCTATCAAAATATAACTATTTACTACCGTGTTCAGTGAAATTCTACTCAATAAAACGAAAATTTGTAATCGATCTCACTTTGTGTGCCATCTCCGCAGGAATTTCCACTTTCCCTTCTTCTCTTTCAAAGCTCCCTCAAGAGTGCGATCCTCGAAGAAGTTCCTGCAAATATCACGTATCCATATTATTTCCCTCTCATTATGTCTGCTGTCCTTCAGTATCAGAAAAAAATAGTACCTTGTCTTTTCCGGATGGGCGCAACTGAAGCAACTCCATTGATTCGTTGCTGGGTCGAGTGAGAAACAATCGAAGAAGTTGGACTCCTCCAGTTCCTTTACAAGGCGCTCCTGTTCCTGCACAGAGGTACGTAACTCATTCGGACTTTTAACGAAACGAGGAAACATTTTCGAAATTCACACTAACCCCGAAGTTCGCTCTACTAGACTATGTTACTAGTACGTCTAGAACAAGAGAAAGCGAAAAAAATTGCAATACTTGTAAAGTGTGCACCTTTAGATTGGGGAACTGTGCAGTGACGAGGGTGACGAACTGCTTTCCCTTGGTCAGTGAGGGCGGCAGACAGTGCCAGCAGTGACTGAGAGTAGTGAAGGCGGCAGCAGATTGAGAGATGACCTCTCCCGAGTGATCGATGGAAGAACATTGCATCTGAAACAAAAGTACAATCTCACAGTGACAAGGACGAAACAAATTGCACTATCGATATTGCCTTTTTTGTTGATATGGAAAAAACTATCTACACGAATAAGCAATTATTTCCATTGTATGCTTTACGAGGAGAGTGCATACTATTTGAGGGATTTCAGCATCACTCGTCGATGAGATGTGTTCATGGACGAAGATCTCTCTTACCTGCAGAAACATGAGATGCAGCCAGGTCGCCGGGGTTCTCGTCTTGATCGCGAAGAGGAAATCATCGTGGAAGATGCAATGGGCGGAGCGAGTCTGACATGCAAAGTGGATGCGCAGATGATGCTTCGAACCTGAAAAGGAGCACCATTGCGGAATAATACTATGCTCGTTGTGTCGTGGTTCGGTTGATAACGACGGCTACAACGAGGCCATTATATTGAGAAATTAGACTACGCGATTTCAGTCGTCTGGATGCTTTCGCATAAAAAAAAATTGCACTATTTTCATAATAACCAGAAGAAACATGATGGCCCGTTTACCCTTGCTCCTCTCGACTGTGCACTGCACAGGGATGGGACACTTCACTTCCAGAACGTATCGCCTGATCTTCGATCGCCGATTGTCCACGAATTGCTTGACCACGTCGTCTCGTTGGTTACTCTGCGATGAAGATATATCGTCACTCATTGAATGCCAATGTTGTAGTCGTATCTTGGTCGCACAATGTACCTGCCGACTGGTGGACTGCGTCTCGTCCCTCTGCTCCTCCTCTACTATCGACTGCACTCCGCCCACTTTCGTAGTCGTGACTGGACCGCCTGCAACATGAGCAATAATGAATGATGCGCTTATTGACTTTCAAATGGTTCGGAGTTCGATAGTTCATGTGTGTCAAAAGGGATTCATTCACAGCGAACTCGCCTGAGCCTGCAGGAAAGGTAGTCTCGAGTGTCTGCTTTGGCGTCGCTGCAGAGGCAGCTGAAGCGACCTCACTGTTGCTCGCTCCCATTAATTTTTGCAGACCTGAACACAGAGTTTAGAAAGATGAAACCCTTGAAAGTTATTTGGTCTCCTTGGACAATTCGCACGGAAGAACTCACTTGTGGGAGCGACCCAGTCGGGAGGAATCTGACGGTACTCCTCCTGGTAGCTGAGCGGCGTCTGTAATACACACGTTTCTGCTTTTCGATTGTCTATTATCTAACATATTTATTCCACGATGGAATAGGCTTTTCTTTGATCTACATACTGACCGATGCACTGGGCGGGTTGAATGAAGATGGAAGGGTCTGGGTCTTGGGAGGAGGGCCGTAGGGGGAGGGTGGATAGAGCATGTGAAGGGGCGCGATGGATGCGCGAGATGGAAGATGCGTAGAGGAAGACTCGCGAGAGCCTGTATAATTACACATTGAACTAAAACCAATTCATGAATCATGATATATATTTTCATACGATTAACTATTTCAATTCTTTTCACATTCATGTAATTGACAAACACTCGTAGATATCTTTTTTTTCAGACGATTTTTGCGTCAAAACGTGTTCTACTCTTCTACCCGTTTTATATTTTTACCTGTGTTGGTATTCGGTGCAGCTGCAGCAGCCGCGACTCCGCCGTTACTCCCACTCTGCAGCGCGTCCGACCCACTTCGCTGCTGCAGCGACTGCAGCATGCTGCCGTACGACCTGCTCCACGCCTTGGAGAGTGAGGAAGAGGAACGGTTACTCTGAGAGAAACAATTATCTCTCAGTTCTCACACCACATTGAATACTCAGCTGCGATTGAATATTCATTCGTCGTCACCTGCTCACTAACATGTTCATATCAAAATCAGTGGATTTTCAAAATTGTCAAGTAGTCACGGACCTGATAGAGGTTGGCCAAATTCTGAGTGTTCTTGTCCAGTTCAATAGCTGAAGCATCAACTCCATTCGTGCCACCGTATGATGGACGAACTGGCGTACTGTAATATCGTGATCTAGAATGAATGTAAATTCAATATATTTTGCCCTGCTATCTCGCCTGAACTGCATGACGATTGCAAACTCACGATCCGACATAAGGCGGGAGATGGCAACTATTGAGTGTGCTAGATGTTGACGATGGAGGAGGAAGACTTCGTTTGGATAGGAGAGACAGAGAATCGCACGAGGCATCTGAACATTATCACACATTTTGAAATCTTTCAACAAAGTATTATAAAATTTGAAAACAAATTATGCTAATAACAATTATCGATTTTTTTTGTAAATTACATATTTTCGATCTCACCTCTATTGGAGGTATCGTAAGCACCGCTCTTTATGGAGATGATTGTGACGTCATCGTCGGTAACGATTCTGATAATTAAGAATATTTTTGCCAATACTAATCAGTTACAATCATTTACCAATCTAGATAGCTTGCTCACCTTCATCATAAAAGCGTACGTGAAAGGGATTCCCCGGTAACACGCCAAAAACGCGTATGTCAGGTCACACTTTTCGACACAGCTGTGATACATGTGTCACGCTTTCACAAAATATCTTTTCCTTTTCAACCTCCTTTCTCGGAACTATTACCATGAACGCGCAAACAACCAACCCGCTCTGTGTCAGTATCCGCTCGATCTGGCGAGATGTACCAGGGAAGCGAGCGAGACGCCGCAGCGTGCCCAGATGCGGCGCCAACGATTGCGGGTACGTCTCTCCAACACCTATTATGCTCTAGATGAATTAGTTCGCATAAGGAGCACTTACTCTCGATCTGTGTCAGCAGGACAGGCAGTGTGTCTGCAGTGACACTCTCCGTACTGCCGCCTGGCGTCATCTTCACGCTGCTGTCGTAGCCAGAGCACAATCTGCAACAGGGCAAAAAGGATTCTGAAATTACTCCCAGCTGCTTTAGATGTCTCTCTACTTCAAAGCGCAATGCTTGACAATTTCTGGCGATTTTCGGCTACATAGCAATCTATACTTTCTTAGTGCCTAGCTGATCAAGATAGATCGAATTCCGTTTTTACGCCATTAAAATATTTTGATTCTTACCGATACGTGCAATTGACGAGGCTGTCCATGGCGAGCGACGCGAGTGAGGGAGATCGACGACCGATCGACGCCAGAATCTGCAGCGATTGCATAGTGATGAGGCAGTCGGCAAGGTAATCATCCGCCTAGCTAATAGCAGTCAGAATTGACGCCTTTCGAAGACGGTTTCAAGTGATATAACTGAATCTGATGGTTTTCTGACTTTATTGTAGTCTGCACTCTCCGGTCTCCAATATCACAACCAAAATTCCGTAATTATGAGCGCTCGTCCCCAAATACCTTAGCCATCTGTGCGTGATTCGACGCCAGCTCGGGATCGTCGATGGATTTGCACAAGATGTGTACGTAGTCGACGAGCTCCTGCGATTTAGAGAAATAGACAATTGTGTTTTCAGTGTTAACCTAAAAAATATCTTGTTTTCTAGGTGCGTCTGGAACGACATCATATCAGTCATGTGCCGTTTTAGCGATGAAAGTTATCCCCAGGTTCCAATTTTCGAGCCATTTCGATTTTCTACTTTTTCCAGTTACTTTGTTGATCCTAATGTAAATGTCACTGATAATGTAAACGGCGTCAAGAAAAACTGACATTTGTTCTTCCCTGCGAGACGAACGAGTTAAGAATGTGGACAACGGCCGTGCACGTGGGCGATGAAGGAAGGAATCGAATAAGAGGATGGAGGAAGGGAAGGAGCAACTGAAACAGAGGGATACGATATGAACAAACGATGCGGTGAAGTCGCCAACGATGACAACTTCCGCAGTTACATCACCTCCCCATACATGAGTGGTGATCTCTACGCCTAATATATTTCTCCTCAGCTGGGATAGAATAATATAAACGATTTATACGCATAACGTTTTAGTAAACTGGCGCAATACTTGTTCATTTCGTGAGAGTAAAAAATTGTGGCCTAGTGCGGAGCTAGGAAAGTGCCAAAAATTGTATGACCCCACTCACATCGGGTTTGTGATTGGAGACAATGCTGGCGAGCATAATGAGCGAGACGCGATCAGCCGAGTCTGCAGTGTCCAGCAACCTGAGCAGAGGTTGCATCATTATTGTGACGTTTGCTCATTTTCCCGTAGGTTCTTAGAGTTAGAGCAAAGGGCGAAGCCTGGCACTGATCTACGAACATGCTGATATGTGCAACAACAAAAATGGGCTTGACAATAGAGAATCCGTACCGTAGTAGTTGGTGTAAATGCGCGTGTACCGGCTCTCGATTCTCCGGATAGATCTGTGGAAGCACTCGACACAGAGAGTAGTTGCCTGAAGGATATTTATTTGTTTTTGTTTCTCCAAAAATATCAGTCTGCTTTGAGGTAACACATTTACTTCCATATGCGAAAACATGCGTACATCGCTGGCTCTGATTAATCAGACCATGTTGACTGGTACAGTGCAGACCATTTCACAATGGTGCCCGTCAAGTCTCTCTTTTGAAAGAGCGAGAGCCATTGCAACCTCTTCACGTAACCCTCTTGTCATCTCTCCCCTTATCCCCCAGCTGATAATTCTCCTCTTCCCTTTCCTTATCAGTCCGCTGGCTATTCGTTCCCACAAACACACTAAACCGCGCTTGCTTTCGTCATCAAAGGCCTTGGAACGGGTTGGAAGAAGAGAGCAGAGAAGTTAGAGAAGTAGAAAGAGCGAGAGATCACGCCGATTCGAGAGGGTCAGACAGATCATTGCGAGAGAGTGTGTGCAAAGAGGAGAGTGCTCGAATGGAAAAGCCCATTCGAACACTGTGTTGTTGTGACGTAGGCGCGCGTGTGACCTCAGACCACATCAATTACGTCACAATTAGGTAATCGTTACTAATTGGTCGCCTTAGGCGCAAATTAAGCAAAAAAATAGTTATTTAAATTAAAGAGCGAAGGAGGATGACTCATCTCTGTCAACACATTCTGATACGCGTTTTCTTTCTTTCTCTCTTTCTGTGCCCTGTCAGCCTGTCGAATGACTAATGTACCCATTGGTCAAGCAAAGGTAGATCAAACAAATTGATCGATAGGCGTCCCGGAAATCGATAAAGTCATATCAGGAGGGTACTTCGGTTAAGAAGAGCGCTGAGAGTGGAGTGGTGTGTCTCAACTCTCCTACCAGTCGATGCTCCCATTATGTCCGAATCTCCCCCTCCTCGGTCTCTCTCCAATGTTTGTACTGCTAACAGCCCGAAAGAGACAAAGCTACCGAATTTGCTCCGTTTGAGAGTGAAACAGTCCGAATGGTATCAGGATTCAGGAATGACTTTTGAAACCTTGCATGTTTAATGAGCGTTCAAAACATTAATTATAATGGACATAATGTTAAATCACTTTTTGATCAAAAAGCAACCCTTCAGATGCGTCCTCTATCTTTGGCCTTGGCTACGCTGGCTTTTTATTCAGTTGGTTATGGTAATGTTGAAATTTGCAACGATTGGAAATATAATTCTCACCTGCTATGATGAGTGATATGATCTGTAGTGAGTAGTGGGCGAGAGCGCGATGGTTGTAGATGGCGGCTAGGGAGATGTAAGACGTCGTCGAACGCACCTAAAAATCAAAATCATTCCACAGTTCGATCAAACATCCAGAAAGGGGTCAGGAGTGAGATTGAGTGTAAAATCCTCTTGCTCCTGACACATTATAAATTTTGGAAACAAATAGATATCACATATGAATCGAGCTGATGCTCAACATATTTTTTGAGAAAAAATATGATAATGAGCAGAAAAGACACTGGAAACATTTGACAATAGCTTTCAAGTAAAATGCTGGCAGAAGATTATCAACATTGTTATTTGTATAGAATTTAATAGAAATATCCTCGGATATTAATGTTTTTTTGTGAATCTAAATGATCTTCCATTTGAAAATTTCGATGTAATAACGAAGACAATTCGTCATACCAGTTTATACCACAATCACCTATTACGACTAATCATGATTTCTATCAATTTGAGTTGTTTCAAATACTGTCGAATAATATTAAATTATTATAAATATCGTACCCAGCCGACGAAAACACGTATCTGTCGCACATTTCTATATAATAAAATTATAGAAAATAATAAAGTTAGCCCACCAGATCGGTGTGTCCTGTGGACAGTGCCTGCAGCGCCACGGGAATCGCAAGAGTCATCACAGACTTCTTCGAATAGTGCTGCAAAGAATGTTTTTTATTCTTAAAATAAGATCACACTCTTGATTTATATCGCATCCCTTTGATCTACCACCCTTGAAACAAAAAAAATGGACAAGGAAGAACAAACATGAGCTATGCAGTGTGCGTTTTTCAGCATGAATTCATATTCTCTCGATTATTTTTTGAAGCTGTTTAGATAGAAATCTTAGAACATCATACCAAGAAGAGGCTTGAGATGAGCTCGGTGGCGATTTTGCAGTGGGGCGAATCGACAATTTCGCCTTTTTCGAGAACAACCATCGGATGACTGAAATCGATCAATGTATTACGTCATCACTACGCAATCGATTACCGTAGCGCCGCCGTGAGGACGTCCACCATCTCGGCGCAGTACGTCTCCATCGAGTTGGTCGTTCTGCAGCGGTACTCTTGGGTTACGGTGGCTCAAGTTGTCATTGATTACCTGATGGCTGCGGTGATGCGTGTGACTACAATAGACACCACTTCCTTGTCTACTTCCCGGTCGAGAAAGCCAGGCGCATTGAAGATGTCCTTGAGTCGAGCGAAAGTCGTGTGCTAAAACGGTCCGAAATTGCAATAGCCACTAAACACAGTAAAATGCTGCTCAGCAGAGGGAATCTTAACGATCGAAAATCAATAATTACCAGGTCCGTGATGACATCGTAGTCGGAGATGGAAAAGAGCTGGCCGGCCGAGTTGAGCTGCCGGCCCTCGAGCACGCGCACCATGAGCGCGTGCATTGCGCTTGCGGGGCGCGAGGTTGGCGCGTGGATGGCACGGCGGCGCCAGAAGCCTCCTGATCGAGCGCGGAAGAGTTAGGGGGCAAACAGTCAGCCGGAGGGAGCGCAGCGCGCCATTGCCAAATGCACACACACACAGTTCGCCTCTCTATCTCTGCCTACTCTCTTGTCTCTTCTCTCTCTCCCCCCTCCTTGTACCTCCTCTCTCAATACATTGATCAGACGACGCAGGAGAGGTGGAGGGAGGAGAGAGATAGTGGGCCGATAAGGGAGAGAAAGAAGAGAAGGACGGGAAACGATGGATGGGCATTGAAGATCGAATAGGAACAGTCTCGAAACATGAAATTGAGAATAACAAAAAAAATGTAAAATAGTACGTGAAGGTATACTTCCGATTTGTGAAAAGGGAGAGGTTAGTGTGCGTGTTCGGAAGGTGGTAGGAGGAACACAGAGAGAGAGGAGGAGGGTGGGTCAAGGTGGTTTGGAGGAGGGAGGAGGGAGGGTAGGGACAGATGGAGGGGAGGAGGGAGGAGAGGGGGGAGGAGGAGAGGCAAAGAAGGGAGGAGGTGAATTGAGGGGGACACCGACCATCGAGTGAGAGAGAGAGAAAGAAAGCGATGTGACTCATTTCGGAGCCCCGTCAAAGTGGAAAAGGACGAAATTGTGTGTGTGAGTGTGCGTGTCAACATTTGTAGTGTTTTCTGAACTCAGGAAAGTTGTTGCTTTCATCAGTGTATTTATCCAGGACTCGTGTTTGTACAGCTATTGGGCAGACTATATTTGTACAGACAACTATATCGATTGATAACAAGAATAGTTGGGCACAACAAAACTACAACAGATCTACTGAAAACAAATCGATATCCGATGCGGCTACCGTAATCTACCGTCTGACTGCGAGGTCGAAGGGCAGGCACCAGCCTCGCTTGTCATGGCAGAGTTGGGGATTGAGCCAACAGTCAGCGTTCTTGAAGTAGCAATAAGTATCTGGCTGCGGACAGCGTCCCTCCTTGTCGCACATCGTGGACAGAACTGCAAAAGGGATATCGTAGTTACGGTTATGGCTACAAAAGGATACGGTAGCTTCATTATCGACATCAAGATATACTGTAGGGACTTTTTGGGAAATAATTGTGAAAACAGTAATAAACGTACACATGTTGCAGTGCTCGCCGGTGACTCCTTCGATGCATTTACACTTTCCGTGTGCGAATGTGCCGAAATTGTTGCATGGATCTGAAGAATAATTAAATAAACCAAAATGTAAAGTAATTCAATTGTCTATGCAACCACATTATTCGAAGCCTACAGACTGGGGCGAGGGCGAGAGGGCGTGCAAAAGTGAAAGAGGGACTATCGATTTTACACGCTCTCTCATTCCAAGCCCCATTCTGTAGGATTGACCGGTATGTGGAAAGATGTGACAGGACTGCATTTCTCAGAACTCTGTTGATCTGGCATTTTCTTTCGGACTGGACCTTTCTAAATGCTTACCTCGCCTGGTCAAAGGGAGTGCGGCGGTGATTGAGATAAGGAGAAGAAGAAGACAGAGGGAAGGAGTGGTAGGCATGATAACACACAGAGGAGAGATGGGAAGGGTCGGTGAAGTTGACGCACATTGACATCTTCCTTATATATGGGAGAGAGAGCTGATAAGACTTGTATAATCGACATGCCACAAATCTACTCGTGTCGAAAGAGACCCTTTCAAAAGAGAAATCGTTGCACGAAATAAAATAAAGGCAAAAATAACTTAATTAAACTGTAATCCTATTATTATCATTGAAAATCAATTACGGACTACGGTAAGTTTCAAAAAGACGTTCGCGCACTTCGCGCACAGACTACGGTAAGTTTCAAAAAGACGTTCGCGCACTTTTGCAAGAATACGGTAGGCAGTCAGGCGCGGCGAGGAGAATTGATTGCGCGCGCTTCTCCTTCTCTCGATTCGGTAGATCATTTCCCGCGAATTTTCCTTCTCTTTCGCGCCATTCTCTACGCTTGAGATCTGCGAACGCGGCGGCGGAGTTTACCGGTGGAGTTTGTCGTGGATTTTCGGGGGAATTTACCGAAAATTCCATCGATCATATTCGTAAATTCCTTGTTGATTACTTATTACATTTGTTTAGAGATGGTCTCCAAGATGGTGTCCCGCTTCTCTTCATCTCACACTGTCTATCAGCGCGTCGTCAAGAGTTTGTCGAAGTTCAAGGTGCGTCCGTCTCGCTGAGGCAACTAATAGCAATTCAAAAGCTAAACATGCCTAAAGATGATTCGAGTAAGGTTCTAAATTGATTCGATGGTCCGACTTTATTCTAAAACCGTTCTGAAGTGCAGTTGCCGGCAGAAGCTTCACGACTTTGATTTGGCATTGGTCTTCAATGATAGATTGCTGTGGTAGTTAGCTGTTCTCATTATCAGGTGAGAGAGGGAAGTTACTACAAGCAGCAGTCAATGAAGCCGACGACGTTCACTTCCTTCTTCTCCTCTCCCGTCGACACTCTCTGTTCTGGTCTCTTCCACTTCGAAGTATGGTTTTAGATGTAATTATATAGCATTTTACACGTACTATGAAGCAAATCACGGCAAGCATAACTGTTTACCATCCTAGCGTCAATGCTGTAGCACCCGCTGTACCCTTTCCAATGAAATTCAAAGCGTTTCTAGATACGAGATGACGCCGTGGACTGTCGTGTGCCCGCGTTTCCGACAGACTGCCAGTTAAAGCAGAACGGTGAGTGAGCTATATTGGTTCCTCGACTGGAAACATCTTTTCCTAATCACTTCAGTTGATTGCCCTGCCATACCTCTCGGAAGGGTCTGGGAGTGCGATAGTGTGTGCAATTGAAATGGAGATAATCATGAGTAACGTGTGTGTTGTCCTAGCGCAACTGGGAAACGTCGACTCCGCAAAGTCGCCCGTGAGATTCCGATTCGAGGAGCACATCAATGTGGATCTCTACGAGAAGGCTGAGCAGGAAGAGGAAGAGAAGCGACTGAGGAGAATGTAAGGAAATTATCGTAAGAATTGAGTATGCATCCAGTAGACCAATACATTTCGTGTATAGAAGGAGCAAGTCGACTACTGTGCATGATTAGCGTAGCTGAACCATTCTCAGAATTTAGAGGTAGTGATTTGAAGACATAAACTATTACGAATGCTACGCAAATTTCAGGGGTGCATGTGCACCCTTTGAGGGTGGAAAATTAGTGTAACTCAGCTCAAACTGAACGAAATCTCTCCAATCAAAAAAGAAAACGTTCCAAACGTGGCTTGCAATCCCTGTATCAAGTTAGGAAGTCGTAGCTTTACTAGGAAAAAAATTATAAAGGGGGGAAAAACTAATGTGCACCTTGCACCCCATGAAATTTGCGCAGCATAAATCATCGCAATACTCTTGAAATGACCGTTGTTCAGTGCTCTCGACACTCTCAACAGCAGCTTGCAGCAGCGATTGGATGCTGTTGAAGGAGAGATAGTGAGGAATAATGAGGAACTGAGGTAAGATATTCACTTCCTCTTTCCCAGGATGTTTATTAAATTAGAATATCGATTCAAAGTGGCTGAAATTTCTGATCTTTCAGCTCGATGACAGTTTTGAAGAGCTGGTCTCCGTTGCGTCTCGCATCTGTGGAGAAGGAGATCCTCTTCCGCACTCGGTTAGTACTGTATCCTACCGTACTTCAGGCAATATTGTATATCCCTTGTGATCGATATTTTTTGAATTTCAATATCTGACCGTATTGCAGTGCCCTCGCCACCCACAGGAGGACCATCGTCAAGAGAATACATTCGTTGAGGAGACGAGTGTAAACAAGAATAGATGATAGATATCGATTAGATTGAGTACCGTATACTCATATCAGTGATTAGATTGATTACTGTACATTTTTAGCAGGCATTTGATTCATTACTGTACAATTTTTTACAAGTGTGTTGTGATACCCACCAACTGTGATATCCTTTTTTAAAGCAATTGTATGTACTCCTTTCACATTATGGTACATTTTGCCAGTTTGCGCGATTCTGAATACCGTTGTCATGATTGTAGACAGCTTTACCCACTTGACATTACCCATTAACCCATTCACCCGTCGTGCCCCTGTCATCTGATCTAGTGTGGACGAACTTGTTAATTCATACTGCTAACATTTTAACAAGCATTTCACACATTCTGCTGTACCATTTAATGTTTGTTTTTTTCATACTAACCACATTCGCCAAAAAGTTTGTGCAATTCCGATTGCACTATTTGTAAATAAACGATTGAGCAACGCCGAGTACAGTGTTATTATTTACCGGGCAGTTCATTTCTGAAATTGATATTTAAATGTTTTATAAAGTCGGGTTTATCATAGCGTTGGGTTTTTATTAATTATAATTAAAAGAAAAAACTAGTTATCGATAGAAATTTTGGTTCTATGTGTACTGTAGCCACACCAAACTGGGTTACTTAATTTGAAGCGCTTTTAAAGTTAATTATTTGTGTTTATTTCTGTTTCTATCTTATTATTACCTCCGAATTCTCCTCTAGATGGCGTCACGCGTATCGTCGGCGTCCATCGGGCGCGGCGGAGGCGCCGGAAAGACGCGTAAGGACCTCAGAAGAGAGATGAAGCAGTTCAAGAAACTGCGTAACTCAGCTTTCAGCCAGAAGAAGAACGTGAGTGACGTTTATTATACTTAATATTTTATTATCCAGCGATGATTTGGGTGATAGGAGTTATCTCGACATAACGGTGATTTCTTCGGCTCAGGATCGAGCAATTTTTCATGGGGAATCGGACAGTGTTCATGTCACAATCACAACTTTCGGATACCTATACGACAACTATTGATCTGTAATGAGCAAACTAAACAGCAATTAACGTTAAATTAACTAAATTCTAAGTGTAGAATAATATTATTTGCTTAAAATGCGAATAAATATCGAATTTTTCAGTTGGAGCAAGTGGTCGTCGACAAACTGGGTGATCCCGATGCGAGCAAGAAGAAGAAGAAGAAAACGAAAGCAGAGAGGAAAGCTGCCAAGGTTGGTTTATTGATTAATTCGTTAATAATATACGGTACATTCTTCTTAACCACTTCATTTGGAAAAATGCTCCACAGTCGGTTCTTCGCTTTTTAAAATCATTGTCACTAATCTGACTTTGGCACTACTGCTGAAGCCCGTAATCATCAAAAAAGAAATCTATGAAATTATAATTTGTAATGCTAATTTCAAGAGCGCCTTGACTCCTGTTCCGGGCTTTAGCAGTAGTGCCCTTACTTTTGTAGTATTGAAATCCATGGAAACAACATTTGCTTGTATACTTCTATGATCCTATCTTAGTAATACTTGTTCAGGCAGCTCGCGCCGTCGAAGGAGGGGAAGGAATCGGAGCAAAGAAGGGAGCGACAGTGAAGAGTGCGAGGGAAGTCAGAGAGGCCGAAGCGAGGAAGGAAGAAGAGAAACACAATAAAGAGATACGTGATCAGTATTGTCATGAGATGTAACTACTATACACTGTTGAGATAGTTTGAAATTATCTAGAGCTATTTGTATGAGTGCTACAATCAATAGTGTAGGTTTGATGGGTCGTCTAAATTCGAATGCACGATAATGTGATTAGTGTTCGATTCATTTATTCGAATTTACAAACAGTTCCTTCCTTACAGAATATATAGAATATGAGCAGTTGGGGATACGGTTTTCTGTTCTTCGTTTGGCATCAATTACTGAGTTTCTCTCAAAAATGTTTAATGGTGTTAGATTTCCGTTGGTTTGGGTGTTTCATCATTTAAATTACCTTTCCTTATTCAGATGGAACTCGCTCGTCGCACGCGCGAGAAGGAATTGGCTAAGAAAGAGCAGAAGGAGATCGATAAGTACGCAAAGAAGGTACTGTATAAATACAAGATGCATCCATACAGGAGAAGAAAATATATGATCGATTTTTATAGTTGATTATTTTCATTATTTCAGCTCGGCTACAAGAACACTTCGCTTATTGGCGAGTCGCTAGTCAAGGATGGACTGTCATGTAAGCATGTTTGTAGTTGTTTTTATAGGATTCGCAATTACATTCTCTTTTATTCATTGGTCTTAGTTCTTCCATGAACTATAAAAATATGCTTATGCATTGACGAAAATGAGCAAATTTATTTGCTATTTATCACTATTTGAACGATTCAGTGGCTTTGATTCGTCTAGTCATATCGAAATAATAATCAGAATAGGCCCGGTAGAGTAGACGCTTGTCAACGTAAAGTACGCTTGATTCCTGTAGTACCTTTACCTTCCACCTACAATTAATCAATCATTTATCATGCCAAAAAAAACTTGATTGAATTAAAGTAACGTGTAGTATTTCAAGCAACATGAAAATTACGATGTCACGACTAGGTGACAAAGACAATGTGCTAATGAGAGAAGTGCAATAAGTGAAAGGTGTACAATACGTTCAATAATATTGTTCGTAATCTATCGGCATAACTAATAGGCATCTAGTCATAAACGAGTCGCTATTACATGATAATATGATATGATTGGGGAGAGTTTTTTTTTGCAGACATTCTCGAGATGTGCGATCGATCGAAACGGAAGGAACTCGCGCAGAAGGAGAAGGAACTACTGGAGAAAGAGAAGGGAGAGAAGAAGATGAAGAAAACAAAGAAGAAAGAAGTGATGGAGGAGGATGAAGAGGTTGGATTACTGTACTTATTGATTGAATAATATACTAACTGATTACGGGTTTAATTGATGGTTGCCACTACGGTTATTTTTCAGGCCTAGTTGCTATAAATCTCAATAGTATGTAGGAAATGCGATGGTCTGTATTTGCTTCGATTTTTTTGTGAATGTATCTTTCGACCTATGGTGGAGGCAAATATTTGAAGAAATTCCGCACAATCCATTCATTATATTGCGCATTTTCAGATGTTGGATGGCTCTGATTTTGATGAAGAAGATGGGGAAATGGACGATCTGGAAAGGGAATTGATGGGAGGAGATGATGATAGTGAAGGTGAGGGAGACAATTTGGAACTGAATGATGATAGGTCAGATGGGATTGTCGCATGCTTCATCCGGAAGTGCCTAAACAAGTGACGGTTGCACTAGTTTTGAGACATTTATTGAAAACCTTATTAGAAATGCATGAAACTCACTGGAATTTCGTTAGCTTATCTATTCTGACTTCAGAAATGCCTGGCATTGATTTTTGTGGGAAATTTGTTTTTTCGGTAATCACCGTATCCTTCAGGAGACTACGATGAGGGCGAATCGGGCGAGGAGATGGAGATCGATTTGGATGGAGAGGAAGAGGAGGTGAGGGTTACTGTAGCCATGGCTTTTAGTAACACAGTGTCGCTGATACTGAAATGAGCGATTCGATGATGTCGCCGTACGTAGGTAGCTTAATTGGTTTCTTGATGAGTTTGAATGTCTTATATACATTACAATTTATTTTAATTCAAAATGTTTTAAAAAATTTTTTTTTTTAAACTACCCATATTATCGTTATCAGGAAGACGAGGATGAGTCGGAGGATGAACCAGAAGAGGAAGGAGAAGGAGGAGAGACGAAAAAGAGGAAGGACAAGGAGGAAGAAATTGGTAAGGGGAGAGAGATATTGCTTCATCATTTACAAATTTACATGCTTCTTTTGGATGAGAATAAATGGACTACCATATGTAGTTGGTTCTAATGATTTTTTACAACGTTGTCACTCGATTATTGCGTTATGGTTGCTGCGTTTTGTTGATTGATTGAAACTACGATAACGTGGCTGGTTTAGGCCAGGACATCTACGGTCGGACGATCAACAAGAAGACGGGCGCACTAATCGACTTCAATCCGCGCGCGGCGCATCTCAAGCTGGCACAGTTGGAGGTACTGTAGATTGTGGGGGTACTGTAATCGATCGTCGTTACGACTTTTGGTGCCCTCGTGATTACGGTATTTCTTGGCAGGCGACTTCCATCGACGGTGAGGAACGACGAAAGATTGAGCGAGCAGTGAGAGGAGCGCTCAATTTGTGAGTAACTTTTAAAATATTACTCCTATTTTTCTCTATGCCACTGAGTAGTTATTTTGATATGCCCTAATAATGATTATTCGAGATAATTATCTTTTCAGGCTATCGGAGAGCACGCTGGTCAAGTCGGCCCGTCATATTGGCGAGCTGTTCCATGGAAATTCTAAGAATGGTAAGGGGAATTTTTAAAATATTATAGAAAATAGCAAATTATGCTAATGGAATGTATTTGCAGAAGTGAAATCGGCGCTGACCAAGACGCTGCTCCGGCTCATCTGCGACCCGTTCCGCGTCCAGGACCGCATTATGGCCGTGTACGGCGCATTCATCGCCCTCCTGCACTCTACCGTATCCTCGGAGATTTGTGAGTATCGTGAACTTCATAATAACGTTACCTGTTTTACGCGTAACATTGGCAAAAGTGCTCTGAAGAAAATAGAAAAAATAGCGAAATGAAATAAGTAAAATATTGAAAATATGGGATCCTGAGCGGATGGCGGATTACGGTATATGGATTGCAGCCTCTCATCTGATCGAGGCGTTCTTCGTCGAATTTGTGACCAAACTGAAAGAGGGCGGCAGTCTAGAGGAAGAAGGAAAAGCGATGGAGAATAGAGCCGTGTTCGCAGCCCATTTGCTCCACTTCAAGGTACGATCTCTCTTTCATTCACTTATTATTTTTGATTCTTCTAAGATTAATTGTAAGCAAAATATTTTTTTTCGATGAAATTACATTTTTCCGATCTTTGGACAGAAAATGCTAAATCCAAATTGATCGAGGGTAATTCTGAAGCATAAATAATAGTGAGCGTGTCATCATAATAGATCTAATTGCCTGCTTTCAGATCATTCGTGCCGAGTTGCTCATTGATCTGTTGTCCAGAATGAGAGAGGGAATGGACCAGTCGAGACTCGTACTCATTCTCCTCCTCATTAGATGTTAGTTGGCAGAATTTTAGTAAATTTCGAATTGGGCATATAAATCTAATTTTTGATAGCTCAGTGTTAGGTAAGGAATGACGTGTAAATTGTTACGGTAGGGAGAACAGTAGGTCACTGGGTAGAACACGTTGATTGTGTATCGTTTGCAAATGCAAATAAATGGAGCGCGTTTGCTTTCAGACGGTTACAAGGCGCTGAAGCGGTCAGTGAACATCTCACTCAACGATTTCATTGCTGCGACGACCAAACAATTGGAGGAGGAAGGAGAGAAGTGGCAGACACAGTGAGTACACTCAACAATTTACGATATTCAAGATTGCATTCATTACTCGCTGTTGGCAGCACGTGATAGGAACATTGCGATTGAATACGATGGCGTACGCTACTTTCGATATTTATTTGGCTGAACTTATTTATTTATTTATTTTTTATTTATCGTACACCACAAGGGTGCGACAACATGTACAAAAATGAACGAGTTAAAAATGATATTTAATAATGGGTCATTCGCGGGAGTGGGGAGCGGGAAGGAGTGATCGGGGCCACCGCACGGGAATTAGGAGTGAGGGGAGGAAAAGTGGTGGAAGACCTCTTTTTCGATTAATAACACGAGAAAAGCAAAGTTCGGGACGTTCGTTGACGACAAATTGTAATTTGTGCCTTATTTCTTAGTAATTATATTGCAGACCTCGAATGCGCTTCTTGATAGAGGAACTGGCGGGTCTTCGCAAGACGGTGACCTCCTTCGATACGGCCGACTTGGATCACATGCTCGGACTCTTCCACGGAATGATGAAGAAGGAGTCGGTGTGTTACGGTGTCCGGATGGATTATTGATCGGTCATAGTTCACTAGGTCTACAATGCGCCTGATATGCTACCATTCCCTCATTGTTACAAAATAACGTGACTTTTTTGTTGTAAGTACGTTATAGAAAACATTTCAGGGCACCGAGAAGGAGCTCGGCATGTCGCTGGAGGATCTCTTGCTTGCCGAGGAACGCGGACGATGGTAAGACGACAGTTAATTGGTTTTTTCATCTACAGTACCCCATTTCCGGTTCCCTCGGTCAAAACCATGATTTGTGCAATTTGCATTCTACATTACAGGTGGATCGTGGGTTCGGCGTTTCGTCTGCCCACCGACGGCTCGCGGGTTTCGGTGGGAACTGAGGCTGCAGCAGCCGGAGCGAAGAGACAGGTATTTTTAATCTTACAGTATCTTTGTTTATCGTATGTTGACTTTTTTCGGCTCCTATCTGGGGGAGTGGGTTACGGCAAAAGTTTTTTGTGTAATTAGGGAGCAAGCATTGCTTTATTCTCTTTGAGATTCACTTCGACACAGAGATTCTCGATCTCGCAAAGCGGGCGGGAATGAACACTGAAGTGAGGAGGAATGTGTTCTGCTCCGTCGGTGAGTACTGTAGATCACTGTACAATTGGTTACTGTAGGCTACAGTACACTTAGGCTACACGACGTGTGGCAGCGGTGGCGATGCTACGTTTCGTGACTTCCGTTTAGAAACTCTAAAATGTTTCTAAACGTCCGTTTAGAAACTCTTAAATGTTTCGAAACGTACCGTCAACAAATTCTGAGTTTTTTTATCGTGTTAAAGAAATGGAAATTGCGAAACTTATCATGTTCGCAACGTCGATAGTCACACGAAAATTGAACTTTTAAGGATAGGAACCTAATTAAAAATTCCCAATTACAGTATCGGCCAAATCTGAAGACGACGCCTTCGAGAGACTGCACAAACTGTCGTTGAGGGGACAGCAGGAGAGGGAGATCATCCACATTCTCATCACTATGCTACTCAAGGTTACTGTACTAGACCCCGTCTAGGTTACTGTAGTCGAATATAGTGGTTACCTGTTTGAATAAAAAAAAATCCTGGATATATCGGTTTGGATAGCTTATTCCAAGTATTTTTCTCCTCTCAACATTTATCCAATTAATAGCATCCATGTTTCAGGAGAAGAAGTTCAACCCCTTCTACGTGGCGCTCCTGCGACGCTTCGCCGAGTTCAACAAGCGATTCGTGGTACGGTATCTTTAGTAATTGGTCGCCCAGTAAGATAGATTTAATCAATCGATAAATGGCTGCTTTTCAGATCACTACGCAATATGCGATGTGGGACAGACTGCGCGAGTTGGACGGCATGACAAAGGTGCTTTTTATTATTTTTTTAAAATTCGTTCTTTATCGTTATTGCTAGTCTATTTCGGTGTCTTTCTTTAATTCCAAATGTACTAGAGCCTGTATAAATCCTTAAACGGGCTGAAAATATTGCTAACATATTTTGGTAATATGAATATTTTCAACATCATCAGAGCTCCCATTCGGATCCAAGTAAACCTAAATATCTTCTTTATAAACGACATACAACATAAACATAAAACATACGTTAAACATTTCTTCTCAGGAGTGGCAGCGAGAGCACATCGCCGATTTGATGGCGGACCTGCTGCTGTCGAGGGCGTTGACGATTATGTCACTCAAGGTGAGTGGAGAGATTTTCCCTAATGTCATCGATAGGGAAGATGAAATTGATGGTAGCAGTTTTGGAATAGTAACGTAGTCTCTGATTGTCGGTTCTATACACTTCTGCAGAAGTAATATTGCTTAATGCGTCTGAAAGGTCAGACATTATATATTGCATATTACTGATCTCTTCTTTTTCAGACTATCGAATGGGGCGAGTTATCGATCGCGACGACGGCCTGTCTCAAGCGGATGTTTGCCCGCATGAAGGAGGCCAATCTCACTAAGGTACGGTAACTGGAAATAGCGTACCGTAAGTGGAAATGGTATTACGTCAAACGACAGCTGCAATGGACACAATACGTAGTTCTATTACAAGAATGTATCTCGCTATTATTGAGATGGAAAATTCCACTCAACAGTAACTTGTTAATTTTTACGATAACTCGTAAAAAGTAACAAGTTACAGTTTTTTTTCTCTCAAACTACGATTTACATTGTCAATCGAGGAAACTATGGGGCTTTGAACAGGCATTGCTATCTATCCATTTCAGTTGACGCGTATCTTCGAGGGAATCATGGACCCGCGCAAGAATCGATTGTTGCACGATGGAATGCGACTGTTCCTGCAGGTGGGAAATTGTCCACTTTAAAATAGTTTAATAATACTATCAATAATAATATAGCTACTTGTAAGTGTACTGCAAGTATAGTTAAAACTGCCTGTTTCGCTCGTCGTGTGTTGCATGCACACAAGTTTATACGAAAGTGAACAGTATTACTCTGCATTTGCGATAATATTTCACTGTTGATGACGATAGTTGATACTATGCTATACTATGGGAATAATATTATGATGATTAGGCGACAGCTGATATATATGATAAGCAGATACACTGTACTATCATAGTGATGACGTAATGACTACTACTGTTTTTGTTGAAAATACTTATTTTTAAATCGATAATTTGCATTCAAAGATGCACTTCGATGCCGATCCCGTCTACGCCAAGATTGAGAACACGTTTGCCACCTGGCGATGATTGCATAGTGATAACGAAATCGCCCAATTGTTGAAGCTTTCTGTTGGTTGATTGTTGAGTTTCCTGTTTCTAGTTATCGTTACTGCTGTTACGCCTCTTACTGTTGACCGGGAATGATTTATGCCTGATAGATAAATAATTGAATGCTACGCTGGATGAAAATAATTGAACGGGAGTGAATGTTGATGCATCAAGACACGGTGCTTATTGCTTGGAGATAATCGACAGGGGATTCCAGAGCGGTTGGAATTAGTGATAAATAATTTCTAGAATTATAAAGGAGCATTGAGAGATGGGGGAGGTCAGGCGGTGGCTGAACTTGCAGCCTCTGCAGCAGCTGCAGCACCGTTCTCTGCCTTGGGAGCATCCTTCCGCTTGAATCTGAAATCGATAAACTAGGTAGGTCACGAAGTGAAAACCACTATATGCCAAAGGAATAGATTTTTGTTCAGTTTTCTGCTGGTCTGGGTTGAACCTGGGTTTATTCGTCATTCATTGCGTGACTTGAGGTTATTTATCGCAGCAACTTCGTATTTCGTGCACCACAAGTGCTCTCTGACTCTCTCCTCTCTCGTTTCCACTTGTCTGAGTAAAATATTCCCATAAGCAACGAAAAATGGGATGAATTTTCAGCAGGAGTAGGGCGTTATTTGCCCCTCGCTTCCCCCTTCTTTTGCCCCCTTTTTCCGATGCTTATGTCATCTCTTTCCCTCCCAGAGCATCGAAAGATCAAATTTCACGGGAGAATTTCATGCCCCCACCACTTTCAGAGACCTCCAAAGTCACTCTCTAAAATCGGGGCAATTACAACTGGATCTCGCGCGTGGGTTTGTGGTGTCAGATTTCGACATCATTTCCATGCGAAAATGTCGTTGAAAATCACGGTAACGTGCAATTAGAAATGGACTTCGAAATTTGCACATCATTCAACATTTTGCCAGATGGATGATTGCATTAATCTTAGAGCCTAAGACCTTAAACCCTAAAATCATAAACTTACCTAAATGCGCTCTGGATCTTCTTGGCGGCATCGCTCACAGCGGGGTCCGTGATGTCGATGTCTATCACTTCCTGAAATTGCATCATCAATACGAAATAGCATAAAAATGATGTGATCACTGCGATTCAACGAACATAAAGGAGATCTGTGCTTTCTGAGCACATTAATGATTCGGCTAGGAGACCGTTACCCTTGTTACCATGCAAAAAAAACGATTCCACCTCATCACTTATTATATTTTTTTTGCGTCTGGGTATCGCGTACAAGATAATGAATACAGTGGACGAGAACATCTAGTGCCTCCTGCACAGTTCATTTTCTCTGTATTTGCGCGGCCCTCTGACGGAATTCATAAATAATAAATGAAATGAATGAATTCTGAGACGTTAGAGTGCCTCTGAGCATTGCACAGGGCTATTTCAGCATTTCAAATGATCTTTGCAAATTTCAAATCCGAATTTCAGCGCATTTCAGGATTTTTTGCGAGAATTGGGATGCTGTGCATTTCCTCTTCGTCCCTTTCTTCTTCACTGCTAATGAGAATTAGCGCATCCTCTCGTGACCTACGAAAAGCAGGAAAAAGAGAGGGTCTCTTTTCTTTTCGGAATTGTGAACAAAAAAGGAAGAAAGGCGGCTTGAAGACAATGGACAACTGACTGGAGAAACTCCGAAAAGAGCCAAGTTTTGACCTACCTTCGGCTCCTAGAAAGAGGAAGAAAAGAAGAAAGAAAGAAGATAACAAAAAGGGAGAGAGAGAGATGCGGCCGACAGATGTGTTTAGTCTGTGTGTGTTGTGGATTCCCCCAGAGAGGATAGTCTAGGGAACGCGCGTCTACACATAATTCAAATCTTCCAGAATGGGGTCAGCCTCGAGATAGTGTGTGAAACTTCCTCAGACCCTATCACTTTCTCACACACTATCACCATCCAACTCTTTACGGAGTATCGAGGGAACCGGAAAAGAATTGGTCTCGATGGCGGTCAAATTCCTTTTTACTTGTTGGCAAACTCCCTTCAGAGGATCTCAGAGCAGTTTTTCCTTATCACTGTTTTGTGCGCAAAGTGCAGGTTCCAACCCCAGGGATCAAGGTGGAAGAGCGTGCAGAAGTGAGAGTCCATTTCGATTTTAATCTTTCCTTTTAATCTAAATCCTGATCTGTAAGGTTGGCAGTTCTTATTTATTCATTTATTTATTTATGTATTGGCTGGTGAGATAATGTGAAAGCACTACGACTGATTTCTTCCCCTCTCGTCATTCTTCACAATTGCCCCGGTAATTCATCCCCACCCACCGCAAATGAAGTCTTTCTCGCGTAGAGCGACTATACAGTGTTTACTGTGGGGGTAAGATGAAGAGAGCAGGCGAATTTGATGCAAAAATAGGCGCTCGAGAGCCGCTTACTCTCGATTCAGTTATAGATTGAGGAAAGAGCCGCTGAGCGACTCAATTTTCCGCTTTTCCCCGTTCAAATTGCCCCTATCCTTAGTAAACATGAATGCGGGTGATGGTACGGTTTGGAACTTACGTTTAGGAACCCTCGTCATTTATCAATGACTTGTTTGGGACATGCTTCATAACATGATGAGTCTTTTTTTCGTTCCAAAAAGAGCAATCAACATTTATGCGCAATACAACAGGGCAGCCCCACCTAGCGGTCTCAATATCTACATATTTGTATCTATATTGGCTTCCTGCGATTTGCAGTGCGGTAACATAAGCGATCATAGTGGTGTCTAGTGTTTCGGGGAAGCGAGAGAGGAGGTTTCGCCAGTTCTCGTATACACACAGGTGCTTTTCTTTCGACGGGATTTCGACGGGCTGGGAAACGAGCCTCGCTCTCTCGCCCCCTTTTCTCCACTTTCTCAACACACATACGTACGGCTGTGACAAGACAGAGGGAGAACCTCAGAGAGCAAGGGAAGGAGGAGGGAAATTACGTCGTAGTCTAAAGAGAGTTCCCTCTCCTTTCCTCTTCCTCATTCCATACACACTTCTTTTAACGAAAAAGACGGGCCGCTCACTTTATACGCGCAAAGTTCCATCGCATCTTCCACTTCGAAAAACATAAATTTTTCACAGCCCGATCAGAAAAGAGTCGAGAAGTAGAAGGTCTCTCATTTTCAATGGACCCCTCGCTTCTGACCCCTTTCTGGAGGGTTGGAAAAGAAAAAGAACCTTAAGAAACACACCTGTTGAGCGGCAGCGGACATTGCTGTAGAGTGATTCTTTGGAGTCACTGAAAAGTCAAAGTGTGGATCGCGAAATGGTAAGTGCGAAATGGAACATTGAAGTGGATGGGGGGAGTGAATAAGTGACGGCAAGAAGGAGTGAAAAGGGGGGAGGACGAGGAAAAAAATTGGAATGCGAAGTCGAGGAGGGGGGGAGGACTCCGCCTCTTCTTCTTCTCCTTCTCTCTTGAGTTTAGAGCGTGCGCGGGCGCGCGCAACCGAATGGAGAGAAACGGAGAGAAGTAAGAGAAAGGAGGGGGAAGAGTTTAATGGTGTATGCAGATTAGGACGATGACACGTTTTGAAACTGCTGTTTAGGAATCGGACTAAAAATGTTAAAAGAAAATTTGTTTGGAGGACGATTCAGAATATGTTTCCCATATCAGCAATGAGATATTCACAAGCCAATCATAATCTCGAAGCATCTAAAGATCATTGTCTTGTTTTCATCCGTATTTGTTCTCTTCTCAGTGCCTAATGACGGGCTTTGACAATAAGTGTTTGACTGCAGGGTCCTGCTTACCTATTCATGCTATTGTGTCTACGAAAAGAAAGAAAAGGCATTGGGGGGGGTGACGAGATGAATGTGTGCTTCTCGAGGGGCGAGATTGGGCAATGGAATTGAGATGAGAAGGCGTGATTCACGCCCCCTCCATAAAGGGGTCAACGGCGAGAGAGTGTGTTAAAGGTAGACAGTTCTGCAGCTTTGCAAATAGTCAGAGACGCAATTTGGCGAGACAAAATAGTTTATCATCACGAAATATATTTAGCAGCAGTTTGCCCGTCGGGACGATTATTTCCTATGAGATACAGCGTGTGTCAAAAATACTTTGATATATATTGAAAATTGAATGGAGATTCGGAACAACAATTCTCGCTGTGCATAAAATAGTGTGAAGCGGGAAAAAATGAAAGAGAGAGGGGGAGAAGGAGAGATGGAGCTAATGCGATAAAATCAGATGTTATGGGAGAGATAAGGGGAGGGGGGGGAATAAATGCCACATTGAAATTGATATCCACTTCGTGGGAATGACTTGTGGGGGGTAATAAATACACGCAAGGAGTGGATGAAATCATTTACGACCAAGACAAATATTCGGTTCACATGATGCCAACTCTCCAGAGTGATGTCAGGCGCGAGAGAGTGTGTGAAAGTGAGAGAGGTCTTCTTGTTAAACACTCTCCCACTTCTAACCCCTTTCTGGAGGAATGATAGGAACCTTCAGAATGTTGCGGGTTTAGAGGTGCTCTGGTTCTTTTAGAAGAAGAGTGGATATCGGCAACGTCAGTTCGGTAGAACATCGAGCGGATGATCCTAAAATAACATATAAAGACTTTCATTTAATCTAATAACAAAAAAAAAACGTACCTTGACACGAGGAGCGAGGGCTGTGGTCTTTCGATCCGGTGCGATTGCGACTCTGAAAAAAAATAATATTTAATGAAATTTTATCGGAAATATAATTCAAATCTTCGGAATGAATTGTTTCTATTCTTTTTTTGAGTTGCGGTTTTTTCAATTTTTTAAAAAAATGTACAAAAAGTGTTCTTACCGGCGATGGCACTGCAGTGTTCATCAGTGCACTGCACTCGGAGAGGATTACGGTACCTGAAAAACGGTTTTTCCCGGTTGTCGATCGATACTACTGTATACCTTTGTCGCCTCTTCCGGGCGCGACGAAGACTCGCTTGAGGATGAAACCGAGTGAGCAGGTTCGCATCAACTGGGCCCGATATCTGCATAATCAATCAATAAATCTAAAATTTACGACGCTAAAATGATTGACATGTGCTACAAAAGTGGAGTAGCAAAGAATCAAGAATATGAAATTTCGAGGTTACTGTACCTGGTACTGTACTTGCAGTAGAAGATAATCGAGCTGGATGAGTTCAGAACGATAAGGATGTTATTTACGTCGTTTAGAAGATATCCGATGGCAGAGCGGAACAGATCCTCATCGATCATCTAAAATGCCAATTATTAAAATTTATTATCGGGCAAAGTGGTGTTAGGCACGAGCTTTTAAATATTATAATTAAGTGAAATTCAATTGCTCGCTCACCTCGGCAACGTTGAGCATGAACGAAAACGTGTAGCAGAAGATGAACACTGCAGTGGTGTGGTGTTAGTGCGACGATTACTATTTTTTTGTTTCTTGTCAACTTTTCGACAGGGCGACGTTTCCTCCTCATCCCCACACCACTCACCAATTACGACGTAGATCATCATCTTGGCTGTGCTGTGCTCGCGTTTCACGGAGGAGACGAGATCACGGCGTTGTTCCGTCGCTTTTCGAATCGCTAATATGACCTGAAATTGAAATAATTGCTTTTGAAATAATTATATTTAAATTAATTTATGGATCTCACCTCGAAGTTGAATACGCAAAGGACGACTAGTGGCAACAGGAACTGAGTGATGACCGTCAGAATATTCTGAGAAAGAGCAAAGATAATTTGAATGGGAAAAATATCATTTTATTCTATTTTAAGTACATACATTATTTGTTTTGTTCTTTTCCAATCTGCTGAGTTCTGCTTTTATTTGGATTGAGTTCGAAAAGTTATGCCAATTATGAGTATTTGGACACAAATTGAAGAAGGTGCAACAGACTTGATAAAGCAGCATGAACATGGGATCTCTTCGCAGAAGAGGATCCAGCAGGTCCTCAACGATTCCCGTGCTGTTCGTCTCTAAAAATAATTATATTTACAGAATTGAATAATTCTTCGAAAATATCAGTTAATTATGGTAGTTATACCCACCTTTGAGCGTGAATTCCCAGAAACGCACAAAGTTATATGCAATGGCAAATGCAAGAATGAGAAAGACGGTGAGGACTGCCCGCTTTCTGAAATGTATACAATTAGCCATCTTATTTTTCAAAATGACTAATTAACATAATTAAGGTTTCACAATTAAAATAGAAAGGTAACTGACTTTGTGCAATAACTGGCTACGACGAAGGGATGGCATACTGCCATATATCTGTCGAGAGTAATGGCTACCAAGAGCCATACCGACCTGAAAATTGAACAACTTATTTTTTAATTATCTCTTTTTTTGCTTCAAAAATCAAATTTTTTTTACGAAGTACTCACATTGTCTGCGCCATGAGTGTCACGGGGTAGAAGTACAGCATTACCGTAGCCGTGATCATCGGTGTTCCTGCAATTTATCGATGTATATGTCATACAAGTGTGTCCTTTTGCAGGCTATCGATTGTCGTATTATATCAGTGTTTCCTTATGACTGCTTATGTAGATTATGCATGCGACAACGGACCAGGCATCAGGCTTTGCAGCTGCGATATGGAGAATACAGGGACGGCGAGTAATGAGACGACCAGATCGGAAGCAGATAAAGCAGCCAGAAAGACGTTTATCGACCTGCAATTATTATATTACAATTGTAATATATTTATCATATGGCAAACGCGTGGGGTTAGTAGTAATAATGTTTGCAAAAATGCACATGTTGATCAATGCAATGGTATTGTAATGCACGTGAGCGTAAGTTAGTTGCGAGGGATTTATATCATATTTAGATTCCGGGATATTCGTTTGAAGTTTACCTCTTGTTGAAAGTTGGTCGAGTGTAGATGAATAGTGACAAGGAGTTGGCGACCACTCCAAGAATGCACATCACATTCATGATCAGCGCGCAGATGAGAGACATCGTCTCGATAAATCCTGAAATATTTGAGAAATTTTATTTTTAAAAATCTTATTCTTTATTAATCGAATACGCACTCTCTACATCACTTGTCCTTGCGCTTATTGTCCTACCAGTTACCGTAATTACACAACAACTGTTAGTGGTTTCGTCACTACAGCGACCCTTACAATCCGTCAGAAGTTCGCGAACTTTTCACGCATCTTTTCTTGCTCGTTTTAGGCTATTTGCCTTATAATTTATGTTAGGTCATTAGAGACGCATAAGAAACTACTAATTCCGAAGAAATTAACCAAAAATATAAACTAGGGAATTAGCCGCACCTCTTAGAAGGTCGCGGAATTCTGCGAGCTGTTTTCACGCAGCTAGACAGTGACGAGAGAGCACGTAAACAGAGAGAGCGCAGAAATACAACAACAACATTGCTTACTTTTCCCTCTCCTCGTTCCGCGTGCTCTCTCGTCACTGTCTAGCTGCGTGAAAACAACTCGCAGAATTCCGTGACCTTCTAAGAGGTGCGGCTAATTCCCTCGTTTATATTTTAAGTTAAATTCTTCGGCATTAGTAGTTTCTTATGCGACTCTAATGACCTAACGCAAATTATAAAGAAAATAGCCTAAAACGAGCAAGAAAAGATGCGTGAAAAGTTCGCGAACTTCTGACGGATTGTAAGGGTCGCAGGTGCTCCCGCGCCCGATTATTATGCACATTTTCAACGCTATTACTGTCTCGCCATCACACCCTCACAGCCGTATTTGCTAAACCGTTTTGACGTGCACTCTCATTGGGGTGGGTGTCAGAACCGCAACGACAAAAGCGCAACAGCGAATAACTCTCTTCAAACTTCATGAATTTATCCGAATTTTTAGGTGCGATATTCTACAGCGATGAGCAATCGAATATTTATGTTTATTATTGTCTAATTGAAGTTTGAAATTGTTGCGCTTTTGTCGTTCCGCTCAGTTTCATGCAAAATGACATTGTGGGTTCGAAAGAACAGACGATTTGGAGTCAAATGAGATCCTAGCTGTATCTATACGACTTATTTCAAAGTGAGCTGGAAGAGCTTGAAAGGGGTTGTTGCGCTTTTGTCGTTGCGGTTCTGACACCCCCCCCCTCTCATTGACCTCTTGTGTAGTATACGTTTGCTCCGTTCTTAGAGACTTTGTCTTTGATTTGAAAGGCGAAAACACTACATCATTCCACATACCGTTTCAATCTCCAGAAGGGCCAGGAGTGAGAGAACGTTTATAGTCCTCTCTCACCTTTCATGTACACGCGGTCTCTACCTCCTGTCCCCTATGGATATTTGTGATCATGTGATTCCCAAAGGTCTGGTGGTGCTGGCAGACAGTCATGCTGTCTGAGGGCTATATATCACCGGTTATTCAATATCAATTATCACCATTTTTATGAATTTGAAGCACAAATCATCGTGCTGGCCACTCGGGAATTCGTAAAGAGTTTTATCATACAAGGAAAACAATTCCCGTTATCCCTTCATGAAAAATCCGTCTAGTAGCGATCATAACACGAGGAGAGAACTGTTCTGGCAGCTGTAGAATGGAGTAATAACCTGCATGCGAAGATGGGGCTCTAATAATGGTGGCCCCCAATACTGAGGGGCCAGCGATCTCCGTTTCCCTGTCCACCTTTTTTTTATGAATCACCAAAACACTCGCCTCTTCGCTGGTTAGCCTTTAACTAATTCAGTAAACTATCTATATCTAAGTATGCTACTCTGCAGCTGGGCGCGATTCATACATGAAGTATGACAAAGGTTCGGTCCCACTCATCTAAGGGAGCTCGTCAACTTTTGCTCGGCGCGGTAAAAAGTGCACACTTCCAGCATGACTGGTATGCACTTTACCCTCTATGCATATCGTCTAAGCACGAAGACTGATCCACCCTCTCAGGACTACTCGGAAAAAGGTGAAAATGAGGAACTATTTATACGAACGGCTCATTACATACTCATCAAAGTGTGAAAAAATCTAATTTTACCTATTAAGTTTTCTAAAACGAACAACCAACATAAAAATGAGAAAAAAACGTGGGGCGTTCGTGGTTATCATTTCAATTGACAAATGCAATAATTACTATCACCGCGTACCTCCATACTCTGGATTCCCCGTTGGTCCCAGCTCTTCTACCTCCGTAGAGTTGACCATCCTGAAAAAAAACAATCCATCTCAGATGAATATTTCGTAAATACAAACCCCGGAGTGGAAGAAACAGTGAAAAGCGAACGAAAGTATATGCGCGAGCTCACGCCACGATAACATAAATAGGTCGCAGGGTTACGTTAGCAAGGAACGGTACGTAGAGCTACAATACCAAGGGCTACGGTATCGAGGGCTACAGTACCAATGGCTAGGATATCAAGGACTACGGTATCAATCAACCAAGAGGTACATCTAATGTGTGAGGAGATATCACTGGAATGGGATGTCGGAATGGGGTCTACGACGAATGGGCGAGTGGTATGAGTAACGGGAAGAGGGGGAGAGAGGGAGGAGGAGAAGGAGGAGAGGGACATGAGATGATGATGGAAATGGACTGTGTGTGCGGATTTATGAGAATGGGATGAGAGGAGGAGACACATCTAAGCACGGCTTAACGAGTGGAACGACAACGACTATCGGGATACGAGAATAGTCATACTTAATTAATACTATGTAACAGTACTCATGATAGTTAATGCTAAATAGTACTAAGTAAGGAAACTTATAGAGCGCTACGCTAAATACTAGGTTAGATAAGTTGAAGAGCGTTCAGGACAAACGTGTTCTAGAATTCAATTTTTCCGCTTATGAAGGATGAAATGAGAGCACATTGTCTCCATTCAGTATATAAAGAAAAAATTCCTTGATCATACAATACATTTTCTTTGTCAGTCTGTGTGTGGAATATGAACAATTACGCAAATCGCCACAAATGCAAGAGGCCGGATCGAGAGAATAATAAGGAAGTTTCCTAAACAAGAAAACCGATAGCTCATTTTTAGCCGTCTGCATACACAAAAGAAAATCTCGTGGTGAGCTACAATTGCTCGGCACTACGAAAGTTTTGCAAAAACAGTGATATAATGGTCGGATAACGGCGATAAATTTTAGAAAGCTCATAACGTACAAAGCACTCGGTTTTAGAGTTAGCTATTGTTCTTGAAATAAATGATATAGCGATATTAACCCCTTGTAGTGTTGCAATATCGAATAATCCCTATTCCCGAATAACAATCCATTATTCGCGAATATATTTCTGTTCTCGCGAATAGAACTATTCGACCTGGCAACACAATAGACTAGGCATATAAGATCCTATCGCTTCAGCACTTGAAACTATAAATCTTAGGCAATGGGGAGCTATATGTCTCATAGGCAAAGGTGGATGTTGCGTTACTTGCTGAGAGACCCATATGACACCTCTTCCTATCGGCGACTACTGCCGTATCTCATTGCATTACCGCGAAAGACGCAATATCGCCGATCTAATGTGCCACAGGAATGGGATTGTTTGGCAACTGATTATTGCGAGAGCAGAGTACAACCATCGACGGAAAAAGTTGTGAATGGACCATGCCAGATTTATCGGCGCGCTTTGCCACCTCAAACCTGGGTACTTAATCCACGCTTGTCACAACACGCACGCGATTGATTGTTCCGAGTATAATGACCGTATCTCTCGCCCACGATAGAGCCAAGCAAAGAAAGAATTCACCTGGCTCTAATCATTACTGTGAACAGGCAAGTTATGCAGGTGGTGGTGCTACACACGATTGAAAGGGATAGGACAGTAACACTTAGTGGCCCATCGGGGAACAACGTCGTTCCATACCTTTAGGAAGGGGCGAGATCTGGAGGTTAGGCTCAAGGTTGGGAGAATTATGCTGCTACTGTGCCTTAGCATCGCTGCTTTGTAATGTCAATAAGATCCGGGCCTCAGATACACGGGCAAATTAGAGCTCGCGGAAGAAAAGGAGCGCAGCACCCTCGCTTCTCTCTCAATGACCGATAGTCCTCAGTCCTCTCTCGCGGTGCTCCTGGGGGAATTCACAACATTTTTCGGAATGGATTTCGCGGGGGATTTCGATGTGCTGCGAGCGCCAGACTGGAAATGAAATAGAAAACAAACAGAGAGAACTCTCACTTTGCACAAGTTCATACAGGGCACTACTGCACACTCACTCTTCCGGGAATGAAGATATTGCCAGCGACGCGCAATCTGCGTGCGATATATGAGGCGCAGGGAAGGGATTTTTATGAAGTCCTACTACTTCTACTCATAGAAAGTGCTCGTTTTTGACTGTGAGGTGAGAGAAGATCATGAGGTCCAATGGGGAACTTGCGTGGTGCGAGTACTAAATGGCTCATGGACCCATAATATTTACGCCAATCGCTCCTACATTGCTGGACAGCAGGGGCCACGTAGTCCTCGTAAGCAACAGGCCTAACCGGTGGGACCGAAACTGCGGGTGCTCGCGTGATACCGACAGATACTTCCTACATTCAATATATTCGAGAAAAAGCGTAGTGGTAGGGGAAACTGGGGTGCGCGACTTGAAATTTGATGATGATGTGAAAAAGGTCCACGGGAACACACCCAGACAACACACACACCAATCGAGGAAATGACAGGGAGCGATAATCGAATCTTGAATGGACTCGGGACAGGAAAGTTTTTGTTTTGTTCTCTCTTACACTCGCGAGTCTCTCGGTAAATATGTGCGGGCACGAGTGCTTCAGACACATTTCGGTCGTATTTGAGAGCGCTTTTTGTCTGGAAGAAAAGGAAGTCAAGAGCGGGGGAATAGGACTCGCGCGCCTTTCTAATTAGGCTCTTAACATTTCGGGGCGCGCCCGGTGTGGTTAGAAGAGTTTTGTGTCTGAATGCATATGTGGGGTGGGGAACAGTGGGAGGAGGAGCGGGAGAATGGAGGGAGACGTGTATAAGAAAAGAGGAGAAAAAGAGCATGCGGTGCACTCACAATGTAGTCGGGGTGAATACCGCTATAGAAACAATTTCACGTCGTTCAAAGCACAATCTGAGGAAAATGTTTGCGTCAGGAACTGTACAAGGCACTCGACAGACGTCTTTGTTATACAATGAATATTGTCACTGGAAGAAAAAGAGTGGGCGTATCGGACTGATAAATACTAGAGTGCGAAATGTGAGACCACGCTCTCCTCATTTCGCACACTCTCTGTACCGGTCGGTTGATGAGAGAGTACGCGAAATGAAGAGACTGTGGTCTCACATGTCGCACTCTAATAAATACACGACAAGCGGCGACATCCATCCTGTTCAGGATACAACTATGAACTAAATGTGACTGAATCAAGCACGTTCTGGCTATGCTCTAGTTTACTCCGATCACAATTCTGCGGAGGGTTTTTAGTTCCGCTTTTCGGTCCACCGTCAACATGGCGTGACCAACAGTCTCCGCTCATTTGCGGACATCGGAGTTCCTCCATCACACGCAATAGTGAAAAAGAATAATAATAATGATTTATCCCTAACACGATTAGTCATTGAGTGTGGATTACTTCTGTCGTAAGCGGGGAGGCTGGATTATCTCCGTGTCCTTGAAGAGACCATAGATTCACGAGTACTGTCTATAGACTCTCTGTGGATTCGCGGGCAACCGAGTGGAATAATGGGCGGTATTACGTTTTTGGAAATTCCCGTTTAGGAATTCGGGAAAGACCCCTATGATTTATCAGAGAACATTTAGACATTTTTGTTGTCGGGTTCTTAAATGGAAGTTCCAAACCGATCCATCATCAAAAGTCTTTTTTTCGCAACTCCTTTCTCGCTGAAATCACGGAAAAGATCGCTGCAATAATTGCGGTTCCATTTGAGACTTACATATGCATGGAACGCCGTGCACAAGTGCAAAATTAGAACCCGGAATTGGAAGGGCTAGAAAGGCGCTCGCGTGAATCTCGGTAGTCAATAATCGGTTGGATATTCTGGCGACGGGCGTTGTGTAATGCAATACATTGTGTGACGGCGGTGGCGGAGAAGGCGCTATGAATAACTTTAGAAAGCAGGAAAAATGATGACGCCGGACGCGAAAAGCCGTGCGGAGGGTTTCAGATGAAAGCCCTAAGACTCTCCTGGTCTCCGCTTTAGAAATCCCAAACTGAGCCGCGACTTGCGCACAAACCGAAAACGTGACTCAGATTAGTGCAAATGCCGAGTCAGCCGTAGCCTAGATTATAACCTTCCCGAAAAGTACATATTACTATTATCTATATATGCCATCCTATTTATAGTAATGTATATTCTTTGTCATGCAAACAAACTAATATAGCCGCTTTACAAAGGCACCCGCAAATGGCAAGTTCGAGGTAGAGTTTCCAAGATATTGTGAGTGCATTTATGGTAAAAAGGGTGGCAAAAAGCACGCGCGCTAGAGCAGGAAACAATTCATTGTGCGCTCAAGGAAATAATTCGTTTCATAAGAAAGAAGCGGAAAAAAAGGAACGGACAAAAGCGAAAAGGAGATGGATAGGCGGGAAAATTAAAACGGAATGCGATATGAGCTCAGAAGAAGCTTGATAGTAAGTGTATTTGGTTGCAGGAAGACGAAACCCCGGCGTATAATTGGCGTAAAGCATTCAGGATTGAATCGGGAAAAGTGTAATTCGAAGTGCATTAACCACCGAGAGTTCCAAGGTTTCATCTTTAGTAAATTGTCGTTCGCCGTTACACATTTATGTGGAAAGAGAAAATATAAAAGATGAGTGTGTCTGATGGGATGGAAAAAAACGGCGAGTGAGAGAAACATGTGCTGCGGGTATAAGAGGGAGCACGCGAGACTTCTTAGTAGTGGCAAGAAATGAGTAGTTGTTGTAGAGGGAAGGGGCGAAATGAGTAGTAGTAGCAGGCTGCTGCTGCTCCCTCTTTCTTCTTCCTACTTTTTCAACTTGCGTCCTCGAAAACGAGACGATGAGGTCGTCGCTCATTTAGCGGAGACTAATTTCAGCACAATTCGAGACGTGTTTCAGCATCAGAATTGAGCGTCAACAATCCTTAATTTGCCACAGATTCAAGGCGCAAAACGAACGCGCCCAGGCGAAATTTGCATAACATCCATCGCTTTTTCTAGAACTGTTTGGGGACCACAACCGAAAAAATTGCGCAAATTGAATAAACAACAAAAGTTTGGAGTTGAGGGGGAACGAGGAACACTTTGAGTGGGGCTTTCTCCACTAGTCTAATTGTGTTTCGCGACCGCGCGCCCCCACTTCATTCTTTCGTTATTCTTCCAAATGCAATAGGACTACTGCTTCTGCGCTGCTCCAAAGTGCCAAGTCTTTCAATGGTGAGGAGAGGGAAGAAGGGGGACACCAAGTTCGAGGGAACGATGAACTCATTGACAGTGAGCGTGAATGGAGTGCAATTGTCGAGAAAGGTCGAGGAAAGGAGAAAACCGTTTCCATTCGCTTCAACACCCACCATTTCCAACCTCCAGAAAGGGGTCAGCATGGCCCTATTCGGGAGGATTCATCGTTTCAACGCACAGAATACAGCGAAGCCCCTGCCGATGCTTCGTTTATCTCCAAATATCTTCTGGTGCGCGAGCTTAGTGGGCGGTTTAGTAGCAGCGACCTGGTGCAATGAATCTTACTAATGAAGAGGCCGCACGTAGGCACATGCAAAACGGACGCATATTCAAGGAGTAATGATGACATTGAGGAATAGGAGAAGGAGGGAGGAGGAGGAGGATTCAAAATAGGGTTGAGAATTATTCGGATTATAAGTAGAAATATTATTTCTGATCTTTCCAACTATGTAAACCCCATTGACTCTTCTTTTTTTCGATTGAATAACTAGCGAATATCGTTATTGTATGAAAAGTGGACTGGGAAGACGGAGGGAGGGAGGAGGGAGGATTCAAAATAGGATTGAGAAGGAGGAGACATTAGGATACGCTTGGAGTGGCCGACGGAATGAATCATCGAGTGTCTGGAGGAAGAAGAGACAGATTGGAAACAATCAACGAAGAATGAAGGATGGATTGAGAGATCGAGACAGGGAGGGATAGGGAAGACACGTACACAATAGGGTTCCTTAATGATACACGAAAAGCCAATTATAAAAAGTTGAACAATAGAAATTCTTTTGTTCCACTTTTTATAATTGGATTTTCTTGTATCATTAAGGAACCCTAGTGCACAATGCATTCTGGAAAGTACATCCAATAATAGACAGTTAGATAGTGCGAAAATATCATGTAAACGGACGATGATTTCACCACGAATTCTCTTTAGGCATTTTGCCCACAACGCAATACACACATACAGGATGAAATAATGTGGAATGGAGGGAAAGGCTGAATGGGGAGGATTCAGTCGAGGAACACGAAAAAATGTGCCTATGTATTGATAGCCTAATCCCCGGTCGATGCAGAGGAGAGATACGATGCACGTGATCTCCAGAAAGGGGTCGTTGAACTCTCGATTCCGACCTCTTTCTGGAGATGATTATGCGAGCTGTGGCCACATTATTCCGAACCCGTGAGATTTTATACGCTCTATCACTCCACACACACACACCTCACACGATTTCAACTCTCCAGAAAGAGGTCATGGTGAGAAAGCGTGCAAAAGTGAGAGAGCATCTCTCGATTTCACACACTTCCTATGGGGTTGACCGGCCTGGGGAATGAATGATGTGATGGGGAATGAAGTGGGGAGAAATAAATAGAATCACGCCTCTTGCCACTGTAGTACAGACGCCCATCCCCTGGGGGCATGCTCTTATTGAGTTCAAGTACACACGATCAGAAGAAGAGAAGATTATGCTTAATAATAACAAGCGGAAATGTTTTTAAGTAAGTGGTTTTCTATTTCGGTAAATGCGATGCGGTAAGTCACACCTCCGCTTTTTCCGCTTCCCCTACTGTTTTCAGCTGTATTCTTCAGAAAGACTTGAGTTGTTGCCTGTTGTTAGAGAAATAGAGAGAAAGATACAGAACAGTGATCAGCGACGATCACCGTTTTGAGTGGAGGAAAAATGAGAAAACACGCCTCTCTCTCTCTCTCTCTCTCGTTCCTCATCTTCTAAGCTTCCACTACCGTCCCTTCAAGAGCTGCTCTATCTCTCTCTCTCTTAGTAATCGCATTGCTATCTTCCCTTTTCCTTCTGCCTTACGACCACGTGAAGAAGCCGCGGATAGAAGAGACACAAATACACTTCACTGTTTTTTTTTATCACCTAAAGTGGCAAAAGGATCTGGAGGCAGCAGGGTCCGAACCAACCTCTAAGCTACACCACAGGTACTCTAAATCAAGCAATGCCTCCTGGGCGCTGGCCATGCCTTTAATTAATCCATTTAACAAGGTATTACTATAATTTTGTAGTGCGTCTAGAGGCAGACAAGACAGTAATGGAAACAACGCACGTGTTCGTTTCGTGTGCGAGGATCTGCTACTAATCCGAAATGATCCGCCCAACAGAGTAGTGAGAGAAGAGAATTACACAAATGTACAGAACACATACGATATTATATAAAGAATATACATATGCGGACATACAATTGAAATGGATTTAAGCGTTCTACAAGTGACATTGATCCAAACCGACATATGCCCCAGACCATTTTCTGTATTTTGTTCTAGTGGTGCGGGAAAAAGGCACTCGGACTGTATTGCTCGCCTGTATGAATTCGAGCCTCCATTATGGGTGGTCGCCTTTTGTACCGTAAAAGTGTGCACGTCGAAAAACAGGGGCGAGAAAGCGCACGCAAATGAATGGAAGAGAGAATAAAGTCAGTGCATGATCGCAGCTTGGCGAAAACAGCCAAGCGAAGAATAGATGCGGAACTTTCTGCCCCGGCCATTAGCGAATTGCACCGTGAAGGATGAAATCAGGAGGGGAAAATATGGTTATAGTCTAATCTAATAGACGACAGAACGACAGGAAGTAAATGTGCGCCGTGCCTGTTAAGATGACGATATTATTCATGAGACAGTTAGTGTGTGGTCGCTTATTGGGTGGCAAATTTGTGTTCTCTCTAAAGACAAGAAAAGAGAGAGAGAGAGACGGGTAGTTCCCATATATTCCGAGTATATGACTACCAGCTGAGACGATGGGCCGTTTATGTGGGCGTGAAGGGCTCAAGGGAGGAAAGGAAAATTACAGTCACATTGTTTCTCTTCTGTCGATGATGAGGTCTTGAGAATACAAGGAGAGAGAGAGATGAGGGGTCTCTGCACGGTAGGAATATGTGGAAGCACCTTTCCTTCTGTGCCTCTCTCTCAACAGTTCAGGGCTTCCTCGCCCGCTGCAGGTTTCTCTGTGCAAAAACACAGCTACTTTCGAAAATGCACGCACGATAACCAAAAAGAGTAGGTCACCATAAACAGATGACATTATTAGATGCAGGCAGATATATAGGCATTCCGACGAATCATAAAGGTTCTCTACTGACAAAAATATTACCGTCGTCTCAAAGCTCAGATGATTACACAGACGATCTGTTTACCGCTTGCGCGATACACTGGGGAGTCTTCAGACAGTGACCAGTTATAGCTTAAGCTATTTAAATTTTTCACTAAAACCAGTACACATGATTACAAATGAAAATCGGTCGAATATATCTGTTAAGTACAATATATATTATTCTGAGTTGTAATCCAGGTTGGACAGAATATATCGAGCTTTGGAAAAATGCCAGTGATGGGCGGCGTCAAAGGGTTGAGGAACGAAATGAGAGTGTAATGTTTTGGTATAGAACAACTATAAAACAAAATAGACTATCTGGTTGAATTACATGATGAGTACGGAAAGGGAAAGGACGAGAGGTGTAAGCACAACAAGGGAATGAGGCGTCGAGCGGTGGAATGACTGGAGAAAAAACAGGCGAAAAACAGAAGGAGAAGGCGATGATGACGAGAGTGCAATTAGTCATATATAACAGAGATGAGTGAAGAGCGAGGAGGAAGAGGGCGTGTGCTTGGGTTATGGTAGCACCGGGAAATTCCGGTTCGAAAGCCGGCAATTATTTTCCAGGACTATTTTAGAACGATATTTAATTCTGGATTCTGAATGGCCAATTTAAAGGTGAAGGTAGACCCAGATTCACGACCACTTTACGGCTAGTAGCTAATCTGTCGGAGTTACCGGTATGACCGGTTGCTAACGAGGGCTACGTATACCCTGCTGTCGAGGCTTCTGGGCAATTTGCGCAATAAAGGTTCTTCCAATTTTACGGCCACCTGAGGGCATGGAAGTCTTGGTGAACCTCGACTGGATCGAAAACGTGAAAATTATGAGACAGTTCCTATCCACTACCATCAGATGTCTCATCTGAGAATAGCTACTGGGTGCCGACCCCTTCCTTCCCTCTCCTCAATAACTGCAAATTAGCCACTAGACACACTGTTTTCCACGCGCCGCTTGGTATAAGAAAATAGCGAGTGGTGACAGATGAAAACAGAGAGGAGAAGAAACGATTCCATGAATCTGCCAATGAACAATCGAGGAGGAAAAGTGAGTAGAAGCGATATAATATTTGTTGATATACATACGGAAAAATGTATTATACGAAGTCCATTAGACTCTTAAAAGTCTTAAATATAAGACTTTTTTGAGTGTTAGTGGCATGATATAAGACATTTTCGGTGTATACATCATGGAAGCACGATGCCCGCTCGCAAGTTTGCGCGGGCGCAAGATGCGGTCCTATTTTTTCATGCATCGCAACCGTTTAGCAACGTTGCGAGTGCGCTAATTCATTCATAGGCTTTGATGAGGATGAGGAGTGCGAGAGGAAAAGAGAGGAGGAGAAGTGAACACCGTGATGAATTGGAAGACATCGAGGATGCACGAAATGACTTTTGAAAGCATTTAGAGTATGGCCATACTATCATAGAATATGGACGGACCTTTAGAGAGAAAAATGGTAAAAAAGAGAAAAAATCTATTCTAAAAATTGAGGGAACGGAAAACAAAAGTTCAGTGGACATTGTGGCAGGATATTTGCAAAACGGTAAATAAATAAGAGCAGTCTCGCGAACGGTGTTTAGTGTCCAAGGGGTTGCAAGGCTTTGTTGAACTGTAGTATTCTAGACAACAGGAGGAATGCAAGAGCATGCGAGAAAGATCTCTGCTGAAAAAAGTGACACTAATAAACGATGAGTGCTCGTTTTTTTATGCTGAGTGGCATGGGAAAAGTGTACCTTCGCCTGTGAATTCTGCTCCAGTACGAGCAAAAATTGCGGCAACGCGATATTTCCACATTTCGCAACCGTTAATTGCGCACTGAAACATATGCACAAAGTAGCAATTTTGGGGTGTTTTGAAGAAAAAACGCAGGTACAACATGCTCGCTTTCTAGTGGGACGGGCACTTCGTTCTTTTGTAACCATCAATCTGGGGAATGTCTATTTTTGGAGGAGCTTGCATTTCGGAGATGAATAACCGCTGGGTGAAACGCCTGGGGGCAAGAAGACCACTCAACACTTTTTCCTCTACTCATTCTGCTGGAATCCGACCAGTTCCGCGTCCGAATATGATTTATTCGAGCGAAGGAAGTGTGGTTCAATATATAAACGTGTTAAATATCTTGTTCTCTGTGACCATACGAGCATTAAAACTGTGGTTCAGAGCATTAACACCTTTGGTATATTATTCAGAACGGAGGATTAGAGGTAGTCGGAAAAAAATGAGTAGCGATGTTTCCGCCATCCGAAATAATACTTGCTGGACAATGGAACAGCAAATAATGAGATGAGTGATTGTAGATCGAGAGAGAGAGAGAGAGAGATAACACAAGACGGCTCTCGATCAAAATAGTCGCCAGAGATCTATTGTGTGTATGTCCTCGATGTGGCTTGCTTTCATCGCTCGAATAATAGATGGACGACCAGGGAGACACTCGCTTCTTCTCTCTCAAAACATCACTAGAGAAACGATTTTTTTCCGTATTTTAAATTCAGAACAACTCTCTAGGATCAGGACCACCTGATAACATGCTTGATTTTTACGTCTCCACAGTACGGTACAGTACGTTTAAATCTCCATTTATTGCTGATACTAGTGATTTTCTTTCTGATTGTAAACAATAGTCGGTTCAAGTGCAAGTGTGGCAATCGACCTTGATAACTGTCACTATTCTTATCAATCCCTACTCCCCTATATCTCTTCACTCTGCATAGCACGTGTCTGCATTCGTACCCGTCACTCTTGGGTTCAATCACACTCTCATCCAATCTCTCTCACTCACTCTCTCTCTCATCCCACTCTTCTTCTCTTCCCTATCCTCTTCGCCAGTTGTCTCTACACATATCTGACTCCCTCAACTCTATCAATGCCTCTTGACCACTATTGACCGCTCTCTGTTGATCAATCTATTTCCTGTTTTCCGTTTATCGTTTGATCTATCACGATGAGGTTTATGAAACTGGCAATTCATTCACTCTCATATCGTTGATGTAGTCTCTTTCACACTCTCAATTCAGTGAGCAAACGAAGATCAAACATGGAAAATATTTTATGCTCCTCTGAATTCTTCATTGCTCGTTTGTGAATTTTTTCGTTTTTTTTACCCGAGAAAAGTTGTCTTGTTCCTCAGATGGCTCAAGACAATCTCTCCGCTGTTCTCTATGGCAAAGACGATCTTCGCATGGAGCAGCGAGAGATTCCCGTCGCAGGGAAGGGAGAACTGCTAGTGCGGTTAGTCGCATCTTCAATTGATCGGGTAACGGAAAAAAAACCTTCGGGGTCTTCAACATCTTTTCATTCTTTGCTTCGACCCAAATTCCAAATATTGAAAGATTCTGAAGAAAAAACATATTATACTAAACAAATTATTGGATTTTTTTTGAATTTTCGGCATGTGAATGTTTCCTAAAAATTACAGAGTCCATACAGTTGCAATCTGCGGATCTGATGTGCACTATCTTAGACACGGTGAGTATCGTCTTTCAAAAGTGATATTGATATTTCCCCCATTACAATTTGAGGGACCGAAAAGGACACAATTTTACATATGCACATGAACACAATGATCGGAAAAATTGAAATTTCATAATTTCCAGGAGCAATTGGTTCCTTCGTGGTCAACGCTCCGATGGTGGTAGGTCATGAGACGAGTGGAACTGTGGAGGATGTGGGAGAGGGCGTGGAGGGTTTCGTATCTGGTTAGTGCAGAGCCTACTGTTAATGCAAGTGTTGTAACGACCAAAATTTTGAATTGACTCCAACATACTCACAATCTTTTTTCCAGGTGACCGCATCGCAATGGAGCCGGGAATTCCCTGCAGACTGTGTTTCCAATGCAAGGTTGTCCAATATGTTATCACACGTGCCTACTTTAACATAAGACCTCAACAATTTCTTTTTAGGTAAGGCGATGCCTTTACTTTTTAAACTTTAGTGCCATAAATCCAAGCCATTCTTCATTGTACAATGTTTGAATTTGCAATAGTTGATGTTCAGTCGGGTTCGTACAATCTGTGCCCGGAGATGCGCTTCTTCGCAACTCCCCCTGTTCACGGAACGCTCACCCGATACGTTACTCATCCCGCTGACTTCTGCTTCAAGTGAGTAATATGTGTTTCATATCATGCTATTTTATAGTACATGATGAAAATTGGATGAAAAAAACTGGATTCAGCAAGCCGGAAAGTCATCTGTGAGAAGACAACAGTTTCTTGGCAGTTTCTTTTGCGGAGAGTCAGCGATATAACGAAAGAATTATCGAGCAGTATGCTTGATCCAAACTTGCTCGTCTCGTTTAACTTGAAATCAAATGTCTCTAATTGTTTCCAGGCTACCTTCAAACGTCTCATACGAAGAGGGTGCACTCCTGGAGCCTCTGTCCGTAGGAGTATACACATGCAGAAGGGCTGGCCTGACTGTCGGACAGAAGGTCTTCGTGCTGGGAGCGGGTAAGCTGAATACTCAATTAATAATAATGTTTATCATGCAATTTACATAGCAAATTGTAATATAAATTTGAGACGAAGTGAAAGTAACGGCATACATGAGATACGATGTCACATATAGTGACAAAGAAGGTGTTCTCAGAAAAGCTGAGAAAAAGAGATAACATTTGATGAGGTAGATATGTATCTAACGCAAAGATTGTAAATTAATGTGTTTGATGTAGTTCGAGAAAACATTGATACTACTATTGCTTACAATATCATCATCTAGACGATTCCAATGATGAACTATTCTATTTGAAAAGAAACGATTAAACCTGACGGTGTTACAAGTAAATGGACAAATTTTGAGCCTATGACCTCTAGAGTTACCAATACGATTAGAGAAGTTAAATATTGATCTGGGGGTAATATCGTAATATCCGAAAATAATCTTATATGATACAAGAAGATCTATACGAGTTCGTCGGTCACAAAGGGAAGGAATCTTGAGCGCCACCAGTCTGTCGTGGTAAGATGTTGCGGGCAGGTCACATCTGCGGAAGACGATTCGAGTGAATCTGTGTAAAACATTCTCGAGGCCAGAAATGTTAGTTATCGTGCTAGGGTTCCATAATTCACAACAAAACTCGAGTAGTGGTCGGACATAAGTGCAGAACAATTTGGAGTATAATGCCGGGCTTTTAGAGATAAACGATCGGTGTATGAAAGAGCAACGTGCGGATGCTTTACCTATAATATTTTCGAAATGCTTCGTAAAACTCAGTTTGTTATCGTAAGTAATCCCCAAGTCCTTGATGTGAAGTTTGATGGGTAGATCGATTCCGAGTGCTGAATGGGTGCAAGAGGGGTGGTTCGTGCCAAGGTGCATGATAACTGTTTTGGTAGGTGATAGGGTTAGCCCCCAGCGGGTACTCCAGTCGACGAGGTTGTCTATCGCGAGTTGGAGCAAAATGGGGTTGTCTACTGTGTAAATTTTGAGGTCGTCCGCATACATGGTGCAAAAACTTCCTGTTGGAAGAATGTCGACTACATCGGCTATATAAATGGAGAATAAAAGCGGTCCGAGACAGGAGCCTTGGGGGACACCACTGATCGTTTGGAAAGCATGCGATTTGGAGTCTCCAACAATAACCATTTGTGTACGATTAGAGAGAAAAGCTTGTATCCAGCGAAGGAGGCAGCCGCGAATTTGTGTAGTCTCGCATTTATGAATTAGGAGGTTAAGCGGAATAGACTCGAAAGCTTTAGAGAAATCTACGAATGCACATGTGAGGAAATGGTGCTTGTCTAGTAAGGCATGCCAGTGCGAAAAAGTGGACAAGAGAGCTGTGCTACATGACCTTTTGGTGCGGAACCCGTGCTGTTGATCGGGAAGCAGACCATTGTGTGTGAGGAACTTAGAAAGTTCATGACAAAAAATGCGTTCCATAATTTTCGAAAGAGCGCACGTTAACGAGATCGGTCGGTAGTTATCGGGAGACTGTTTTTCGCCCTTCTTTTTATATATCGGTCTGACAATAGCTGAGCGCCAGATTGTGGGAACTTCGGATTTAAGCATGAAAGAGTTGAACAAAGTAGATTTAAATCGATACGTTTAACTTCGAGAGTGTTTCGGTGCTGATTGTAAAAATCACAGCTCTCCTTCATAATGCGACAAACGAGTATAGTATTAGTGGCTTTCACAACTATGCGAAAGATTCTTCAGAGCAATGATGCACACATTTAGTTAGAACAATTGTGTTCTCAGGCCCAGTCGGCCTCCTCTCTGCTTTGGTCGCCCTTACACACGGCGTTTCCTCCATTGTCATCAGCGACATCGACGACGGAAGACTCGCACTCGCCAAGAAGTGCGGAGTACACCACACTGTTAACGTTCGGTGAGAGTTTAAACCATACTTTCAACTAGCTACTAACTACTTGACTAATAACTTACTCAGATCACAATGACGTTTTTACAATGACTCGAGATGATAGTCATACCATGTATTCTGTACTATTTCGAACTCTGATCAATCATATTTGTTTCTTTTCAGTGGTCTCACTCCTGCTGAGGCTCGTCAGAAAGTGATGGATGCTCTCGGTGGCCAACCAGATGCTGCACTCGAGTGTACTGGAGTCGGATCGTCCATCGAGACTGCTATTACGGTATGCACCAACAAATTGGAAACTAATTCAATAATAGAAACTAAAAATATTTTGTTTGGAATAGAACCTATGAATATTTTTGCATACCTTTTCACCTGAGCGTCACTGTCTGACGCGGCATCTTTTGATGGATAGTGATGACGAGCTGCAGCACTATCGTATTCCTTCAGACGACTCGATCTGGAGGTGTCGTCGTCCTCGTTGGAATGGCTTCGGATAGATGTGATCTGCCCATTCTGGCTGCAGCATCGAGAGAGGTCGATCTACGTGGCATCTTCAGATATCGCAACTGGTGAGTGCAGGAACATCACTAGAATGTCTACTACATCGTTAGTATCTCGTATACATGGACTCATTTGATATCGAATTTTGCGATTATTTTTGAGAGGAAAAAAAGTTGATTCAACTAAGCGTACTCTCGATCCAGTTATCCCACTGCTCTCGAACTCGTCGCTACAAAGAGAATCGATCTCTCTCAGCTGACAAGGGCCCACTACAAACTGGAGCAGACTCAGGAGGCTTTCGAGGTTAATTTGATTACATAAAAAAATATTTAAAAAAATATTTTGCAGCGTTCACAGAAGGCCGATGTCGTCAAGGTGTTCATCCGCTGTGATGAGACGCGTTGATTACTCCACAACATTATCATTCCGTAATTTAGCTCCAGGGAGCTAATGTATTTCTGTAACAATGTATAGACGTCAATTCATTATGTACACAACTAGTAAATATGTATATGGGATTTAATAGTTTGCTTGTCTGCTGTGACATAGTGTTTGAGTTTGTGCAAACTTTAGAAAAATACAAAGGCGACGGTTGATCGAGCGAGGAATATCAATAATGTAACTGGGAATACTAATACGTCATTGCATTTTGCAAAATCTATATATGTCACGCAGCCCCTTGCCTGTGGCCGACATTAGACAATTATATATTTACGAAAACAACATATATGTTTTTTTTTGTAAAATAGTGTGACAACATATGGCCCAAGCCATTTGAAACATTGAAACATTTATTGAGAAACGAATGAAAGAAACGGAGTGATAGGACAAATCGGTGCGAAAAGAATCGGGACGGATAAATTCATGGGGAAAAGCTCATTTTCTATCGAAGACAGTGCGATATTTGGCCGTATGCAACAAATTAGGGAGAAAAAGGGGGACGATAACACCTGCTTTGCCTACTTATTAGAATATATTTGAAGGAATGGTTAACTACGCAGGATAGGCAACAAACAAACTGACAAAATTAGTACCCAATTTGAGCAATTGTTGAGATATAACGGATAATGTGCTATAGAAACTATAGATAATGAAGAAAAAAGTCGCTTGAGAATGTAGTGTTATGGCAATTGAGTGTTTTGAACGTCATCGGTCTTAGGTTGGGATAAAGAGATCGACAGGAAGAATTGCAATCACTGTGATTGCACACTAAAATATAGCATTTGGAAAGAACAAAGCAATTTCTACGTTTAAGGGGCTAATTGAGCACTGAAAAACGACAGATTCTAATAGGCAACTTGAAAGAGGAGTGTCTAGGGCAGGAATTGCTTAACCTATGCCGTCGGAGTTGACCGAGGACGAGCAACTTGCAAATATAGCCGCTCTCCACTCGATTTAACGAAGGTAACGGCGGATAGTTGATCGGATACCGGAAGGGCATTCACTGCCAGAATTCGATCTCCCACCTGTAACGATTATATGATATACTGAGGGTACACTAGACGATACACTCAAGTAACATGTACACCTGTTTCCGCCAACCCATTATTGAGCGAAAAAATCGCAACAACATAATGCTACCTAAACTCGAACTGCACTCCATCTCTTCCTTGAAATACCTTTAGTTTTTCAGCAGCAGCAGATCCTGGTTGAAGGGAAGTCACGAGAATTCCCCGCGTTCGCTTCCCAATGCCCATTCCCAATTGCTGGTCCGCAGCCTGCGAACAAAATATTAGAAATGCCAGAATCTTCCAATTTATTTATTGATTGCAATATTTGTATCTATTGATTATTGGTGTTTGGTCTCGCTATCCTTGCAGAGTCTCAACCAATGACAGTGAAATGTGCTCTCGCAATCAAGACGCCTATTGAAGGAGAAGAAGAGAGTATCTTGGAGAATTGACGAGAGCGAAAACATATAGTGGTAGTGAGCAAAAAGTGTTGAGAAGAGTTGTGAAATTGATTCAAGCAGAAACTATGAAATAGAAGTGAAATATATTACACTGCGGATTCACCTTTCTCAGTTCAATCAGCAGCGTTTCCGAGCCGTCTTCTTTTAGATTGGGAATGAGCTCAATGTCCGAGTTGGTAGTGGCGCCATCCATCCCGAGAAGGCTCTTCTGAATTTATTTTTTGAAAAAATAAGTAAGAATTTCGTTTTGGTTTTCGGTAGAAAATGAAACAACGGAAGTGGAGAAATGAGATATAACTTGGCAAAATGCGGGCGCGATAGCGAGATTCTGTTAGGATATCTCAGAGAGATTGGAAGACTCGCTCTCTCCACAGTTGACAAGCCGAACAATTAGGGGAGGGCTTCCAGAGGCGGGAGAGAAGCTTCCCTTTCAGTTTTCGACTTCCAATCTCGCAACTTTTGATCTTGTTGGTTTTCTTAGCTCAATAGGATATAAGATTCAGTGACGAAAATGAAAAATTCTTATAGACCAACACACTTTAATTTAACTCTAGCTACTTTTATGAGTATTATGACAAATGCAATAATTCCATAAAGGGAAATTGTTTACTCACCTGTTCTCCACTCGAAGGTTCCTCAGCCACAGGACTCAATCCGGCAGTCATACTGGAAGACGTCGCCTCGGTCGAGATCTCACCCTCAGGAGGAGTATGAGTGATGATAACACGTTGAGGAGCGGGCGAAATCGGCGTCTTAATTATTATTATTAACTGATTATCTTGATCAATTTGTTTCTCAGAATAGTAAAAGGTAAAGTTGCTACCGGAATCAAGAGGACTTTACGTCGACAAGCGACTACTCTGCCGGGGCCAACCGGTAAGGCCGGTTGCTTCGCAGATCAACGTATCCCCTACTGATCAGGCTTCTGGGGGACGTTACCTTTCGCAATCAAAGTTGCTACCAATTTTACCGACAACGAGGGGATGGAAGGCTTGGTGAACCTGGGCGGGGGTCGAACTCGTGACCCTTCGTCTCAGAATGAGGAGAGAATAAACAAATGTAACTCGAAATTGCAACTCACTGCATTGATGTTGGGAGGCGCAGGATAGGGAAGTTTGACCATCTGGAATTATCTTTTAATGATTCGCCTACTTAGTTTGAAAAGCTTTCAAAAATAACGAGGACACGCTAACTATCCGTAGGAACATTCGACTCACGGGTGGCATTGATTCTTTTCCATAAGCTGCAGCAGCTGCAGCATGGACTCGGTCGGTCGCCTCACTGATCTTCCATCGGCCGATTTTCATGTGCACCTTGCCAACACATGTCTGAATACATAAATTTCGCATGATTTAGAAACAGAAACTCTTCATCATTGCATACTTTTTGTACTATTTCGAGAAAATTAGCATACTGAATTGTGAATAAAATATTGTACGAATAAACTGACTTTTAACGTGGCGGCGACCTCCTCTTGCATTGAATTAGCACAATCCTCGCCATTGATCGAGAGAATCTGATATATTTTGATATATAGATGCCGCCATAGATGTGCGTGAAATGGACCGTTTTTGTATTGCATAGAAGTGGACCAAAACAAAGTGGACTAGTTATTTTCTCGGTTTTTGGTTTGAATTAGCTTTTAACAGGCAGACCAAGCCCCAATGAGAGGGATTTTCTCAGTTCTGGTCCCTTTCTGGAGGTTTGGATTAAGTGTGAATCCTCTGACCTGATCCCCAGTCATTAGCCTCCCATCTCCTTCCGCCGCTCCTCCCTTCACTACCTCCGACACATACACACCCGGTTCACTTTTTCTTCCGACAATGGAAAGACCGAGACCACGACCCGGCCGCTGAAGTTCAGTAAGTTCATTATACTGTCCTTCCTGAAACCACATCCTTAACCGTCCCTCTTGAAAATAGGAAAACACTAGGACAGAAGCTACGTTTGAGACGAAATTTATGAGAAAAAACAAACCTTGGTCAGTTCGACCTCGAACATGTTGTAGATTTGGGTGGGGTCGAGCAGAGACATTTGCAGGTTCGCATCGCGGTAAACGAGCAATCGGACCTGTCAAGAAATATATAAATATACTTTTGATGATGCAAATAAATTGCACAATTTATGTGGAAGTAGTTGAATGATCACCTTGGGCGGTGTTCTTCTCAAGAGTGAAATTGCTTGTTCATGAGAGACGCCGCGCAGAGAAGTACCGTTCACCTGCAAAAGGGAGCGATAGGGCGCTTAGGAAACGAGATAATAATATCTTTTACCATAATTAACTTGTATTATAAATAGCCATAGTTCTTAGTACCCTATTTCAGTAAGGGTATCATTATACAACACTGGCTTTAAACAAACTGCTAACTGGTCTCTTTGGGAATATATAATTGATGTGTTGATGTCATGTCTTGCTTCATGGTAAGCAATACTCGATAAAGAAGGAAAGGAAAAGGTACCTCGAGAACTTGGTCTCCCGGTCGCAGCCTTCCATCTGCAGCCGCAGCACCATCCGGGTACACCTGATGTGCACAAATGTCATCCTGCACCCAAGGCTTGTTATTATTGTACGAAAAAGACAGTGGTGCATGCTAAACATAGATATAAACGCGAACGTTTCCTTGAACTTTTAGACAAACCGGTGCTATATTCTAATTTGTTCTTCATTCATGCCTACGGCTTCTCAAGAACCGAATCATACAAAAATAAGAATTTTACTCGAATAATGGGCAAAAGGGATGATCGGAACAGAAAAAAGAGCGAACAAAACTTGAATTTATAACACGTATTATTGCAGTTTGCACTCTCGGCTTCAATAATACGTAATATCTTATCAATGAAACCGCGCACTTCGTGAATGACGACAGTTCCCAGCACTGTATCCGAACCGCCAACGATAGACAGACCGAGTCCCTTTCCGTCCTGATTATTATTATTATTATTATTATTTATTTATTGCTATTTCTTTTTCATATTCTCCAAGCCCTTTGGACTACATTTGTAGTACTTCGAAATATCAGTGCGTTCGCGTAAGGAGCGCACATATTTCCAGAAATCCGTACAGCAAAAAGTGACTGCGTATGTATGTCACATATTCTGATAGCCCTTGGTATGGTCTATCGATATCTGTTTGTCTCATTGCTTGATCTCTCTAATTTGCATAATTACAAGAGGTCAACGTTCAGCTACTTTCACAGTTTTTGGACTGTAGCTTGACATGGAGAAGAGATAGAGATTTTGTCATAACAGCAATATTTACGACCCGAATAGGCTACATCTCGCTGTGTAATTTGTTTATGCAAATTTGCAATTATGCAAATTTCGTGAAATTTCAAAGTCGATTTTCTCGAAAACAAAGCAAAATATGTTTCCTATATTTTGATATGTTGTGACACTGTCCATTGCCTATCGAATGAACTCAATAAATCAAAGTTTGGAGTGAGGTAATTTACTCAAATCATGGAAATAGGGATGGCTCCTAATCGAGAGAAACACCTCATTTCACTCTCATTCCACTCATTTGACGAGGACTGCGCGGTCTATATTGATTCGAATAAGAGGAATGGGGAAAGAATCGGCTGAAAATGATGTTGATTTGTCATTTTAGACCGCGCAATCCGCGTCGAATGGGTGGAATGATGGTGAAATGAGAGGTTTCTCTCGATTAAGAACCATCCGCATTTCCATGATTTGAGTAAATTACCACACTCCAAACTTTGATTTATTGAGTTCATTCGATAGGCAATGGACAGTGTCACAACATATCAAAATATAGGAAACATATTTTGCTTTGTTTTTGAGAAAATCTTCTTTGAAATTTCACGAAATTTGCATAATTGCAAATTTGCATAAACAAATTACACAGCGAGATGTTGCTCTTTCGGGCGGTAAATATTGCTGTTATGACAAAATCTCTATCTCTTCTCCCTGTCATGCTACAGTCCAAGAGCTGTGAAAATAGCCGAACTTTGACCTTCTGTAATTATGCAAATTAGAGAGATCAAGCCATGAGACAAACAGATATCGATAGACCATGTCAAGGGCTATCAGAATATGTCAAATACAGAAGCAGTCACATTTTGCTGTACGGAGGTATTGAAATCCTTACGCGAACGCACTGATATCTGCAACTCAAAAATACCTTATCAATGGTGATTGCTGATTCTTTGCCCGCATCGATAGGTGCTTTATCTCCAGTGAACGACTTCTTGCGGATATCTCAAATTATTTTAAAAATTAATTTTCATTCTAAAATTAATCCCATTCCACCTCATGTTCAACAACACCTCTGCTTCTGAATTCCCCCCAAAACACGAGTGACGTCAGTCTTCCTCCGTCCCCTTCGTTGCTTGCTTCATTTTCTCCCTTCTTTTCTCTTTTCTTTCCTTCGTGAGGGAAAGAGAGAGAGACTCTCCCTCTCAAGAGAGAGAGAGAGAGAGCCCGAAGCTTTCATCCGGGTTTTCTGCTTGAGCGAAACTGAATAACCTGCGTCCCGTCCCCCGACTTTTTTCCCTTCTCAGAAGAGAAAGGGAATAGAGAGAGAGAGTTAGCAAGTGGCTCGGAAAGGGTTCAAGCAACCTCACGCAATCTCTGCTTCTCGAGCTCCACGAAAATGTCAAAAGCTATATCGGTGTATCAAGTTGCAGGGAGAGACTATTTCTATTCCCATCCCAATTCGGATACGACTCGCGCAAATTTAGTGAAGCCATAGTGGATTTCCACTTCAACTTGGCCGTGTGCAAGGATCGATACTCGAAATGCTCACACGTATGGGGTTCAAAATTCACACAAGATACAAAATTGACACAAGGAAACAACCGTGTTCTACGCAAAATCCTAGGCTGAAGTCGTAGTAGATCTCTAGTTATATCCATTTTCAAGTTTTTTTTGCACCTTCAATCTGTCATTCTCAATTTGCACAGCATCGAGTTGGCACCATGCCAAGAACGACTCTCGTTATCTGACTCTCTCGTTTCCCGCACTCTCTCAATGATTCCCTCTTTCTCTAACTGTATCTCGCCGTCACTCTTTCGGATGTTGTGATTTGCATTCAGTCGCGGAAAGGTCTACAAAACGTCACATACATTTATCTATACGCTAGACACACGTGTACTTGACATTGTCTATTATGAAATAATTATGGTTGAAAAGGAAAAAAAAGTAAAATTGTTGTGAAATTTAAACAAAATGTACAGAGCCCGGCCTGTCAAGAAATTGGGTGAAATGTAAAGCATAGTTTTAAAAATATAAACGAGCGCTCATTTTCGACGGTCCCTGAACTAATGAGTATTTTCCATTGCACACTAGTGTTGTTATTTGGAATAATTCTATTCGCGAATAACAAATGTTATTCGCGAATAACTCTTTGTTACTCTCGAATAGGATTATTCCAAATAACAACACTATTGCAAACTATGAAACATGGTTGAGGATATTGTAAAATAGTTTTGGAATCACTAAATATCCCCAATTTTAATCAATAAATCAATATAACAACTCACTCTCTACACTCTGCAGGGTGGTCTCTGTCGTGTTGTTACTGTCGCCGGCGGGCGGCATATCCGGCGGAAGGGGAGGCGTCGGCTGCAACATTTTAATTGTTTTATTTAAATTAATAAATAAAATATGATTTAATAATCACTAAACGCTGTACAATGGTAAAGAGACGACGTATTGATTGTCGGAAAACTCAAATCTCTTCATTTACATTCTCATAGTTTTATATCGTAGGATACATAGATTATGTTAAATGATGAGATTTCAGCTTTTCGACAAAAATTGAAGAGGAAAAACTTGGTTACCTTCATGTTTAACGGGAACGTTTAGTAAGAGTGCTAATGATCGAACCCTTCATTCTTGATTCAGCGCTCTTACTAAGCATTTCGACAATTACGTCAGAACAAAAGAGAGGGAAAGGGACTGCGATTTGCAGGGAAGGAAGCATGGATAAAGTTGTGTGTGTGCCTGTCTCTCCCTCGTCGTTCTGAGGGGGAGTCGAGCCGTTTCCAGCTGCTTCCTGCGCTGTCCCTAACGCGATTCCAATCGGCTTTTAGACAGAGAGAGAGAGAGAGAGAGAGAGAGACAGAGAGAGAGAGAAAGAGAGAGAGAGAGAGGGCTTAGGCCAAGAAAAGAGTGCCCTCGTTGAAATTGGATATTGGAGAATCCTCCTGAGCGCGTGCCACAACCGCGTTGTTGTTTTTCTAATGTGCTGTTGCATCAACGGGGAGGGATGATCAGGTTCAAAATGAGGGTAGTATGATTTTCGTTATTACCAACTAGACATGCAAGTAAATAACCAGTGGCTACTGAGGATCATTGGGTGCGCACAGCACCTAACCGGGCATCCTTCTTTCATCTGTAGCTCCTTTGTGCAAAACTGTGCACATGAATAGCTACAAAAGGCAACAGCGCTGCAGTGAATGGGAGAGCCGGAGAATAGAATGGAGGAGTGGGAGAGAGCCGGAGAAAAGACGGAGGGAGGGGAGCCGTCTGTTGACAGTACCTCCACTCCACGTCGACGTCCACACACACAACAATCGATTCAGACACACACTGAAAAGACACACACCGACTCTCTCTCTCTCTCTCTCCCCTCTGGCTAGCGTTTGCGACTGTCATTAGGCGAGCACAGGTATACCGTATCCGTCTAGGCCATTCACGATTCCGCTGGGAACTCTCGCAGTGGAGAAAAAGCGAAAAACACAAGAAACGATCTCGTGGTTTTAGAACTGTGGTAATTGTATAAGAAAGTATGCAATTGAGAATGGGGCCTCCGTGTGCGGATTTGGTCACGGATGCTCAGGATAGAGGTGTAGCTTACAAACACTCCAGAAAGAGATCAACAGCCCGATTTATACTGAGCGCAATTTTGATAAAAACAATTTTCCAACGTGCGTGTGAAAAGGAGTTTAGAGAAAGGTTCTCTGAAAAAAAACGAATGCTTGAAGAACCGTTCTCCTCGCAAATTTGCGTTCAGTATACACATTTCAAGCCCGACAGCCTTTCTTGAGGGGGGCCGACGATGTGGTAAGTTGTCGAGAAGTATTTGAGGGGGGGACGCATTCTTTCTCGGGGCAGCAGCAATATTCTCCTCATGGTTGAGTGCGTCATGAGAGAATGAAAAGAAGAAGGAGAAAAAGAGGAGAAGGGGGGGGGGATGAAATTAGCCAGTTCTCTTGGATATTCAGTCGTCCCTGCGCACTCTTTCTCTGGGAAAGGAAGTCTGTCTGTCACATAGATGTCTAGAAGTACTCTTTCAGACTCTTCGGCAAATTTTCGTCTTCTATTCCGAAAAAAAGCGGAATTTTATGGAATATTTTGTTATTTAAAACGTTTCTGACGTAATAAAATGTGTTGCAGTTCGTGAATTTCAGAATGATGCGTGCAAATTGAAAGAAACCATCTACGCACGATGACACTAATCTGCTTGCGCGACCGAACCGTAATGCACAAGTTGATTACTGAATAAATTGGGCATAATCTGCGGCCGGCCATTAGAGTCATTCAATGAAGACCGCCAAGGAAAAAAATATGATCTGTTAAACCGGTAGAAAGGGGGTTACGGGTAGGGAGTATGATGTGAGAGAAATGTGAGAGGCTTCTCTCTGCACTTTCTAACTTCAATAAATACAAAAAAGAATTGTTCCCAAATTGTTCTTACGAAAGATTGAAAATTCTTCTTATGAACTACAACATTGGTGTGGCGGTTAAACGAAATGTCATTCGAAATCTCCAGAGCGGGGTCAGGATCTCGAGTGAATGTAAGATTCCTTCTCACTTTAGCATACTCTCTCGCTCTCGACCCTTTTCTGGAGATTGAGAGGCGTCTTTCAACAAATATGAGGGGGTTTAGTGAAATACGACGGAATGAGAGGGAAAGAGACTCGTTGCTCATTTCTCTTCTATATCTGAAGAAGAGACAACGAGCTGTGTGCAGTAAGTAAGAGCTCGAGTGAAGGAGAGAGAGAGAGAGAGAGAGAGAGAGAGAGAGAGAGAGACAGAGAGAGAGACTGGCCAGTAATTGTAGGTCTGAGGGAAGGGGGAGGAGAAGATCGTGAGATAGAGGAAGAAATGAGGGGCGGAAGTGAGGTCCTCTCCAATGGCCTCTGGGCGTCGTAGTTAGTCGACAAAACATAAATAAGAGAGACTCGCGAAACTGAGATTCTGCTGGAAGAGAGAAGAAGGAAGACTCACATACACACAATCCCCGGAATATACACATATAAAAAATTTACGAATCGTGGGAGCGAGTCGCTCTCTCTCTCTCTCTCTCTCTCTCTCTCTCTCTCTCTTTCTCAGAGTGAGCGCAGAAAGATTCAGATTTCAATCGGACGGCCGCCGTTCAGAGTGAAATTCGTGCGGGAAAGACGGAGGAAAGGAGGAAAAAGAAAGAAATGCAAGCTAGAGAGAGGGGGGACTCGAAACACATGCATTTCCACATGGAAAGGCGTAGAAAATTTGAAAAAAGGAGAAAAACACAATATCAGAGTAAGAAATAAAAGGTACCTCTAATTCCAACTTGAGTTCTGTTTCGTCAGATGGCAACTCGATGGTCTCGATTTTTTCGTCGTCTGGAGTGGGAGAAGGCTCTTCTAGCAAGACCGGAAGCTCCTGAACAAAATGATACACTCAGATAAAAAAAGGTAAAGGTGTTCCATGTCAAGCGACGTTACCTTTCGCAAATAATGTTTCGCAATTTCGCACTCAGATAATGATAGTTGGTTAACAGTTATACTTATGGTGGTCGCATGATTGTATTATATGCTAATAGCAATGTGGCTACTACGGCGATCATAATTCTTTGTGTGCAGTGAAAAGTAATAAATAATAGTCATGGTAATCGACTTGGTAGTAATATTATACAATCTATATTTTCGGGGCAAGGGAATGCGCAGTCCTTATAAGCAAACGTTGCCTTACTGAAGAGCAGCAACTTTACTCCAAATATATCTATAATAATACAAGAACATACGATTTCATCCAGTGTTTTACAAATCTAAAGGAGTCAAGGTCTAGACATGATGTGCATTCTTGTTTCTAATTTATGATATCTCCAAAAATATCAAGATTGTTTGGGGAAATCTGAATTTGTTGCGCGGAAGTTCTCAACCTCTCGACCTTGTGACAACTTCTCATATCACATTCGATGCCCTCTTCTATCGAATTACATCGCAGCTCACTCAGAGCGAAGACTCGAATGCAATAAAAGAGACAGAGAAAAGATGAAGGAGATGAGAAAAGAGAGAGTGGAAAATGAAGATGGATAGAGTTCAGCCTGCGCAATCAATGAGAAACTGGAGAGGAGAGAGAGAGAGAGAGAGAGAGAGAGAGAGAGACGAGAACTGTATTTTTCAGGACTCCCCCTTTTCTCACTCTCCTTCCGCGAGGTGACGCGCGAAAGGCGGGAGATAAATACAGCAAATGCCTATTTCGCATTTCTCAAAATTTTGACAAAAAGGTGTTAGTTGACGATTTTTCGTGTTATCAAAAATGCTTTTCTACAAAAATATTACAGAAAATTCTCACCAATGGTACAGCTCTCCTCAAAACGACCAACTCCATGTAGCCCCGATCTGCACACTCGCGGATCTTATGAGAGGCAGCGATGTGAGATTGCCCCAGCAGGACACGACCGCACACCTTCAAATATACATTAATTATAAAAATATTGAATAATAATATTAAATAGTTTCCGCGGAGGCAAATAGCGAAGAGACTAAAAATATTCTCTCTATCTTAAATTGCGGAAGTCTAGACATCTATAGAATGAAAGAAAAAGAATTCCCTTGGGCTGTTAAATAGGCATTGTTTGGCTCTCGAAAAGCGAAAAAGTCTAAAAAATTAAAAGAAAGTGACCTCGAGTAGTTCGTCGCCCACTTTGATCGACAGAGGGCACGCAGTTTTCACTGCGACAACGAAGATGGATGGGTCTTTCCTGAAATGTGGAAAACATACTTCTCGTTACGGGTTTGTGCGACGGATTGTTGTTTGGTATGCTGCGCGCTCGTTCGAAACTTTTCATAAGGAATTAAGAACGCTTGATTGTTGTATAGTTCGTAGCGCTATGCGGCGAACCCCACAACAATTCGGCGCGCTGAAAACCCCTGCGTCTTCGCGCTGGGTATCACTATGAGTAGAAATTTTTGAGATACATATTCTACCGAAGGATATGCAAATATTTTTTCATTATTATTTTATCGAGGTGCTGGACACGACTGATATTTGTTAAGAATTTGAACTAATAGCAGGTTAAAATGCTGCCTCCTAACTTGCTGTCAAAGTGGATCGTTTGTAGTAGATTCGGAGAAAATTACTTTAGAACACGAACGAGCGGAAATTCGAAGAAATATACGTAAAGTACACTCACCGAAGTCGATCATTGGTGCCCGCCAGAGAAATTCCCAGCCCCGCCTCGGGAACCTTCAAGTTCACTTTTTGTTGATGCATTGTAAAGAAAGGGTGAAAGATAACCCACCTTATCTAGAGGCATCATGATCACCTCCCCACCGATGTGACCGTACTTTCGATCGAGTTTAGCTGGAAAATCAATAATTAACAAATATTTGTTGGTAGTTGTGCATGCCTTTTGCCAAATCCTCGATTGCAGCGAATTCACACATTGTCAGTTGATTCGAAGCTCCCAGAAAAAAAACTTCACCCCGTAATCCTCCCCCCTTTCCCGGGGAGAGGGTTGGGCGGGGTTTGGTTCGGTCCCTCACCGACCTTTAGTATATCCGAATCGCGACTCATCATCATCGTCATCTGCCGTTTGTGGGAGGAATCCAGCCGACGTCGGTTCCACCCCGAGATCGTCCATTCGACGCTTACGACCATCCTGAAGACAAAGCGAGTTAGAAGCATGCAAAAGCAAGACCATCACGCCCAATCCTTGCGTTCATAAATCATAATCTAGTTTTTTTCCAACCACCATGCAACTTATGGTGATCATATGATAGATATAATGTGCCCATTCTTTAGCGCTCTTATGTAAGATTAGCTTGCGGTCCAGCCTATTCCGCAAAGGCTCATGTGTTTTCAATTGGGAATTTGGTCATCGAATCGCCTTCTTACTCACATGCATTGATGTACTCGCGGGAGAAGACGTGAAACTCATGGGAGGAGCGGGAGGAGGCGGAGAGACCTGAGATAAACACAATGCTTGTCTCCGGAAAGGGGTCAGGAACAAGATGTACGGTGCAATCGCTGATCGTCACTGACATGAGTCATTTGAAGGAATTGTATACTACTTTACTTCAAGGTTCGGCGCGACTAATGATTGAACAGTAAAGGGAGCTTGCGGATATTTTCCACACGTAATGCATTTTCATAATTGCATCTTCCACCCACCTTCTTATGGTCCCTAATCTCCTCCTCTTCCTCTTCTTCAGGTGGTACTTCATCCATTCGATGGATCTCCACTCTCTGCACTTCCTCTTCCTCCTCTTCCTCTTTTGTCTCAGAAGAGGAAACGTCAGAGACGATTAGCGGCTCCTAAAGACAATTTCACAAATGACTTTAGTTACGTAGTTTTTCTTAGAAAATTCTTCTCACTCTCGCATTGTTTTTTTGCCACGTAATAGTGTCAACGTGACTGTCATATGTATATACTCATTAATGTTTCACATTACTTCAGGACCAATCAAAATTCGACACGTTAATTGACAGAAAAATCAAGGAAACTTACGGATATTTTCCTCGGCATGGATCCGTTGCTCGCTGTTTTGTGAATTTTTTTCGTCGACTGAGATGGCTCAGGTGGTGGTTGAGAGGTCTCTCGCTTTGGCTGAAAGGGTCATTTCAAGAAATCATAGTAAGCACTATATTGCGCATATTTGAAACTTAAATGAAGGCCTCCCACGAATATTTGGTCACATAGACTGCCAACACAGTCCTGTGGGGGACGCTCACCCGATCATATTGCAACGCATCCGAAAATCTACCGTAATCTCTAAATCGATATATTGACGCTCAAATGGCTACAAAAGGGCCAATAATCGACAGGCAACGCGTGTTAGGACCACAAATACATGCAATCGACGTAAGATGAAGTTTTCATTAATATAATATTGTTCCCCCCGTGGATAATATCGGTTTTCATCAAAAATATAATAGTTTTCATAACGGAAAGCATATAAATTGCCCCTAACACGAGTGTGCGCGCTCCATTTTCATGTCCGGTATACTGTAGTGGCTTATTGAAAGTCAGGCAACGGTGATTCGTGGGAGGCCTTCTTTAAGATGTATTATTCGAGATAAAATAACTTACTTCTTGAGCCAGCGGAGACACCTCCTCTCTCACGACGGCGACCTCTCCCGTGACTCCAGTCTCGATCCGAATCGAACCCACTGAAATAATTTGGAATGCCGTTTTCGTATAAATCTGCATTTCAAAACTTTTTGCATTTTATTATAAAAATAGATTGGTGCACAATGCAGTGCGCAAATGACGGCGAAAGCCTTCTAACCAGTGGAAGTCGATGCACTCGATCGAACAGTGGCGTGAGGGTTGAAGGAATGGAGAGACTGGAGACAAAATCGGACGGGATTCTGGGCGTTCTTGATTGCACAGACGGCCTCCTCGTGGGTTGCATCACGCAGGTCGATGTCGTTCACCTGCAACACAAATAAATATTAACGTAAAAATATTTCTATAAAAATTAAATTATAAAAAAAAGATTCCGAGAATTTAGTTGTTATTTGAACAGTTGACAGCTTACGGAAATGACTCGATCTCCCATGTGAATAGCTCCACTTTGGCCCGCTGGTGAGTTTTCGAGGACACTTTTGATGAAGATTCCTGAACGAATTTCATTTAAAACTAAAGAAAAGTCTCCAAAAAATCTAAAACGACTTTTCAGTGCCATACAGAGGAAAAAATGAAGAGGAAAAACTTGTTTCTAAATGGCTCACCGCTGACGGTATTCCCTGTCCCGGGTAGTCCTCCTTTGTGTGACACCTCTACTCGTCCTCCCACAATTGATATTCCGAAGCTCTTGCTTGGCTGTCGATCGAGGACAACTGTGCGAATGTCGCCCCAGAACTTGGACGACTTGGGAGATTTCATCTACAAATATTAATTTATTCTTTTTTTGTATATTTCAATCACAGTTAGATTGATTCAATGCAATGTCAAAATATGAGGAGATACTAATCACATAATTTTTGAAGCATCATTATGAACTCAGAATAGTTTATGAGAGAAGCAAAAAGTAAAGAAAAAATACTACGAACCGGTTGCTGTTCTCCGGTAGGACTAGAAGTGCTGGGCGCGTTCTGATCGATCGATAGTTTGAGATCGACCTCGAGATCGTACGTCGACAATTCCTGAAATTGCAAAAAATATTCTTTAATGTATAATCGTGTGTCCGATGTGAGAATAGTAATCGTAATCTCACTGACCGGTTTTCTGTTCTCTTGATAGCTCTCTTCTGTGCGGACCGGCGATTCTTTAGGTACTTTCTTCGGAGAGTTTCTGCAATTTTAATACATTCAGGAAATGCTCCGCGATTCATAAACGATACTCTACGTGTGAAATGCATTGAATTAATCGATGATAAAAGTGAGCGAGACTCATTCAATTTCGCACACTCTGTATTTTCCAAATCCTCTCAGATTTTCTCTCTGAAGGCTCGGAATCATGCGCCTCACCTCTCAGCCTGAATATCCTCGATGATTTCCTGTACAAGACTGCGATGGAAAGAGGAGGGTGAACTGATGGAAGGTTCAGAATCTCGACGAATCAACGATCGCTTGGGAGAACCGAATTCAGGACTCTGAAAATAGGAATAGTCAGAATGATAGTAAGCGTGCAATAGTCAATTTTGGAATTATTTTTCTCGTACAAACTATAAGCAACGTGTGATACTAGACAACTCTCTCCGTACCAGTCTGCATTGCTGATGAGCGGGTTTATTATGCATCCAAATCCGTGATTTCACACTCTCGGCACGTTAAAGCTAGAGAACGAAAAGGTAAACTTCCATGTGGGTGATATCTATAGCACGTTTGCTCCACCCAGTACATATTTTCTATTCCGAAAATATCTTTATTTCTTCTCACCCTACTTATCCTCGGCGATTCTTCTTGTGTTCCAAATTTCGTCCTTTCTTCTTCTTCTCCCTTCTCACTCCTTCTTTCTTCTTCTTCACTCTCTTTCTTCGGACTCTCTCGAGGCGTCGGCTCTCCCTCGGAATCTGATTTTGCAGCAGCTGCAGCAAACTCGGGTCGTTCTTGCTGCACGGGCGTTGATTCACTAGGTTCCGAGTCGTAGACAAGTTCCTCGGGGTCGTCTCGTTGGTGGAAAACTTCTCGTTCAGGAGTGGATGCTTCCGGTTCAAGATGGCGAACTTCTGGTTCGAGTTGGATGAGTTCGGCTCTCAGTTCTTCCACCGGTGGAGTGTCCTCACGGGCGGTCGATGAATCCTCACGAAGAGAATCCTGCAACAGAAACTGATCAAATAATTCGTTTTGTTTTTAGTTCCATCGACTCTAGTGAATATGCAAAGACAAACCGGTTGGACTTCGTCTAGCGTGCCGACCGAATCCGCCCTATGGCTAGAGAACGATTTGAGGGGCGAAACTGAACCTCGAGATGTCTGATCCTGAAAAATGTTTATAATTGTGTTTTTTTTTTTAAATTTACATACCTCAGTATGCATTTTGAACGCATCTGTCCGTTTCTGTCTGTTACATACTTTCCGGATAGGTTTTTGAATAGTATGCATGGCATAGGTAGTCGCTTACGGTATGGCTGGTATGCGAGGCGGCTGGACTGGGTGGAGGGGAGCACTCGGGAAGCGGAGGAGGAGTGGAGGGAGGTGAATCTGCATTGAAATCAATAAGAAATTGAAATATCGAATGGGAAAAGAGACAGTTGACCTACATAATGAAGATAAAATTAACAATAAGTATACCGTATCTCTTGCCCTTCCAGTCGGAGAGGCGCAGGGATATCAAGAAGTCGTGTAGCGCATCCTCGAGAGCGGACTGGAAAACAATTTATTGTCACTTAGTAATCAATTATTAATTTTGTGAAAAATTGATTGATTCGTGTAATATCAAAGCTGACAAACATTAAACTACGATTTTACTAATAGGTGACAGAGAAGAACATATCTAGTAGTGAAGAAAGAGGTTGGTATGTTTTGTAAGAGAATGAACTGCTAGCGTCATGTGAATAGGGATGAAGATGTCAATCATCCATCTCAGTTATACATAGCGGATGACATGTTAGTTCGGGAGAAAAGACAAAGAGATGGAGGCTGGCTGATGTCTCTAGTGATCGGTATCGCATCTCAAGAACCATTTCTATAAGATATAGGTCGCGCAATCATTTCATTCCAGTTCACGTAATGCTAGAGACGTTACGCTTAAGAATTTGAACTTGCAAATTTGCGCAATTTACGCAGCACAAATCTACAGTTTGGTCGATAAAATGACGATGGGGGCGGGTCTTCTTTTCTTCACTCTTCCTTCGCTTTGCTTATACTCAATCGTTGAATGAAGATGCTCTTCCTTCCCTTCCCGCGACGAGCGACGCTCATTCAATTACGGGTGGGGAGAAGAAGTGGGAGAAGAGAGAGAGAGAGAGAGAGAGAGAGAGAGAGAGAGAGAAATACCTGGGGAGGCTGGGAGAAGATTCAGAATGGAATGCGACCAAGAAGACTACTAATGGAGAGGGTGGAGAGGGAGCCTGTCGATATGGAAAGCAGGACGAGAAATGAGGGTAGAACGCGCACAAAACTTTGTTAAATTCGTCAACAAGTGGCAAAAGGCATCAGCAAGAAGCGCGCGTGTTAACATAAAGAACGAGAAATAGTTGTTCTCACTATTCCATCAATTTTCCTCTAAATATCCACCTGGAGTTAGATGGCAGCTCTGTTTTCGATATCTATAATGAGCATGTGAGAGAGAAAGGCCGTGTGAATGGAAGAAAGAGCATATGGGAGAGCACGAATGGTGTCGGATTACAGAAGGGTCTTGCAATAAATACGGCGGACAAGCCACATACCAGTTTACAATGGTTTTCAACTAGAAGCAAATTCAAAATATTTGTTTGCATTCAATATTTTTGCATACATAAAATATTTTTCACCTCTAACAAATCGTCGACAAAAGCATCCAAATTGATAGAGAACTGCAGGTCGCAACCGTCGATCAGATGTTGGGCTGAAATAATAAGTTTTAAAAAAATGTAAAGTATTAAATGATCAATGAAAAAATACCAACATTCTGTTGACTCTTTGACAAAATAAATACTATTCGTACCTCTGGGAGAGCTCTCCTTCTCTACGTTTCGTTCTTTCCTGAACACTTCTTCTCCACCATTGTGATCGTGCGGAATGTTGGGAATGTCTGCCTCACCTGAAATTGCGTATCAAATCTAGATAAAGGATACCTGAATATGGTAAAATAGCATGTATGCGAGAACGCATGGTTTATGTTTAACAAAAATAATACGGTCAGGATGATGTGTAATTGTTCCAAAGATATCGGAATTTAGGTGTATTTAATATATTTACTACTATAAATATAATGTTATTTTGATTAATTAATTGTTTATGCAATACACATACTGTTCATCAACGGCGATCCGCATAAACTTTGATCTGAAGTCGCATCGACATTGGAGAGATCAATCTCCTTCCTCCCACCGAGAAATGGAGAACGGTAGAATTTGGGGAAGACCCTGCGTAGCAAAAAAATGGTTACGATTATTAGTTATTCTTTTTTTTAAATTTACTGTTCAGATTGCGAACTCGATTGCAAGAACATTTCAGCCTGAGCCTTTGAGAGAAATGCGAAACATAATTGGATAGATGCGAAGCGGGAAGCTTTCGGTATTTTTGTCAATATTAAATATGTCTTGGAAAATATCATCACGTGTTTGAAGAGAGTAAACTTACTTGGGTGATAGCTTTGAGATGGTGATTGGACTTGGATCTGCTCGATGGAAGCGCTCCTTCCACAGTTTAGCGTCCGCGCCAGTGATGTAAGTCACGCTGAATACAATAATTGAAGTACCAACAACAACATAATACTATCAAATTGAGGGATCTCCTAAAGAGTCTATTCCAACATCTCATAGGACAATTTAGAAAATTAATGAAGAAGTTAGAATTGCGAAGTACCTTATCGCAGCCCCTACGAGATTTGCTCTTTTCAAGATGGCTCTTCCTTGCGAGTTTGTCACGTTCCGCATATTCTCCGTGTTCACTTTCACGATGTAGTCGCCGACCTTAAAATTAGTATTTATATATTTTCATAATTGGGGTGAAACAGTCGGGTTTTGCCACAATTCACCTAATGGCAAGCCATCTTAGGAGTTTTTTAAAAGTGCAGTTTCGCGCATTCATAAAATCAAACCGGTGATTCATCGGTAGTCCAGAATGTTTTGGCTCAATATTTTCCCATAATCAAATGCCGACCTGTATCCGTCCGTCCAATCCGACAGCCTTCTTGCTGCAGACACTCCTGACGACACACCCATTCACGCCCTTCTCTCGCTCCGAATCGACGGTCAGGCCTAAAAATCGCTATATCAGCATGAACAACACCATGCAATATTCATAAAACACTTGTTTGTTTGTGAACCATAACTACCACTTTTGATTCTACACGAACCAAATGAAGCCATCAAAAACTGTGATTTTCTCAAATTGAAAGTGATCTACTTACCGAGTGCTAGAGGTCCCTTTGTGATCTTGATAGTTCTCTCGAGATTGCATGGCAAGAAGATGATATCGTGCGCCCATGAACCTGAAAATGATTTTTTCGTCATATTCCCAAAAATTAACCCTATCAAAGAAGCAAGGTTTGATTACCTAGCTAATATTTTATAACCGAAAGTTCCCATTACTGATTTACTTGAAATATAGCTATTTTTCAGCAATAAAGATATGTACATATATGTAAATATAATACTAATCATCAACCGACCTCTCATCGGAGAGCAGGAGGGCGATACAGATCTTGTGCTGCATGGAGAGAAGGACGTCATCGATATATCCGACTGAGAACACATTCATATATTTCCATTCCCCACCTCTACAAAGGGGTCAGGAACCGATCATTCCCTTTTCTGGATTTTAAGAATCATCTCGCATCCATAGTTCAAACATAACTCCAGAGCATGCACCGCCTCTCAGTGACAGTGAAACTCTCGTGCAAAAGAGTGATTGAGGGGTTAAGCAACCGAACTGGGCGAGAGGTTCGAGAAAGAATAGAAGTTGTAAACTAAATATTAAATAAATAAATAAGGTACGGTAGCGTCGAGAGATCTCTCCGAATGCGCCGAAGGCGAGCGAGAAGAGAAGTAGCCCTGCAGTGGGAAAAGAGAGGATAGGAGAGGAGTACTGTAGCGGACTGGGACCATCGAGTTTTCTATTGATTTATGACTTTAAAAATGATATGTATAATAATCAATCGATAACGAACGGCGGTCATCAGTCATCTTCACGACCCTCTCAGCCATTTCATGTCAACATTACAACAGAAAATCGTGCGAGAGAGAGATAGAGAGGTGGTATGAGTCGTGCGGTTTGTAGTGATTGATGTTGAAATGTGTTTAAAGTGGGATAAATTATATTAATATTTATAAAATTTGCAGCAAATGAAAAGCAAGTGGATAAATCTGTGTGACATGGAGCTAACGATTCCCCGAGAGAGAAAGAGAGGAAAGAGAAAAAGAAAGAAGAGGGGAGATCAGATTACAATTAGAAGAAGAGAGAGAGTAGCGCGCAATGTTCCAGAGATTGACAAGAAGCATGACAAAAATTTTTATGGGGAGTGACCTATTTCTTTCACCAGATTCGGTGCTAAATCGAAATTTACCTGAGGATGAAGTTTCCTGTACTGTTCTGCGCCGATCCACACCGTTTCTTGACTGAGCGATGATGGTTCCTGAAACTACAACGACATTTCGCATACGCAGACAACACTTTCGATTTCGAGAATATGGTGAGACGTTGGCTGTATTGTAGAAATTTGTCTCGACTTTCATCTCGAATCTCATAAAAAAGCAGCATGTGCACCTTTTACTTTTATAGTGCTCTAATAAAATTATAATTAGTAAAAACATTTTGTACGAAATTTAAATAAATAAAAATTATAATAATCAAATAACCTGTCGTCGTGACAATCGCGGGCTGCTACGGGCCGCGAGCAGTCTCTCACTGCGAGAGTACAACGGAGTGTGGGCGATTGAACGATTCTGCAGTTAGAAAACAAATCGATACATAAAAATATGTAAATGAAATATTATAACTTGCCGAACGAAAATACTAACGTGTTGTCCTAGCCTACTAATAACTACAGTTTCAGCAAGATCGACCAACGAATATGCGGTAAAGATAGTTTCGGAAATTACTTGAAACCATTTCCCCCCAAAATATACGGCGAGTGTGAACAAGAAATGTCTATAGGATATGGGGAGGGAGCTGTTTTCTCCCTCTTAGTTTGAAGGGTTGCTTGGACACTCCAGAATCTGAGAAAGAGACGCGAGGAGAGAGAGAGAGAGAGAGAACCGGGCACTTTACTTCTCTCCCTGGTCCCCAACCATTTCCGTTTCGAGGCTGAGAGCGTCTCTTCGAATTAGACGCATGGACAATGGTTACTCGAATTGGAAAGCAAGTGAGGAAATGCGGTGACCCAAGAACAAATGTGGAAGATTTGGGAGATTTTCGGAATGCAATGATGGGAGAGTACGGCTAATTGAAACGAGCGTAGTTTCGGACGATACCTCGAGAAATCTCATCGCACCCATAATTTACACTCTCACAATTTATCTTATGTATGCCGCCGTAAAATCATACTTTTCCTTGTCATGATAAGCTATTCTACAATCATTTGTATATACCACTGAAGCACACGTTATAATTGTAGTTCCGGACAGTGCTAGCTTGCTCCCGAATAACAGGACCTAAGCAGAAAGCAAATACTACAAGCGGATAAACAAACGAGGCCAATTTCGGCAAATTTTTGTCTGCGCTCGACAACTGAGAGTGCGATAGCAAAGGAGGAAAAACAGGAAAATAATGTGATCAAATGGTCGCAAAAATATAAAGGAAGGTATAAAAGCAAGGATTCCACAGGCTACCAAGAAATGCGCGTCAAGCTCGTCATAAAACATGGAATGTTGAAAAGAGAATGATGGGAGGGGGGGGAGAAATCTGCGCAAAAATGCAAAACATGACAAGAGGACGTCGGCATATGGAGAGAAGTGAAGGGACTCAACATTTCGAGGAGGAAGAGAGAAGACTTATCCCCCCTCCTATCTCTCTCCCACTCTTCATGCAGAGTTCCTCTGCTCATCTCAACTCATCTATCTCCCCTTTCTCTCTCTCTATCTCTCTCTCTCCCTTTCTCTCTCTTTCTCTCCTAGCCTGTCAACAATCAATGATGTGTGCGGCTTCAATAGGACCCAAGCATAGGAAAGATTCGAATCTGGTGCATTATTAATGCACTCATTAAATTTTCAGCAGAGATTTAGTTAAATACGGCTGAAAAAAAATTTGTTTGGGGGTGGCCTAAATCATTCTCAAGAGCGGTCAACCCTACAGGGGCATAGGAGGTAGGTACGTTACAACGGCTAGATAAGATAGTATGTGAAAGTGGGCGATGCTTTCTCATTTGTCCACTCTGGTCAATGACCCCATTCTAGACATTTAAAACCATGTGACCCGATTGGTTTCATTGTTTCCATCATCATGTGAATTCTAAACAACTCAGTTGGCTCTCTCACGACTTTTCCTTCACATCGACACAAACACAAAGATGTTCGTTAGGACCCAAAGAGGATGCAAAAAGAGAGAGAAAGCGACTGAAAACGAGGGAGAAAAGGCAGTGAAAATGGAGGGAAACTGAGGGATCGAAGTAGGAATAGACGAGAAGTGAGAGACAGAGAAAGAGACTCAATAGGTGGTTTGAAAAAACCTGAGAACAAAAACACCGCACACGGCCCGTTGCAAGCAGAAACTGTGGACCCCGGAGGGCACGCGACGCGCGTGCTTTTTCCCGCCTTCTGCTAATTCAAACAGACCTGACGTGGTTCCTTAACGGGCGCTCTTGGTGACGAAAATGCGCCGGGGCTTATATTATGGCACCCGCGACCGCACTTTACGCGAGCCGGGTATGAGAAATAGCACGCGAAAGTGAGAGAGCATGGCGTAATCGCGACTGTTTTCCTTCAAACGATGATAACTTTTCTTAAACTCGACAGATCTTCTATTTGTTTGTATTTTTCGGCGCGCAGAAGTCGTGTTCACAAAACTTACTGGATAGAATTTCCTGGATGAGTCGAATACGAACGATAATATCCTTTTAGTAGTGCAATCGATAGCAGTGTAAAATACAAATGCACTTAATACTTGTTAAACTCGAAAAATCGAAAATTTATCCAGTAACTTCTATGCTCTGTATTGTTCTTCACATATTTCATTAAAAATAAGTAAGGAAATTGACGGAAAACAAAAGTTATCATCTTTCTACAAGTGTGGCACTATTTCGCAAAGTGGGCGGGGCCAAGAGCGGGCGACGCGTGCTTTCCAGGAGAGCTGACAACGAGCCGTGCGCAGAAAGAGACAACAATAGTTGATACGGATTTACCAAGCAAGGTAATTGGCAACGACTGCTTCAATATCTATGTTTCAGTTGAAGAATTGACTAATTCTCACTTGTTCAACACTGATCGGCTTGGCGATTCCTAGTCGAACTCGTCCCATTGGCGCTGATTTCAGTACGGAAACTGCCCTTTCTAGTCTGAAAAAAATTATATGGTATTTAAAGTAGCAAACAAATTCATCTCCTGAGATCCATAATCAAATGCTCTGTTTTTGTTAACGAAAAGTTTATGAGAGGACGACATTCTTCGTTTTTAACATTAGAGAAAATTTTGAAAAAAACGGAAAAAGTCAAATATTAGGCGGAAACTGTTTTGAAAATCTATTTTTTTTAAATCAATAATCTGACGTGCTGTTGCTGAGGTCGTGCTCGTTGACGAACAGCAATCGATCGCCGGGAACAATGCGACCGTCCGCCTGCAGTTATTGATTATTTCACGGAACATATTTATGTAAGTACAAGGGGGAGGCGGGGAAAAACAAATTTCGGAGGCTCTTCAGCTGCGTAGTCAAATACGCGCGGGTAATCAATATAGTAGGAAATAGTTTTTTTGCTAGGTCAGATACGACTATAACAATGACTAAATGGAATAATAAAATAGATAAGTAAGTAGTATTTTACCTGAGCGATGCCGCCGGGAACGAGCGACTGAACTACGATGACAGACTCGGAAGGATGGATTGGATCCTGAAAACAATCCCCACGTTAATTATTATTTTAGTAAATGAGTAATTTCCTCGCAGTACTGACAATCTTCCTAATTTCTCTATATACTCTTAATGGGCGGATATATCATTTTTTTCTTTCTTGAAATATATGTACATTAATGGAAGATCGATAGTTGACTACAGTAGTGGTTCAGTACCCGATAGTCGACGATGGAGAATCCGAGTCCCTTGCTGTCTTTCATTAGATGGACTACGAGTGGCACACAGTTCCACACTGCCAATCCCGCCAATGGTTCGAGTGAACGAGATCGAAGACGATGGGAGACCTTAAGTTAAGAGGTATTAGGGTAAGTTCGTATTAAATACATTTAAGTAATCTTGAGCCTTTAATTAATAAAAGGTTAAATAGTGCTTGCCTGCTCTAGCAGAGCTGTAGTCTCCGTCGCTGGCGTCACACACACTTCCGACTTTGCCTTAACGATTTTCTTTGGCCTATTAGGAAACATTATCTAATTTCAGTGTAACATAAATTTTAGATTTCTTGCGGAGTTTAAATGCATACGGCATAACCAAAAAAAGAAAATAGCCCAAAACTTTTCTCAATTATTCAATAACTGAGCCATACCTTGACAATTCGCGTGCTTCCCTGAGCGAGCAGAGGATATGCGAGTGGTAAGGAATTGTGCTCGATGCGGGGAGAGAAGAAATTGACGATGTGGGCCTGAAAATGAGAAATAAGAGCGATAACTCTGAAACCCTATCGAAACTTGAACACCCAGAACGAACCATATTCTTCGTTTTGCATTCATTGCCATAAGTAGATCTCTCACCTTTCTTGCTACTATGATCGTTACTGGTGTTCCAGAGAGCGCCGCCCTCGTCAACGCCTGTCTCACAGTGACGTGAGATTCGCCGTACAAGGGGAAGTGATTGACCTGAAAAGATAATCGATATTGATTCAAGTATTTACAAATTTAAAAAAAAGATTCCCCGAAATGTTCCCTCAAATACGAATCGAACCACACGAACCATACGAACCACATACAACGCTGACAATCTCAAACATATATTCAGTATCTAAATGCGAACACTCATTGATATTGCACCCTAGAGATTCGCTTCTCTTATTTCGAAAAGACATCTCTATCTGATGGCATCGACTAGTCTCCAGGGCGTCACATGCACTATGCATTTCAACGGAGAATAATGGTCTCAGAACGCTCCCCCAAGACTCGGTCGATTCTTGCAGCAGCTGCAGCAACCTCCTCTCGTACCTGCAGCAACTCGTCTCCTGCCTGCAGCACGCCGGCCTTTGCAGCCGGACCGCCAGCTCGAATTGACTCGATGTAGTGATGAGGATGTAGCTGAGTCCCATCGATGACGTCGACAGTACCTGAAAAGTAATTGGAAATTAGCATAATGTATTACTTTATTTAGTAAAATATCAGAGTTCAAGCGCACGGAGTTTTCCCATAAAACATTTACATATTCAATGTACAGTCTAACTACCCAATGATTCAATAGTGTTTCACTAGTGAATTAAATGGAATTGTTTCTTTCTTCTCTCGATAAAGTGGCCACCTCCATTGAACATCTAATTATGAAAAAGAAAATGCATATCAAATGAAAGTAGTTAAAAACGTACCCTCAAGTGCGATGCCCAGCCCGCCGTCCGTCGTATCTCCCTTCTCGGGACGAATAACCACTGAGATTATGTCAACCTGCAAAGAAAGACAAACAGATTGTTTTGTCTCTTTTTCAGCCCTATAATTTTTTCATTTCTCTGTGATTCGGTGGACTGTAGATTGAGATTGTCAAGTCTCGAGCAGTCGTTATTAATTGTACTGTCATCTCGTATAAGAGTCTTGGGCAGTAGTATCGAATCCTTTTTTGCTGACTACCTGCGCTTTCTCAACGCGATACCAAAGTATCACTATCGATGCCATAAACATACTACCCAACCTGCCCTAATTCGTCTACCCACGAGAAAAAAAATACAACAATATTTTTAAATTTTTTTGGTTATAAACTAACGTCATCGGGCAATTTTCGCTTCCATTCTTCGACGAGATTCGGATTCGACATTTGCACGTCAATCACCTGCGTGTCCGTTTCCTGCAGCTTTTAATTTAATATATTTCTTTAATTAATTCGGAATAAGTACCAGAAAAATACGTGTGCAACAATATCTAAGATCACAAGAAAGATCTAGGACAAAGGGCATTTTTGAAATATATTTTGGGAAAGTAATAATACCTGCTGGTGCAGCATCTTGAGACAGAGGGCCTGTGGCGATTTGGACGGGAATCGAATAAGGCGTAACCTGAGAAGGGGGAAGGATACGTAGTAGTGCCTTATTAGGTATTCCCCTTTCTCCTCTCAGAGATTGGCTGGCTCACCTAACTAAGCTACCGCTTCTAACGAGCGCGCGCACGGAATCGGCGTGGGAAAGGTGCTCAAGCGAGCAGCCATTCACCTGAAAAGTATGTATTATTAATGAAAAATACAATTATAAATAGTTTTTTTAATGAAAAAAGTCTTCAGGACTAGCTATAAGAAGTGAACTTTAGGTCACCAACTAAGTAGCGCGCTATGAAAAATCGCAGCAGCGCACATGGCGGAAACGATACAACAACATAAGTGCCGAGCTCTTTTCGATAATCGTTCTCTCGATCTCCGGAAGTATCGAGCGAACAAAAGGGAATGGGAATAGGAAGCTTCGGGAGCACATGAACTTAGAGAGAATGGAGATAGGAAAAGATGACGAAATACGTGATGGTATGTTTAGAACATCCTTTATGAAAACAAAAATGGGTTTCTAAACGAATTGCTGCTGGGTATTCAAACGCTGGTTATAAAATGTACCATCTACGAAATAACATGAATATAGACTCCGATGCAGAGACAAACTTTCGGCGTAGAAAAGGGGGGAGGAAATGAAGTTATTGTGAGGAGATATATAAAAGAGACGCGAAGAAGAGGAGAGGGAGAAGATCTAAGCAAAGGCTAAAAGGAAGAGAAAAAAAGAAGAATGAGTGAAGAAAGAAAAGTGTAAGAGAAAAAAGAGCAAGAATGAATCGAACAATTCGAGACAAGGCGAGAAAAGCAAACGAATTTTGACGCGCCGAGACTTGACGGCTGCCATGCAATAAAATTTACATAATATTTCTAGTCTTCGAAGGCAGACCTCTGATCAGCTATATTTGGAGCGTACCGAGTCTTATTTGATTCTTATGTGAGTCTTATGCATTAAAATAATCGTAAAGGTCCGAAAGAAATCAAGGCGTTTTCCCTTTCAATGATTTTAAAGTCAAAATAATTTTCATGAATACATATTTTCAACTCACATGTCAAGGTTTACAATTTAGAGATTACTCACTTCTAATATGAGATCATGTATACGAATCTTTCCGCTCCTCTCGGCCGCTGATTTGGGAACGAGCGACTTGACGAAGATTCCGCCGATTTCTTCTTAACAATACACATCATCATTGCACCGTAAATGTGAGACCTCTCAGTGATTTGAGTGAGGGCGAGATTAAGCGGTTCACTCTTGTTTTAAAAAAAATTTCATACATGACCCTTTCCGCTACTTTTAAAGAATGTGAGAAGATTAAATAAACTATTTCTTGCTTTTTGAAAGCATTACTTACAAAATGACGACAATTGGAAACAATAAGCCATAACAGGTCCTTGATTTTTCAACAAACCTTTCCTATGGACGTATCCGGCTACAGTAATACCCAGTCCGAGTGCCGGATCGCGATTGAGCTCGAGCTGCAATTATTGATTGAATCCATTGTTTGACTTATCTCAGGTCAACATTTCAACTCTGTGTTACTAACTCAGCATCGGCTGTCCAATTAACGTTGTTCGATGCACCGTCATGACTAATTCAGGATGTTTTTGCTTCTAACAATCTTTTAAAACTGTCGACAATCAAACTGCCTTGCCTGTATCGTATCGAAAGGCAGATGTGACCAGTTTTCCCGGCAGAAAACCGTCAGTGCCTGGAAAATGCAATTTTGTTTGAAAATTCGATTTGTCCGCGCGCGCTCTCGCCCACTTTGAGAGAACGTGAGAGAGGAAATACGAAAGAAGAGGGGAGAGAGAGAGAGGGTAGGTCATTCCGAGATGATGGGTAAGTCGTACAATATTTCAAAAATGCGCTATAAACTTCAAAATTTTCAAAAGCGTTCTACTACCCCACATCATTCCACAGTCCCTCAAACAAAGGAAAGGATCATGGGCGAGGGAGTCCGAACAATGACTCGCTTCTGGCCCCTTCCTACTGGGAATCATGCTACTCGTTCTATTTTACTACAGACTACATCTCGACCCCATAAAAACGTCGTTTTCGAGAGAAAACGAAAAAGTCGAGCAGGTAGTTTTGAAACAGAGAAAAATGGTTCACATGGTGCCATGCACTCACAAAGGGGCCAGCAGTGGAAACGGAAATGTTTCTCTATATTTCTCTCACTTTCGTACACTTTTTAGCCCCTGACTCCTTTCTTGAGATTGCAGTGAACTGAGATACTAACCATTTCCTGGAGACTCCGTAGACTCATAATTTCTCCTACTGGCGAATGATCTCCATTCAGACTCGTTTCTGATGAGAGAGGAACGGCGGCTGGTGATAAGTCGACCTCCTCACTGAAAATCAATATAAGAAATAATTTAGTAAAACTATTATATGGGATGGTTGATACTTTTTTAAATGTTTTACAGAAATTTCATTTTTGTTTTAATTTTTAAAATAAAATCTGGAAAAAAAGAAAAGCACGGAAGTGCTCACGTTTTCCGTTGCACCGCCAGATCAGTCGGTCTTCCCGGGCCTGACGGGGGCACTGGCATTTCTGAAATCAATACATTAAAATAATATCTGATATGAGCAAATTTTTTGTTGTATGTCATAAATTATCTCCTAAGAAGAAAACTAAGAAGAAAACACTTCGCGTAACAAGAGATCAGCATTCTCATTTTCGCACACTCTTTATCGTTGAAGTTACAAGCTCTAGTTCTGGGGATCAAATATAGTTAGATATATGTTTGTGATATGTCAGACTCCCCTCACGCTCGCAGTGGCGGATATTTTTACTTTATGCTTTTGAAAAAAACTAACCCTCCTGTTGCGTGCTAACAGACGGCGTCGCAGCACATGCTGCAACGTGCAGCGGCGGCGGAGGCAGCTGCAACTATTGATATTAGGTATTTTAAATTTAATCATTAAATTAAATTTGAAAATAACAACCATAATATTTATTATAGACACATACATTATAACTATCAATTTGCCCAGCATGATGGCTATCAAACCACTACAGAACTCGACAGAGAAACAATATAATATTAATTCGTGCTAACGGATAGCATTAATCACGTTCTACATTTAAGGTCGAAATTTAATTTGATCATTTCGTGGGCTCTGTCGGAAGAATATTGATAAATGCTATCGAATGACGATCGAAACGCGCTCAAATTCATGAAAAACTGGCAAAAAGTGTGGGGCGTCAACCTGAACAAGAAAAGTATCCAGAATAGAGCTGTAGCAGAAGGGAGAAGGATGGGTAGTAGAGGGGGGAGGGGGAGGGGTATTGACCTATTCTTTACCCCTTCTTCCCTTTAAGAAGCTAGCCTCTCTTCATTGGCCACTCTCCTCACTTTGTGTGCAACCTCGCTGCCTTTGTCGTCTGCGCTCTCTCCGTATCCCCCGCTCTCTCATCACACGTAATTGGATGAGGGAAGAGTCGGAAAGGGAGGAAGAAAGGGAGAAGGAGAAGAAGGAGGATGAGGAGGAGAAGCGACGACCAAGAACATCGCCCTCCAGAAAGGGGTCAGAGGTGAGAAAGTGTGGGGAATGGAGAGGATCTCTCTATCTCCTAGCATCTTTCTAAGCGGATGGAATCAAATGTAAGGGAGAAAGGACATCCGATTCCGACTAAGTCTCTCTGTTCCCTTGTAATGGATAGAGAGACGGGGGATAATGCACTCTGAGAGATTGAGAGAAGGAAAGAAAGGCAAGCAAAAAATCTGCGACGAGGAAGGAAAAAAGGGGAAAACGAATGCCGTCAAGGGCCATAAAGGACTGAGTGAGGAATAAAAAAGGGCTCAGGAAGGGAATTTTATCTAACTGACGCAGTATGAAAATTTTCGATTTGATCCACAACGAAATTGCGTGCATAGTTTACTATAGTACACACAATATTATTGTGACAAAAGATATTATGGTTTTCTTTTTTGTATTTGTGTAAAACTTACATCATCGTCCTCCTCCTTCTCCTCCGTCACTTTTTGTTGTGAGGTCGACGCGGGAATGGATTCACAAGCTCGTTTGGGAGGAGACGAAGTAGGACTCTGCAATAAGCAAATTGTGTTTAAAATATGTAAAAAGGAGAGTATAAAAATCATCATGATTTATGCGTCAATTTTAATGGCATTTTGCTCATCATGAAAACTCCATTCTAGGTAATTTGTCACTGAAGATGGGCCTAGTGCCCGAGGCGCGTCTGACCCGATAAAAATCTGATCCGACCCTTCATGTACTCGTATGGCTATGATTCAGCATTCTAGCCAGTGAGAAAGGTGGCAAACACGAGAGGGACCCTGACACTTTCTCGCATTCTCAATTCCAAAAAAGTATCGACACACCGTAATGCACGAATTGCTATCAAGCTATATCAATAAAACATTGACCTGTCTACATGATCTTTTTTCTTTAATTCTTCGAAATTTGCTTACTTGACCAGGGGGCGTCTTCGCCACCGTCGTTCCACTGCTCGCCATCGAATTTGTGCTCGTCGTCTTGCTGGCTGATCCTGCGATTTATTTTGTTACAATAAAAATCGTAATTTTGAAATTGATATGTCCAGCTTAGACTTATGAAGTCGTAGACTTATTTCCCCGTGAGTATATTCAACAGAGATTTCTTTGCAAAAAAAACAACAAAAAAGAATTATCTTTGATGTAGATAAAACGTTTCTACACTCTCTAACTGTCCACAATTTGCAGTCCCCAGCTCGCGTTAGGGGAACGAAATACTGATTTTGCCCCGATCGTTCCCAAAACTCCTATGTTGGACAGTCATTCCGGCTTTCTGCTGATCACTACGACACGCAGAGAATGAATATACTAAGATGAGACACCGAGTATACGATATACTCAATATTGAGTATATTCGCGCGTCGAGAGAGCGTGCGAAAACGAGAGATTTGTCAGTATATCATATACTCGGTGTCACATCTTAGTATCTATACTATAGAATCAGTATTCTATAGAATATACTCAATAGTAAGTATATTCATTCTGGGTGCATCTCACCATTTGTATTGGCAGTCGTGGTAGCTTCAGCTGCTCTTGTAATACTTTCCTCCAGCATCTGTGGATTGAGCGCCGCTCGAGTTGGCATCGTCCAACACGCTGAAATTGTTAAATTTTGATATTTTATTTTTATTTTTTTTATTTTTTGATTTTACAAATTGCATCTCAACGGCAAAATTCGTTTCTATCGTGTACACTGCACGAACAACGCTCGTTTATTTTTTTTTGCAATAGTCACTTCGCAATCGCCAGAAGTGGGTCTCTCACGGCTACACACTCTGTCGCACCGAGCCCTTTCTGGTCTTTTAAAGCATGTATCATAACTAACTGATTGTATCAGGTGGTCGATCGCTGAAATTGATTGGCCGGGCGACGATCATCTCGACTCCTCTCTCTTGCTGTCGCAGAATCGTAGCCACCTGGGAACATTTCGCATTAGTCACTCTTTCTATAGATTTATTTCAGTAAAGTAGAGCGATTGAAGAGAAAAATTACATAAGTGGTCAAATCACAACAGTTCTCGACAGAATATAAGTCAAAACGGTGAAACCATGTATAGGACACAGCCATATGAACATGAACGGATTCCAACCTGCTGCGATGACAGTCCCTGGGTACTCATCGACCCTACGTGCAGAATGTGATCTCCCGGTCGTAGTCTCGCGTCCTGCGATCAGTTATTGATTGATTTTGTCCTATGATTTATCGATTTATCCTTTCCCTCGATCCAGAAGTTGACTACACTCTAATGCATCAAGTCTGGCGTTGGCTAATTCCTGATCATCTTCCTTCTCTTCTCAAATGATTGATCGATCATTGTTTTGTCGGTGTGTATTCGTCTGCTAGACACTTCCGCTTGACGGACAGAGAGAGAAGAGAGGAAAAACCACTGACTGAACAAATTGAAAAGGAAGGTTAGGTGGTAGTACAGGAATGACGCACACCATTCCAAAGTTCCAAAAGGAGTTGATGGAACGTGTGCAACCTCATTCAGTCTATGGTACCTATTCCACTTTTTTTGGAGATTTGTATCTTATGGAAACTTCTGCCATGATTAATGAGTAGGTTGTACTCCGTAATTCTCGTCATTGATGAATTAACTTGATTCTTCTATGTATGGCCAAGAGAGCTCTTGGCCATACATAGGAGAATAAAGGTTATGCCATGATTAAATGACATAGTTAGAAAACATGAACCAACTTTAGCAGCAGGAGATCCAGGAAGGACAGTCTTAATGACGACGCCTGTTGAGGCGCCCCCGACGATGCCAAATCCTGAAATTAAATTTTTTTTTTTTCAATTTATTGAACACTGAAAGGTCTAACAAGGGGGAATTGCGCATATCATCCTCGATGTTGCATACAATTACTTGCTGGGCGTTTTTTTTTGTAAATTAGACGATCGAAAGGCCGAACGTATTTTTTGCAATATCAGTGTTTACGAAGTTGGAAAACCGTATTCTCTGTAACACATTTTTCTGATAAACCTCTGGAGATGAATTAGTCTACTCACCCAACCCTCCATCATCCATAGGCAATCGCACGATCTCCACCTGGCAGTGCTCGGAGGTCAACTGAAAAAAATATCTATTATTTATATAAATAAAATATTAAGAAAAATAACCAACCAGCATTTGTCAGATTCCGTTTTTCTCCACTCACACTGAACTACGAGAGGACCTCTCTCTCTTGAAACTTTGCCAAGTGCTCCCTTCCTTCTTCTTTTTCTTCTATATCCCTAATCCACCCTTCATCCTTCTCTCTCTTTCTCTCTATCTCTCTCAAAAACTAAGAAGCGTCGTGCACGTTTTCTGACGAAACCGGACACTTACACTCTCTTTGAGCACTGATGTCACAAGGAATGATCTGGACTGAAATACAGCAATACTCCCTGATTCCGCCACCACTAAACGTGATCTATCCAGAGTCCAAGTATCCATCATAGTGTCAATATATCGCACCCAAATTCGCCCGTTCTAGAATAACAATTAAGGGGGGGCGAGAGCGTGAAAAAATGAGTCCTGACCCGTTTCTGGAGATTTGGAATCATCCACCAACCTCGTACTTGCGCATTATCAGTGTCGCATCACTACAAGCAACCGCGGGAGAGAAGGCGAGCATATTTCAATTCGTGATTTCAGTTGAAACTTCGTGTGAAGACTCGAAAGGGAATAAATGCGAAGAGAGAGTGAGCAGATTGTGACTTTTCGCGACGACGAGGATTGGGTTTTAGAGAGAGAAATAGAAGAGAGAGATGGAGAGAGAGGGAGAGAGAGAGAGAGAGAGAGAAGGAGAAGACGCGAGAAATGACAAAAAGAGCGGCCAATCTGGCTTGCTTCACACACAATTTCACTCCCACTCTCACTCTATCGAGTTCGAACCCCCGAATTTCGGATACTACTGATTCTAACTAATTCTCAGTTCCATCACCATGTCCAGAGATCGGGCCTATAATTTTTTTAAAAATCCGGCTACTCTTTTTTAATAACAATAATATGTTTCTATTCGTTTCAGCAGGGAAAGTTAAGGTTCTCGAGAAAATTTGTGTAGATTGGATATTTCAATTATAAAATCATACGTTCATGAAATGGGCTACTGGTGTATGTCCTCTCTTTCTATACTTCTGCGTGTCTCTCCGTTTCTCATGCTCTATTTCCTATCATTTCTGAGCTTAGCAGCGGAATGAGTTTAGCAGTGGATATTATTATATATATATTTGTAATACCAGAGTGGCACGTTCGCTCGATCTAATAATATACCTGTCGTGCAAATGGCACACTGCAGCCACGCCTGCCTGCTGACATCTACAACCAAAATAGATATAAATTTAAATATAAAATAAAAATAAAAAGTGGAATGTACTAACAAAGCGCGAACTAGAAGTCGGAAATCGGGAAAAATATATGAAAAGGGAAGGATTGAAGAAGTGCTTGATTGGAGAGACCACCGGAGAGTGAAAATCACGTGTACTGCAAGAGATAAATACATGGACGTAATGAGATGTCTATGTATTCGAAATAATTTTGAGTGGGGGGGGGGTACTCAGATAGCGAAGTCTCCAGCTTTCCTTACCCTGGAGTGTTCACATCTCCAATTATTAGGAGAAGTGATGCCTCCACCTCTCGATTTCTCATGCTCTCTCACCAGGATACAACATCTCCAGAGTAAGGAAAGCTGGAGACATCGCGCTCTGTGTATAATTGATTCCGCTTATTCCGAACGTGCAAGCTTAATACTGTGTGTGTGAGAGAGAGAGAGAGAGAGAGAGAGAGAGAGAGAGAGAGGTGTAGAGTCTTCTTCGTTCGACGTTTAACGCAAGTGGGGGAGGAATGAGTGAGAAGCTGAGAGAGAGAGAGAGAGAGAGAGAGAGAGAGAGAGAGGTGGGGGATGAGTAGAAAGAGAAGATGAGGGATGGAGAGGAAGCAAGAGTGCGAAATATGAGACGATCTCTCTAGGAGAAGACTGACGCGAAGAAGAAACGACGACAGATTGGAGAGAGAGAAGAGGGACATGTGACGACTCCAGAAAGGGGTCAGATGAGAGAGAGTGGGTGGAAATGAGAGAGTCCTCTATTTCCATACTCTTTAGCCCTTTCCATCTAATACCGGCTCCTCGAGGGAGTGCGTTAGAATGAGAGATTTTGCGCACTCTTAAGCCCTTTAGACATTTTATCAACTGTCGAGAAATGAGTCAGAAGCGAGAGAATGCGTGAAAATGAGAGAGCTCACACACTCTGATCCCTTTCTGGAGGTTTTACTGTTCTGCTATGTGTAAAAAGAGGAGGGATTGAGGGTCGTTAGACAAGAGAAAATGAGTCGTTACTACGTCTATTGCTTGATCCGATCACGTCCAGTAAATAGTGAGGCACCCTGATCTATATCGACTAAAAAATTAACTCAGGTTCCGCAGTCTAGTTGAAGTGCGTTATACAATTATTAGTTTTAAAATAGCGATCCAATTCTAATAATACTATATAGGTTCAATCAGTGTGCAAGTCCCTTTACGTCATGTTTCCTTGAATATATCAGCTTGAGAGAAGTGCAAAACCCCGAAGAAACCTCTCTCACTTGTGTGGTTTCTTGTGCTACCCTCCAAACACACATGAAAAGTATTTCTCTTATCTAACATTGTTTTTAAATTGCCTCTTATATTAAACATTTTCGTTGCGTTAGGTCTGGGAATACGCATTCATCTGCTGGAGTAATAAAGCTCACAAGTGTTGAAAAAGTGCAACCCCAAAAGAAGACTCTCTCTTTACTAGTGAGTTCATGTTTCACCCTGCCCTAATATATCTCTATAATGATAAAACTCACGACCATGGTCTTCCTCGTCCTCAGCAAAGCGAGCACGATGCGACGAGGACCCTCACGACTATCTGGAATGGGAAATGAATTCATTAATTCAAAATATATTTTTTTGTTTTTGTCGTGCGCAAAAAAAGTTTCCAAACTAGACCATCACTGCAGCTAAATATGTATTTGAATTGAACTATCATCTGCGATTCGTTTTTTTCTTTTAAATTTTTTATAGACATTCTGCAACCGCATCATTTCCTAAACATGCAGCAGCTGCAGCAACCCTCTAACCTGCAGCAAGTGCAGCATGCAGCCGGTCGCATCGTGCGGCGTTGTCGAGGGGCGCGAAGAGAAGAGGAGGAGAAGAGCAGTCGGAGGGAGTGAGGGAGAGGAGAGAATCACCCACACGAATACGACAGTGCACCCTCAAACAATTAAATATCATTACATAAATTAATTGTTAAATTTGCATAAGAAAGACGATAATCGGCAACCTCGCAATTATAAGTTTGTCGTTTAAAGGAAAAAGGCAGTGAACCAAATTTTAGAATTTAAAAAAATTCCGGAAGAAAGTTGAAATGTAAGCTTTCTTGACCCTTTCTACTAACCACATAAATAATTAAAGAAAAATGAATAAAAATCGTTGCAAACTGGCAGCAATGAACCAAATAATAACTCATAAAAGCAATGCAGATTTAGTGAAGAATTTGAATACGACTAACTAGATGTTGAAGGGAGATTTTTGATGAATCCCTGATGTTTTGATGATTGGTGAATAGTGGAGAAATTGGTATGAAATAAATAAAAGTCAATTCAAAAATCGCTTTTTGCTTTCTTTCCCACCGGTGTGAAATTGAGAGAGAAAATGACGAAGGAGGGAGATTTATGTGGCTGGTCGAAATAGGCTTCACGTGGGGCTATAGGGTGGAGATGTCTCGCGATAAGAGAAGAGGAGGAGAAATAGATGAAATCCAATACAAAAAAACATTTATGATGGACGATTTATGTGAAATATTGTTTACTCCACGATAAAGTTAATGTAAATTTTGTGATAATTAAGAATATATTGTGACAATTAAAAAGAAAAGTTAATAGAAATGCCGAGTTTAGAGAAAAGGGGGGAAGGGTTCGATTATCGATTACTCCATGATAAATTTAATGCAGATTCAGTAATGAATCATTGATTACTGGCTCACTTGTATCTTATAAATAGAGTAATTCTGAAAATTCGAAAAAAATAACATTTTTAAATAGAAGGAAATGCCGAAGCACTTGAGGCGTCTGGCGAATATTAAGTCAACCTCGAGAAAACGCAAAAGTAGTTATAAAGTAGTTAGTACATAGTGTCACGAAATGTATTTCTCTATTTCGAGTAGTTAGTGATTAGAGTATGGAGTGCACTAACAATTCGGACCTTTCACTCAGAAATGTAACACGACTCATATTTCTGACGATTTTGCGACAGCTCGGCGCGACTTTGAAATGCGGTAAAATGACACGAGAGGGCTGGAGACTAATGATTTTGTCCCTCCAGAATGAGGTCGGGCAAGGGCGTCTATCGCGTCTGACCCCTTTCTGGAGTCTTGGCTGGGTCGTGGAATGATGTGACGTGGAAAATGAGGTGCGAGAGAGAGAGAGAGAGAGAGAGAGAGAACAAGTGTCATTGGCGCTTTCGCTTCTTCTTCTTCTTCTTCATAGTGAAATGATTCCCACCCGCTCACGTCTTTCCCATCGATTTGTAGTCGACGTAGTTGTCACTAAACCAACTCTGGCGTACTACTCTCACTGGGAGAGAGAGAGAGGGAGAGAGAGGCCCGTCCAATACCATGTTATCGTGGGCGCCTCCAGAGAACTCGAGCAAAAATGAGCGGAAAGAGGGGAGGAAAAAGGTAAGAAAGACATGAGTGAGAGAAAGAGAAGGGGACAAGCAGCCGAGTCACTTACTCTCTTCCTTCTGCTTTCTTTCCCCCCTCTTCCTCCCAGTCTCTCTCTCTCTCTCTCTCTCTCTCTCTCTCTCTCCCTACCCCTCCACTCGCTTACTGAATATGCAAGCCTCATATCTTTTCCTCTCTCTTTCTCTCGTCGCCCAATATTGCAATCAAACTTGTCTCGGCTGGTCCCCAAAACGACTGCTTTGCCCGCGTATATGCAATTGAGCAACGAGCAATTTCGAATTATTTTGAGCGAATGGCCTAGCCGCTCCAGAAAGGGCCAGGAACGAAAGAGCGTGCGAAAGTGAGAGGTACTCTCTGACTCTTTTCCGGAGGTTTTAAGGGGAGAACAGTCGTGGAATTTAAAATAGTGCAATTAGAAGGGGAGAGAGAGAGAGAGAGAGAGAGAGAGAGACCGTCATTAGTCCTGCGCATATTTCAGATGGCAGAGAGCCCTTTTCGACCCAATTGGAAGAAGAAAGAAGGAAGGAGGGAATTCGTCAGACGGAGGAAAGAAGAAGGAGAAGGCACGCTGTTCCTGTGTGCCCCGAAATTGAGAGAGAGAGAGAGAGACCGCACGAAAATAGCACGTGTATAGTAGTAGTTGGTCCACGAGCTTGCATGTCGTAGATGTTGAGGTTTGTAAGAAGCAAATACAACAAAGGAAAAGAGCGGATACAATGTTATTAAATCAAAAATGAGACAGAACTGACGTCAGTGAATAAGTCTATGAACCAAGATGTACAGGCAACAAAGCGACTCTAAAAGTCTAAACACGGCGCCCTCTCTCTACAACTGAAGCTATTAGAACGTCGCTGAAATATGAGAGCGATTTGCAACAGATTCGCGGGGTCGAATGACACGCATTCAGTCGCCATTTAACAGTGTAACATGTGGTTTTACTCCTCCAGAAAGGGGTCACGACGAGAGACCGTGTATAAATGAGAGAGTCTCTCTCTTTTTCTCACACTCTCTCGCCCAGACCCCTTTATGGAGGTCTTTCTGGGTTTAGGAATGCTGCGGTAAAAGGGGAATTCATTCATAGCCATCTCACGATGTCCTAGTGACAATTGTGATGGGTTGAGGGGAGAAAAGAGGACAGAGGGGAGGAAACAAGAGACTATGATTACTTAATGATGACGCAACGGGGGCGGAAACACTCACGCGTACCACTTGAGCACACTCATTGTGTAGATGAACACATCAGGAAGCATTCAAAGCCCTCCCCCCTCCTTCCTCCCTTAATCTCTCCTCCCCTTATCTCTCCTCCAGTCCTTCTCCTCCATCTTCCACCACCTCCTCCTTTCCTACCACCTCCCCTCATCCATCCTCCCACCTCCCTTAATCTCTCCTCCCTTTCTCCTTCCTCCTCCCGATTTCATTTCCTCGGGAGGGCGTCGCCGTCCCCCATCTCATAATGTACTCTCTCACACTAGGAGCTACACATCTCTCAAGTGTTACGCGACAACGAGATGAAACACACGAGAGACAGACAAGGAGATTTGCAGCTAAACCTCCAGAGAGGGATCAGGGCGAGAGAGTGTGCAAAAGCGAGAGAGTCCTGAGGAATCATGTTAGACAGACAAGGGCATTTGAGGAATACTATTGGGGGGATTCCTTGCCCAACCTCAAGACATCGAAAACAAAGGGCAACCTTATGATACTCATTCGCTTTTGCCCGGAAAGACAAAAATGAAGGAGTTGGAAACTCCATCTGCCGAGACGGAGAGTTTTAAGCTCAAATTTTTGGAGAGAGTACGCGAAAACGAGAGACACGCTCTCTGGCATTATAATGCATTATACTCTATAGAGCTGGAAACTCTTCTTCTCGACATTTCAAGAATTCAACAGTTTCTTCGAGAATGACCCCTTCGTGGAGGTGACAATGGCCTGCCGAGGGACGGAAATTTGGAAGAAGCTGTGAAACAAAAGAGAAGAATTGCCCACGGAGAAATATGATTGGCCGCAGATCGGACATACATCAAAATGTATTACACATGGAGAGATGGCAAATTGCTGTCATATTTCTCTCGCTCCGTCGGTGGTAAGACATTTTGGAATGGGCAGGAAGAAATATAGCTAATGTTGATAGGTCAAGATGAAGAGTGTAAATGTTAGAGGGAATGCTTCGAAAAAGTCAAGTAGTTAGATTTTGCTTAAGATCAGGGCGTCGCTATCTTTGTGGATATAGCTAGCGCTAGGAAGTAAAATAATCATATCGGAATCAAAAATTGCGATTTGCGATAAAATAATTTTAAGAATATGCGTACGATGCATAAAAAATATGTAATCATCCTACAGTTGATATTTGTAGAAAGAGGGTGTTATATTACACAACTTCTAGCAAAATTGTGTTGGCTCGAAAAATAGGGAAAGAAGAGAAACGAAAAAAGGGCGCGAAAAGGACCAAAAACAAGCAGACAAAGTGAGAGGCACTTGCAAATTGGATAGAGAGAGAGAGATCCTTCAACGAGTGGTCCATTTCATGGTCGATTCAATCTTCCTCCGACCCATCGTCCAGTGGGGTCTCCCCCTTCCCCCTCTGCCTCTCTCTCTCTCTCTCTCTCTCTTCCACCACCACCACACACATACACATGTCCCCTCTCGTCCGCCCGCCGTCGTCCACTCCTAACGAAGTAATTGTCTGATGAAGAGAGGGAGAGAGAGAGAGAGAGAGAGAGGCTTGTAAGCAGACAGCAATCAGATGATGAGCTGCTCCACTGGAAGGAGCGTTCGAAATGAGAACAAATCGTAGAAAACAGAGAGGCTGTCAACGAAATTAGCGCCTTTCTATCCTATTTTATAAAGAATTTGAGCTGACCAAATTTCTAGGATGACATCATGCGAATATGGGTTGCTACCGGTAAGGCGGGCCGCAAAAGGAGGACCGACGAGGGAATTTTTTTTTCCTAGGTACATCCAAAAAAAATGATCTGAAAAAAAATGAAAAAATGATGCATGCTATCTAACCAAGATAGAGATGTGAACGGTTGAGAGACGTTCCAATTATGAACCCGATTTTCAATGAATCGAAAATAATGTCCTATAGGAACTATCCTAACAAATACTGATATAATTATATTTCTATACTTATATTATGCCTTTTCGATTCGAATTTCAATTTTCAATTACTCGAAAACTATACTGAAATACGGCGCATTCGACGAATCCCTGGGTGCTGTTTTGTTGAGATTGATGATGCGTTTGAAGGCGAGCGAGAGAGAGGAAGAGAGAGAGAGAGAGAGAAAGAGAAATAGTGAAATCGGCCAGTGAACAACCACGAACAGATTGGATATTGAAGAGAAGAGGAAGAGGAGATTGGGAGAAGCAAAATTGAGAGACGGGAGATGCAAAAGTAGTCGAGTGGAAGTACTTTGGACGGGAAAGTTATGTTTCTATATTTATTTTTTTTAACCCTACCAAAAATGTAACCAGATTTGCCCACTTTCACAAAGATTCTGAAAAGACATAAATATTCTCCCAAATAATATCTGGAATGTCAGAAGTAATAAAGAGCTGACAGCTGAATACAGGAATTACAGGTACAAGTAAGAAAGTTCAAAAGAAATTTTTAAAAAAATTGTTGCTCTGCTTTAGGCTTCCTTATTTTTTTGTTATTTGGTAAACACCGGAAATAACATTTTGTCATCTGGAGTGCGCGAATCGTTTTTTTTCTAGTGCCACTTTAATTCAACATCGGTGCAAAATGAGTATCGGGCAGTGATGGAGTACACAAATGATAAAAAACAGCAGGACAAAAAGACGGAAGAGGACTTGTGATGAGATAAGATAAATGAGATGGTAGATGTGAGGAGACGGGTGAAGATGGAGTGGAAAGGGGAAGGAAGGAACAGGTGGATGTCAGATCGCAAGAGAGGAGAGGAGAAGATATCGATCGATCAGACGACAAAACAACAACATAGAAGTTGACTACTCGATAAATTTGGGTATTGCATATGGCTGATATGACGCAGAGAATCAAATAATACCGATTCGTCATCGCTAGTTCGCATTGTGATGTGTGAGAAACAGTGCCAACTTGTTTGTTGTATTTTAACGGAAATCGGTTTGAAAATAATTTTTATAATGAAAATAAATGTTACCTTTCAGCAGTGAGTGGAGGAGGTCGGAACTTGAGAAAGACGTGCTCCGCCCCGTCGACTGTGCTCCTCTGCAATGGATTTATAATCAAAAAATTACATTATTCCGAAATCATTGTTACCGTAATCGGCACAGAATTATGTATTCCCAAAACACATTTTTTTAAATAAAAACCTTTTCCTCATCGAGTTTCGGCCGCCAATTAGTAGTGTCCAACTCGACGTAAACAACTTTCTGCAAATATTTAATTTTATTATATTTATGAGGCAAGCTGAGCGTCAATGTTTTGCATGAATTAACCTTAATTTGGCGGTGAAACTCATTTTGGCCAATTCACAAATATAAATTGCACACATTGAAAAGATTAAATTGGAATAACACTTTGCCATTTGATTAAAAGCATTTGCGAAGTGAAAAAGGAATAGTTTCATTACGATTGACATGATTGACTCAAACCTGATTAGGTGAGATGTAAGGGCCGAGTGTTGTTCGAAGCGCCTGCAGTATTTTCGAATTTATTTATACAAATGTTTTTAAATAAATAAACATTTCATTCACTCGCCTGCCTCAGTGCTTCGACGGGCGGTCGCGAAACTAAACTGTGAGAAACCGTAGAGTTTGAGGAATGACCTGTACAACAAAGAACATAATTTCAGACCAAACATTATATTTATAAAATAGCATCACACTGGAGATCTAAATGATTTTTCATCCAACAACAAGGCATTTTTCTGAGTATAACTTACTGCTCTTCTTTTCGAATGACGTGCTAGTCGGTTCGGGTCGAAGGGGTTCAGGCGCAGGTCGACTACCAGGAATCGACTTCTTCTGAATAAAAATATTAGAAATTTTGGTGAGTAAAAAAAATCTTAGAAACTATGTTCAAGGCAACACACAATTTATATTCACTAGAGTTTAAATATATGCATATATAACCTTCTGACTGTTCCTCCTGAAGACTGGATGATCGAGAAGCGCTTCCAATCGAGCAATATCTGCCGCAACCTGCATTAACGAATTGATTATCATCACATCTTCCTATGAATTATACATCATGAAAACATTTGAAATGTGAACTTTTAATTTTCTTAGGCATCTTTCTTAGGCATTTATGTTCTTTTGCCTTTAGAGCCACAAGTCTTCAGCCCCATAAATTTACCAGTGAAACGAACAAGTAATTTAATTTTTATAGAGCCTGATATGCAATTTTATCTGTATGAGCAAAAAGGGGGAGTCGACAATCATAAATAAAGTAAAAGTTACACTCAGAAAAAAGTCACTAGGATCAGGACACAAAGTGAAAAAGTTCACTTACCGGTAAGTGAAATGTCTCTTATTTCTAGTGACTTTCACTTACAGGTAAGTGAACATTTTCACTTTGTGTCCTGATCCTAGTGACTTTTTTCTCAGAGTACCTCATTGCTGTGATTCCTCTGCCGCAGTTCCGCGAGCACTTTGCGCACTCGAGATTCGTCTGGAATTAACGTTTAATGAATTATTGACATCATGCAACATTTATAAGTTCCTCGTTCCAAATGTGTGCGAAACTGACGTCAATTGGTGAATTTGCTCAGTTCTTCAATTTTTTTATCAAACTACTTATTAGATTCTGGTGAGGTTCTTCATCATAAAATCAAATGGAACGACTTACCGACGTCGCTCATCCCATCTCTCCTCTGCTATTTGCTGTCTTCTTATTCCCTTTTTCTTTCTCTTAAGGTCAACTCTGCAACACGACAACTCGGTAATTTGAGCAAGCAAAAACGCGCGAAAAAAACACGCAAAACGATGCCGGATGTAGTGGGAAAAGAAGGTCTCGAATGTCATAACGAACACCCAACGAGCGACAAAATGAGAGAGAGTAGGTGTAACACTCCGAGAGACAAGCCTCCCTCACATGATGCCATCTTTCCAGACAGGGGCTAGGAGAGAGAGAGAAATTGTTCGATATATATGGCTCCCGAACGTCGGTGGGTGTTAAATTTGGCCCGTTTTGACAGAAATGTATGCTACACACAACACACAAACGACGTTCAGAAGCCATGCATAACAGATTTTTACTGGAGATAGGGTGCGGAAAATGAGATGACACTTTCTGCACTCATACCCCTTTCCGGAGATTTCACTTGGAGCAAAGTATTGGGAGAGGAACGAATGAATGAAAAGAAAAGAGAAAAGCTGCAAGAGAGCGACCACTTTTTTCCGGATCACCGAACGAAAGAATGGGGAATGGCAGACACAGTGAAAAAGAAGACAGAAAGCTGTATATTGGACGACGGACTAATCACTATATAGCGGACAACTGTTGATTCACTGGTCTCTCTCTCTCTCTCTCTCTCTCTCTCTCTCTCTCTCTCTCTTGTTTCCTTCAGACGACCACTCAATCGGCTGCCAAAACCCATGAATTCGGGAGATAAATAGGAGTGTAAAATGACCATGAGGTAAGGACGAGAGCGTAGACCGGAAATCAAAGATTTTGACGACTTTGAGAAGAAAATAAAGGCGAATAATGAACTTTGAGAGGAGGGAGAAATGAGGAGGAAGATGAGACGCTCCTAAGTTTATAAAAGCAGTGCACATTGGGGAAAAAAGTCGTAGGAAGGGCAAAGGGCGTCACATAAAAGTATGGATGTCTCCTCTCTCTCTCTCTCTCTCTCTCTCTCTACTTTCATTCGGGATTTCGCACTGCGTCCCTTGAGATTTGAGTATTCCTTCTTGATCCCTTGTCGTACCCTTAAATCTCGACAAATCTTGTGCGCACTGCCATAATCGAGTCATATCGAATTTCTTTTTCGGAACGACCAAATTGGACTAGGCAAGTTTGCCAGAATCGGGCACCAATGGGGGATGCAACATATGAAAAAAATCCGGCTCATTCATATCTGAACACTGCTTCCTGACATGATAAATACTTTAGCTTGAATTGTCAGATAAGGGAACTAGAAGTGAATAACAAATTTCTAAAAGATTTCGTTAGGGAAATTTTTTTAAAAGAAATTGTTTCCCTTTTTTTATTCCTCTTAGCAAAATATAATACACATGTGATCAAATTTTTAAAAATCGTTCTCCAAGGGTTCCATTTCTAGCTAACTTTTCCTTTGTTTGGAGTTGGAGTGGTTGGTTTGAAGTTAGCAAGAAACAAGCTAGAAAAAGAGAGTGGAACATATTGGTTGAATGAAGCTCTCTCTCAATGAAGGATGCCAACGGAAAACAAAACAGACAACAAAAAATAGGAAGTAAAGAGAAGAGAGAGAGAATGGATAGATTATGCATCCTCCAGTAAGCCTGACGTCCAA